>OX438919.1:3660000-4125000 GCA_949316025.1 Lapara coniferarum | reverse complement strand
AGTAACATAATGTCAAAATGACCCTGTACTTTAACTATGTCTGGAATACTGATCGGTTACTTGGGAATAAGGGCGATGAGCTACAACTCAGTCCTGGGGCGTAGAGCATAGGAAAATACGCTGGTGGTAGGGTATTTGTATCCGCTCGGATACTGACCACCATACACAAGGTACAAAACCCGCCATGGCCCACATAAGTACGTTCCGGGACCATCCTGTGCGTATCCGGTTTTGAACAGGCATATAGTTTCGACTGGCGAGGAATTATCAGTCAATAGCGGCGATAGAAAGAAAGAAAAATAATTTACTTGTCACACATGGACATGCATAGGCACCTACAAACATTCCGAAGAGAAAAAAAAAATAACATTATAAAAAAGTACAATTAGTTACAAGTAATCAAAGAAGACAAAAAACAATAAAAAACCATGTCTTAAAAATAAAACGAACTTCTATTTCTTAGACTGCATGTCAAAGCCGTGACCAAGTAGCCTAGACTATAGGTATAGCCTAGTTGGGAGTGGAACGGACTGCCGAGAAGAATGTACGCAGGTTCAAAACCCAAGGGCACGCACTTCTGACTTTTCTAAAAAGTTATGTGTGTATTCTTTGTGAATTATCGCTCGCTTTAACGGTGAAGGAAAACATCGTGAGGAAACTTGCATATCTGAGAAGTTCCCCATAAGAATTTCAAAGGTATGTGAAGTCTGCCAACCCGCACTAGGCCAGCGTGGTGGACTAAGGCCTAAATCACTCTTAGCTGTAGAGGAGGACCGAGCTCAGCAGTGGGCAGTATATAAAACAGGGCTGGTTATGGTTCTGGTTATCAGTCAACACTCTTTAAACCATATTCCACATAACATAAGGTGCGGTGGATTAATTTACCGTGCCTGTAAAAAATAAACAGGGTAAGCACCACCTGACATAAGAAGTGACTAATGAGAACGTATAGGTCACCCCAGGAATAGTCATAAGAATGTTCTGTATTGTTATCTGCTATCTATGCCCATAGATTATTAAAAGTGGAAATAAAATGTCTCCATGCCTCCATGTTTCCTTACGATTGTAATATGTTTATAGCACTTTTTTTTTATTGCATCGAATGACGAGACGAGTATGCCGTTCACCTGATGGTAAGCGATACTACCACCCATAAACAGTAGAAGTACCACCCAGCACTTTGAGTTACAAAGTACTGTGTGCCATTCCACTGCGCTCATCATACGTAATACAGGCAGGTGCCTATGTAGACGTTGATACGCTGAGTTTAGTGACCGCAATAATTTGTTGATAAAATTTTACGCTCCTAACAAATATTAATTAATAGTAATGCAATCTGTGACACATGGTTGATAAACAATCGTCTGATAAACGCGACTTTGTCTATTTTAATAGTCAACTTGTGCTGTGGGGCATTATATCGTAGACATGAATAGTACACTATAACTAGTGCACCCACTTTTCGCTATTATTCCGTCCCATGATGTGATAGGTGGCGTGCCTATCACCACATCGGGCATAAATTCCAGACTCCGAGGTGATACTGAATAGAAAAACTCAATATCATTTGGCCCGACCCGGGAATCGAACCCGAGACCTCAGCATTGTAGTCGTACCATAATACAACTATGCCACCAAGGCAAGCTATGTATATATGTATATAATGGCGATTATATAAATATGGCGATAGGCTCGTCCCCTATCACATACGGAATACGCACGACGAAAAGTGGGTGCACTAGTTGCGCCTCTACCTACCCCCTCGGGGATAGAAGGCGTGACTGTGTGAGTGTATTTAAGTATTCGAAACATCTAAATAGTATAAGTTGGTACCCTTCATCGGCGCGGCGCCATCGCACCGTCGAGTAACAAGCTCTTGACCTTGCACCGCAATCAATGCAAACTTATCAATCACTATCCCGCACACTTCGCGACGTTATCTACAATGTTTGTTTACTGTTTATTGTATGGTACTATTATAATATAAATCTTCCCGTATTACGCTGGATAGTTTACGATTATAGGCATACTATAGTCATTGTTAAAGGGTGCCCGTGTCTAGCTGTTTATGAAATCAATACAGCGACTGATCTACGAAATTCAATGAGTTAATTCCAATGCAATGTAATGTAATCAGCCCTGTATTATATACCCCCCACTGCTGAGCACAGGCCTCCTCTACTACTGTGAGGGGTTAGGCCTTACTCCACCACGCTGGCCTAGTGCGGGTTGGCAGACTTCACACAGCCTGGAAATTCTTATGAAGAATTCTCAGGTATGTAGGTTTCCTCACAATATTTTCCTTCACTGTTACAGCGAACGATAATTGATAAATAATACACACGTAACTAAAAGTCAGAGGTTTGTGCCTTGGGGTTTGAACCTCCGGACGGAACTGAATGGAACGCTCTGGCGAGGCAATCCTCCGCAGACCGTTCCATTCCCAACTAGGCTATCGTCCACTTAATTACTTACATCGAAATTCGAAACACTGACTATTCATTTTGGCTCTACTATCAAATTGGCAATAAAAAGCCTTAACAGCATAGATACAGCTGTTAAATCACCTGTTTGGCACGAAAAACGTAAAAACAGCCTTATTGCTTCAAACGTATGTATTTTGACGGTGAAATAAAAGGTTAAAAAATTGCTTTATTCCTTGGAGTCATATTTTTTTAACTCAATTGCATTTTAACTGGTTTCTAAATAAATAAATATGACGATGTTCGTGGTTGTTTACGATAACTGCTCCTTATTACATAATTTAATAATATTTAGTGATTATGTTTGCGCGTAAAAGTATTTAGTTGTAGTCTGAATTGTAAAATATAGGTTCAAAATGTATCGCAGGCGTAGCCTACACAAATGTGTTCACCTCACGTAATGTCCTTTTCGTAAATATTTGATAAAGTCTGACGGTTTATGGTTTACTTATCGATTGTAAAATTGACCTTTGTAGGTTATTCATGACTGTTTTATTTGTCTGCTAAGGTTTTTTTCTAGAATATGTTGTATCTCGCTGTCTTTTTTTTTTTTTTGTTCCTGACTAAACTCTTGTTAGCCTGACGAGGGTCGGCTTATACAAGAACACCGGTCTTGTGGGTGAGCGCAGAAGGCGCTCGCAACCCTTAAATTTAAGCGACCACGCTGAGGGCGACCCACTAATGGGTCACGACCTCGGCTCAGGGCGGCCACTGAGAGGATAAGACATCAGCGTTTGGGGAAATATGGTTTAAACCTAATCCTATTAATGCGTACGTAGTAGTCTTCGGTTCTTCTCGCTGTCTAATATATAAGTAAACTATTAGGTACTTAAATGTTCACAACACCTTGGTGATAGGTCTATGATAGTTTGTCTAGTGAATCCACAAGCAAAAAAATTACTGAACTTTTCTATGAAATATTGCAAATGCTTTGGAAACTACAAGTTGTAAAGAGTAACTCGGGTACAACACATTATCTCGTGTAAGTTGCATAAAGGGTTTATTAAACGCGAGTAGCTGTATTCTAACCAAGCCTGTTAACCATGGAGCAGGCCGGCACAATTAAGTCGACTGACGAGGGCTAGTCATCTCTCGTCAATCGATGCTCTATCTGGACACCCCTCCCCTTACCATAATATATACTACCCTGGTAAATGATATAGCAGTAAGTCAGAAATATGGCTTTTGACTTACTGCCCGCTCATTACCACGCCAGTATAGCGGAGTCACTGCCGTGTCTGAATAAACAAGACCTTACTCTAAACTTACTTGCGTTATTTCAATCAGATGGCACTCGTCAAATCATTCTATTCATGAATAATCACGTACTCCGTGTCTTTGAATAGATAGCTCGTTGAAATTGCCTCGATGAGAGTACGGATGAGTAAAAAAAGGTACACTTGTCAATAGAGTCCGTTTAAAGAATTTTTTTATACGACACGCTAACGTTTTTAGTGATTGTAGTCTTATTTTTGCGCTGATAAAGTGAGATAATATGAGTCGATTTCGATCGTAAAAACTAAACCAAAAATTTCTACATGATTGTTGAAAAAATGTATTACGCCAAGCCCATTTTGGAGAGACAGGGCAAGTGGAAATTTTTATTACAAGCTATTTACTGACGGATCAGATTTTCGTATTCTGTACCTATTCATCTCATCCGGCACTCGCGGCGCCTCAAAGCTCATTCACATGATGTGAATGAAGTAAAAGCATGAATGAAATAAAACCAGTTAATCACTATTTCGTTTGTAACGCGATAGTTTGTATGCGCCGCGTCGCCCGCGGTCTCATATCCGTTCATTTGTAACACAAAACGCGTGTGTGTTTATTGTTAACATGCACTTTCAACAGTCGAATAAATAAATTTTCTTTGCGTAGAATTCGAAGATATGTAATAAAACATTTTGTGATGGTTTGCTATTTTCTTGTTTTTTCTTGGACTGTATTTGCTAATTCTCATCAGGTGCAGTACTTTTACTGTCAAACAAAAAAAGAGAATCTCAATGGTAGTAAAGGTTTACAAAGATAGTAAAAGATGCCTAGCTGCCTCTAAAACAAACTTCAATGAAATAATCACAGAACATTATTCAAAGGTCGACGTAAGTTTGTTTAATACATCTTCTTCGAAAGTAATACAAAGCAACCTAAAACGACAGATGTTACAATAAACAACATAATTGTAAGTAACAGATTTTAACCTTTCATATAAATACGAGCCTAAAAATAACTTAATAGCTTCGAACATATTAGATTGATTAACGGAACACGTGTATGAAATCGTTAATAACAAAATTGTTTTAACGTGTAGTGAGTTTTCGATGTGTTTTTTGTTGAAATCCCGAATCATAAAGTAAGGGTAAACACTGGGGTGAGTTAGGGTCGGAACCCTCTACAGTCTATACGATAGGGGAGCACTAAAACCACGAATTAAAGATAGAATGGATAGAGTTTAGCATCAATTTACTAAGAAAACCAGTGTCGCCAAACTCACACATGCGTATATTCACATACTATCATCTTTTCATTATGATTGGCCAAAATCAGCAATAAACATAAAACGTATAATACAAAATCATTTGCATTAAATTTAACCTTAATGCCATTCCATAAATTTCATATTTTAAAAATTCACATAAATTCATACGATATTATTCCTTCAGCCTGAATTTTGATTTTAATTCGATTTCATTCCACTACTCCACGCTAGATGGCATATAATGGTGATGGCATTCATAAGATCTCTATGGCTGTCGATTTAAGAAAAGTTATTGATTGACACCAAGTACGCTAAGCATGCGTTAATAGTGTTGCACCCATATGATACCTTTTTGTAAACCTATCGATGTTTTTTACTTTATGGCTAAAAATTATAAATAACATTAATTAATGAAATTGACTTATTACAAAAATATATAATATTATTTTGATAAGCGCCGGAAAAGATGTTGAAAATATCTTGAATAAAATTTTCACTCAGTAAATTAAAATTTATTTTTAGTGTAGATTTTAAATTCTTAATTTAAAATTTCAATACTGCAAGCATGTATGTTAAATTACATAATGTATTACCTACACAGTATTACAGTATAGCTAGTTTGCAATAAATTATAATGAGTATTTATACATATTATAGTAATTTCACTGCCGGAGTTAAATAGAGTAAAGTTTAAGGAAAATGTCAACCGGTAATAATACCAGCCCTGTATTATATAATGCTCACTGCTGAGCACGGGCCTCCTCTACTCTTGAGAGGGTTTAAGGCCTTAGTCCACCACGCTAGCCTAGTGCGGGTTGGCAGACTTCACACACCCTCGAAATTCTTATGGAGGATTCTCAGGTTAACAGGTTTCCTCACGATGTGTTCCTTCACCGTTATAGTGAACGATAATTGATAAATAATACACACGTAACTTAAAAGTCAGAGGCCTTGGGTTTCGAACCTCCGGACATTGTCTCGGTAGACTGTTCCATTCCCAACTAGGCTATCGTCCACTGTCAACCGGTAAGGGAAGAAAATATTTTTTAACGGTTGGCACAATTATGCCGGCCTAGTAGGCCGGACAAAAGACATTGAAGTTTGTTCCACAGTTTAATAGCACAATTACGAACTTCTTAACCTTTTGTTACGGGTTGAGATAGAAGAATACACTAAGCAATGGTTTAGCAAGCCAGCAGTCAGCACGTGCTTCACCTCAGGAAGTGTGAGCATGAGCAAAGGTTAAACTTGTATTCAGTTATACTTTTGATATTTTTCTGTATAACATCGTTAGCTATATAATATGTATCTGCTACTATAACAGTGGGTTAAATAAAACAATACACACCTTTGAAGTTGATATTATATTTATTTACTTATCGGCTAAACTTAGCTCAAGACAGAAACACAACAAAACCGGGTTCCGGCTAATAAGGTAAGTTCTCCCACCTTACCTTATTAGCCGGAACCCGGTTTTGTTACATACTTTTTTCGTAATTTAAATACTTTTGTTGTTTAATTTCGAAAAATACCTATAAGAGTGTGTCGTCGATCCTCTAATGCAGAGTCAGGAATCACTGAGGCTTCATGCAGCTGGGGAAGATATCCTACTCTCTGGTGATGCAGGCAGTTTTAACTCTACCCGCGATAGACAAAACTCCCGGGAATGAATAGAGAACCCGCAAAATCGGCAGGCCGGCGAGTATTCTCCTGTCAACTTCCGCGAAGGATTCCTGATATGTTCATCGTGCACTAGAACAAAACGCTCTTCGCCGTCACGGGGTCACTGATACGTATAGGACGGCTAAGCGGCTACAGGTACAGCTGATCATAGCGAACACTCCGTGGGGCCCTTGGCCAAGCCTTCGTAATTTATGGGCACATACGAGCCGGTGACGAAATTACGTGCTCACACGCTTGGTGCTGCCGCTCAAGAGGTCGAAGAGATGTCGTTCACCGGTAGGGTTGCAATCCCAACCAGAGATGAACTGAAATTGATATAACCAAAATTAGAACCAGACCACTCACAATTCTCAAATGTAGGTTTTAAATAAAACTAATTTTATTACAAACTAGCTTTTGCCCGCGGCTCCGCCCGCATTAAAAAGTTTTTCCGGGATAAAAGTCCCGGTTTATATTTTCCTGGGATAAAAAGTAGCCTATGTGTTAATCCAGGACATGATCTACCCGTGTACCAAATTTCATCGAAATCCGTTCAGTAGTTTTTGCGTGAAAGAGGAACAAACATCCTTACATCCATACATCCAAACATCCATACATTCTTACAAACTTTCGCCTATATAATATTAGTAGGATAAGATTTAAACTAAACTGCACACGCAATCATAGTTTTAATACGTATGTAGCATTTATTATTGTATACAAACAAAACAAGCAGTTGGAAAACTGACAACACTACTCGCACTTGTTTTACAACACACGACTTGTAGGCCAAGGTACACAACCATACAGCCTTCAATCCGTTCATGTTTTACGAAAATAATTAGAGTATGGGGTTTGAAAGTTTTTATGCTACAACATAACGCTTTAGTGAAAAATTGATAATTATCGATAACATTTTATCGACCATGCATGCACTAATTGAGTAGCGGTGACACTGTGAATTGGTGACTAATCATTCTAGAACAACTGATTTTCGTTTTCGAAAATTAACCTTATGACGAAAGAAATAAGAAACACTTTAAATTGTAATTTTTGTGCCATATTTGACATAGAAAATCAATATACATTTTTCAGCTAAATAAGCAATAAACCAGAAAATATTACTTACCGACGGTATGAAATACCTCTGTGGGACACATTTTTGCTATAGCTATGATTTCTGCATTCCAGAATAGCACAATAGGGCATTTTAATATTTTTAACTATTTTTTCTAGTTATCAAAGCTTTGACAATGCGTAATGACGACTGAGACCGCTCAAACGGGAGTTAGTGCTGCCTTGCTAACTAGAGGGAGAAAGGTTACGCCCACATTATAGTTCTATCTCTATCTCTGTTCTGTGACTAAAACCGTCTGCTGTACGTTACTTGTTCATTTCGTACCTAAACGGATAATACAAGTTTGTGACTTGTCGAAGTTTTGACATTGAGGTTCTTCTTCTTCTTCTTCTTTTAGGTTATGGCTCCACCGTTGCAGCGGTGATTTTGCCAATGTATTTATGTATATAGAGTTACTCGGAAGTCAAAAAGCGTAACTTCAGATTTGACTATTTCCTAACAGGATCAATAATAAGTTCCGGCCTGAAGTGCAATATGAAAAGTTGATACTCAAAGTGAACAAAGTATAAAAATTAATGATATTTTTAGATCTAAAAGATGACGAATAAAGCATCATAGTTAAAGCCTAAGACATTGAGGTTGGTTTGTGACGCAACATCTTTATATACATACCTACGTGTTTTATTCGTGAAGAAAACACTTGGTACTATTTTTAAGCACATTTAGCGCACGGAGGAATGTAAGATTTGGCATAATAAAAGTATATATACAGAAAGAAAACAGAAAAAAAATATTTCGTTTTAATTTGTGTTACAAATTCTATATTAAATTCGACAGTTGAATTTCGAACACTGGAGGACCACTTTGTATTAAGATGGTCTTGTATGCTGAGTTATCACTTTCTGGACGACCTGGCTTCTTTCCCTAATTCATAATTGCTAAGCGGTCTGTCGTCAAAGGCTCTCAACGTAAAATAACCTTGATTTTTTTTATGAAGGATTTTTATTATGCCTCTTTTATTAACGGCTGTTTCATTAGATAATTTCTGAATTGACGTCCCTGTGTAATGATATTATAATTTAGTTTTAGTCTCGCACTTTCCTAATTTAATAAGTCAGTTTTCAGTTCTATATAATATACACCTTAATCAAGGTATAAATTGTTCCATCTCCCCCGCATTCTGCCTATTAATTTTGTGAAAGGCGCCCTCACAATTCGTTTTCCGTTAAGCTGTGATTCCGCAGGACGCTGCAAACGGCAGGCGGAAGACGGCATGTGCCGCGACGGCAAACGGCACTACTATGCAGTATTAAATTATATGAGACCGATTCCGCACACAACTGCAAATGACGCGCGGCAAGTGACCTCCTACCGGGCGTCATTTGCCGTCGTGTGCGGAATCGGTCTCATACAATTTAATACTGCATAGTAGTGCCGTCTGCCGTCGCGGCACATGCTGTTGCCGACTGCCGCGTTCTGCGGAATTACAGCTTTAGACTATTTATCCAATAGATACTCAAAGTTTGTACTAGTCCTTAATAAACGTAAACGTCGTAGAGAATATAGGATTAAGTGAAGGTAACTTGATATAGTATAGGTTTTTGAACTATTGATCTGTGCATCGCAAATGTTTGCTCCAACTCTCCGTGTTGGTCCAAATGAGTTCACTACGCGATGCATATTCCTTTTGTACAATATTTACATACATAAAGAATTATTACGCATTCGTCACGCATCACCGTATGGTGCGGTCGAAATGGTGCACTTATTCCGGACTGCGCTACGTAAATGGTAACCGGCACTTTTCGGCATACGAAATGAGATACGAAATGCATTATTCGTATTCGACGTGTACGCGTCGCGTGCATAAGTCCATTAATAAAAGAATAAATCCGGGATTTCACGGTGCCACTTCCCGGAATGTTGTGGACGGAATTTAAAGTGGGGTGTTTGGGGAAAATTACTGAGCTGTGACACAATATCGAAGTTTTCGTGATATTTCATACCATTTATTAAAGTATGCAATGTTATGAGTATTATTAAATGATTATTTGATTGCGGTTTGGAAATTTTGTTTGTAGAGTTGATATTTGGCACCATACTTTACATGGGCGGCAATTATACGAATAAATACACCTCATCAAAAATAATATTAACTTGCACCAAGAGTTATCTCATAAAAATCATTTAAACTGACCTCATGCCATCAGGACTGTAAAGACCTTGTCTATTAAATACCATGCAACTTTTACATTAGACCTGCGTCGCCCACCAGGCCCAAGGCGCGAACGGCCTGTGGGCGGCCATAGAAAAACATTTGGGCTGTGTCCACCCACGAACGTTCCACATCACCTTACGCAGGTGCTAGATGCAAATATATTCAATGTAGTTTTATTTTTATAATTCAATTGCCTTATAGATGCAAGGATGTTATGCAAGTGATGCAATGTCTGGTTTTCTGTTTGGGTGACCATCTAAGGATTTTGCAGTAGTTTATTGCGTTTTTGTTATTAAAGTAACTGAGGTTACATGCTTTTGTTTTTGAATATTCTCTTGCAATAAACTACCAAGATTAATCCTACTATACTAATATTATAAAGGCGAAAGTTTGTAAGAATGTATGGATGTTTGGATGTATGGATGTAAGGATGTTTGTTCCTCTTTCACGCAAAAACTACTGAACGGATTTCGATGAAATTTGGCACACGGGTAGATCATGTTCTGGATTAACACATAGGCTACTTTTTATCCCGGGAAAATATAAATCGGGACTTTTATCCCGGAAAAACTTTTTAATGCGGGCGGAGCCGCGGGCATAAGCTAGTTCGCTATATGGTGCACGACGACCCCATAAATCGTTGCAAGAGCAGCTACTGCTCAGAACTTTGTATTACATAGCACTAGAAATTACGTTCTAATACTGCATTTTAGTATGAAACTAGGTGTTTCTCGCGAATTCGCCCGTGTGAATGACCTTTTCCGGTACAAAAATTCCTAAAACACTGTACTAAATACTAAATATTTGAAAATCATATTATAAATCACTTATTTCCCACGAGACCAAATTACTAGAATAAAAAGCAACAGGACAATATAGTATAACTGTGTGCCAAATTTCATCCAAATCCGTTCAGTTGTGTCTGCGTTTACTTCTAACACACATCCGATCATTTTCACTAACTTTCGCATAATATTAGTAAGAGGTACGATAATAATTATCGAACTAGCATAATAAAAATAGGACCGACTCTAAAATGTTTTTATTTGAAACGTTAAGGGTAATAAGACTTCATCAGCAAGAATGGTTTCCAGACACAAGTAAAAATCCTAGTGTTTTTACACCACAATGGACGGCGGGCCTCATTGCGAGCCTTTTTGTCTCCGCAGCCCTGTCTGCTCAGCAAAAAATATACGCCCATTGTGAGACGGGTCTTCTTGAGCCGTGATTTATTATAATTAGAAAAATTAATTTTGATGGCAATAAAGCTCGTTGTCAAAGAGAATTTGTTTATTAATATATTGTACGTTTACGTAACAGTTTTTTTTTTTGTAGAGCCAGTTCTGGAAGTTTTGATATGCCAATTATAAAAAAATATGCGTTTAATTAATAGTGTTTTTTTTATTTCTTTGAATGACGAGACGAGCATGCCGTTCGCCTGATAGTAAGCGATACGACCACCCATAAACAGTAGTAACGCCATCCAGCACATGTCCTTCAAACTGAAACACAACAGTGCATGAACACTGCTTCTTGGCGGTAGAAATAGACATTGCGATGGTATCCACCCAGACGGACTCTTACATATGAGAGACCAACCACCAGTAAAGTGAAATCACTGAATGAAATAAATTATATATTCAGCAATTATTTTGACCATGTTATCTGACTTTTACCACAGAATACTGAATAGGGCTATGTACTAGTAAATTCGTTTTGAGCTATAGAATTAACTAAACGCACTAATAAACACGCCGTAGGAAACATCTGACACTAAGCCCACTACTGGGCCGTATTAATACCACCAATACATTGTTATTAATTTGGTATAGAATCCCGTCAGAGTACACTTGTACTTGTCCTTAGATGTATGTTTTGAGACCGACCGCTACTTACCGATTGGACACCGGTACTACGACATCAAGTAGCAACCAACGCGATCCATACCGTTTTTTAGAGTGCATCAACTATCAAGTCACTGTCCTACAAGAGTGTAGATGTCGATTAATTTCTACGTCGTTACTTCATGACAGTTCCTGTCCTGAATGCCACTTAACTATTATTGTTATATTGTGTATAAATAAAAAACGCATCAGTGGCAAACGGTGGCACAAAGTCCCTCTTTTACAAACGATGTTTAGATTGGCACGGTTTATTGTGATATCCGGTGTTTTTACACTGTCTAGCGATGACTGGGCGATGTCGCCGGTCTCAAGAGCAGGGGCGTAGTGAAGGCTGTTTTGTGTGGCCGTGACCTCTCAATGAGGTTGGCTAATGTTTAAAGATATAAAATTAATTTTGAACGCCATAATAGTTTCAATATTATTTGTGTTTACAAAAAAGATAACGAGGTGATAAAGAGTAATTTGTAGCACATTGAATGATGTTGGTATACATAGTAAGACATTCAGGTTACGTATACAGAATCCGCCTATATTAATTATTATGGTCATTAAACACAATAAAAATCTTATCGTCCCCGATTGTCCACGCCGATCGCAAAAACCGTCTGTACTAGTAAAGCAACCCGTTCTAATTGAACCAATAACTTCCTAGAACGAACACGCGGCCCGTATGTTCCGTGTACATACAAGCAGTATAAAGGGAATCCCGTTGCACTTTATCGATTTTCATTTATTGTCGGTTGCCACTCACCTTCTTTTGACGAGCATTGCCTTCGATTTTATAAGGAGGAAATTATAATTTTGTTAATTTATAATAATCGGGGCAATTTTTTTTATATCGAACGCATTGCTATGTAGCAATTGTATATCAAAGTTATGTGTTGTGTTATTACTTATTATTGTTGTTAAAGAGCAGGTTTATTGACTAGTAAAAACAAAATGCCAAAATTATAAATTTAATTTGAGAATCCACTTTCTGTTTAGAGTCAATTAAAGGGGGAAGAGACCATTTCTGAGAACTTCTGACTTGCACATACACTCTCAAAAACCAATGTAAATCATGAAACACGAGTAAATTTCGCGTATCAGTATAATCTCTGAGAGGTGGATAAGAAGTACTCGAAATTGACGGATTTATTTTCAGTACTAATGGACCGGTTGTAGGAAATTGAGAAACTTGATGGGTTATTTCTTACGTCATGTGAGACGGGTTGAAAATTATGTCAATTATATTTCCATTTGGGTGCAGTTATTAAAATAATGTTATCGTATCGTAGTGACATAATGGGACTTCCAGCTAAGTAAACATTAAGGGCAGTCGGATGAATAAAAAGGAAACAGCACTGTAAAGAATAACAGTGTTCAATGATTTAAAAAGCTTTTGGCTTCTTGTGGCTTCAGTTGCATTACCGAGTTTTGATTGTGGATCCAGAGATAAAATAATACTTGACTTTCAAATTACTGCGACCTTAAAATATATAGTATCAAAAGCAAAGTAGTTACGGAGAGATCCCTGCTTATGTCTAACTAATGGTAGGTGCTCAAAAAGACCACCAGAAATGGTTGATTCAAAACCAGAGGCTAATCATAAAAATTAAGCCAAATCTTTGTGTCACATGCATTTCAATAATTACATTGGTCTATAACAATAATTACGCCTCGTAATTACGATTGACACCCAACGTTGTTAAATATGTCTCCAGAGTTAAATAAAATATCTAATAAAAAGCTAAGAAACCAAAACAAGTTAATAAGCGGTGTTGCGTGGCGCGTCACTGCATTCGCCGCGCCGGTCCGCGGCGACCGGCGCAGCGTGCGTCGACAGGCAATGTTTCCACATGGACGCGCGCGGCTCGCGTGAGGACCGCGGCCCATTGTGTAATGCAACACGCTCGCCACAATACTGGCAGGCATGTACTCGAGGTAGATGGGGGACAAAATCTTAACATGTTTTGCACACTAGTTAAAATAATATGTCCTGAACCGGCAGTAAAATGTAACTTTAGCATCACATGTGTTTGGATTTACGAATGGCAAACATTTATGGATCATGATATGAAAACTGTGATGCCTCAACTGTAATTCGCAATTGTCTGCTTATGTTTCTTTCTTATAAAATACACTAAATCGAAAATTATACTCTAGAACACACAGTGTCCGGCGATCTTATTATTTAGTGGTAAACCGCATCCAAATTCGATATTAATCAAAGAAAACTTTCTACTAGACTGTAAAACTACGCAAAGCGCAAAATCAAGTAAAGATTTCGTTATTCTTACGAAGGTGCCAAATGTCTCCCAAACTTCGTACCTTATTCCGTCTCCTACCTCCATTCGGTGTACTGCACAGTGAATCATATACTTTAATGTGCAATTATTACTCGCAGTACTCGACGGCTGTACTTGCACTACTCAAAAACCACGAAGGGTGAACGAACAACGGCCATTGTTTCAAATAAATTCAATTTAAGGTTTTGCCGAAGGAAACTCAACTAAATTTCTTTGTTGTTTGGAATTATGAAAAAATACAGCAATTGATTTCGAATTAATGCCTACAGAAAGATCTCAGATATTACACAAGAAATTAAGAGATGGGTGCCGCTCGCCTGATTGTATACGACTTAACAGCAGCGCCTAGGTATATGAACTTGATTTATTATTAAATGGCGTTTGCAACTCAAGTGCTTTTCCCGATTCGAATAACACCAGTATAAATCGAATCTGGGTATCGAACACCGGGGTCCACCAGTTTCACTTGTAAGTTATTCTTTTCTTTCACAAAATTATTCTACCAGGTGATGTGCTTCGTCTGAATGAAAAGTCTTTCCCCGTCTTTCTAAAAAAGTCCCTAAAACACACCAATAGGAAACAATGTTTATACAATTAATATTCCTCGTACAATAAACTCGAGAAAGAATTTTCAGCTTAAATAGCATAGTTACGTAAAGCGTCTAGAGTCTAAACAGATTCCGGTCGGGTTTTGCAATTTCTATGGACACCGTTTGGTCTGACGTTCAATAGCTAATTTGTTGTTGATATTTACAGCTAGAGGCTGTAAAACAAATGAGGTTCTCGATTCGATTCTCAAGCTTACGGCTTACCCCGCCGAAGTACAGATATAAAAAGATAGAGGAGACTTGGTCATGTCTCCTCCATCAAGTTAGACGTTTATTTGTTCGGAACTTAAACCATTAAACATAAAGGAGCGGCATAACCTGGTCGCCCTTAAAGGTCTCTTGTTTATTTTAAGCAAAAAGCAAAGGTTACTACTCCACACCTATTTCACGTCTGAGTAAAGTTAAATATATACGACGATTTTATTATATACGTCAGTGATTTTATTCCGTAAATAACAAAATTATTGGGAATCCACAGACTATCATTTTCTTTTTTTTTATGTTTGTGTAGAAAAATACAGGGTTTAAATAGTATTATTTCTCTTAACAAAACCTAAGTACATAATGTTGCATTTTACGTAGGAAGTGTCAATTATGCATGCAAGCATAGACAACAGCTCCTCCCCTACTTGCATTAACTATGTACAGCTCGCGCTATGGTCATAATGTCCCATGATTGGACACATCCGTTCCTCATTGAATTGTGTCCCAGTGCAGTGTCAACTTTTGATATTCATGGGATCTTTGTATAGGATGTAGGTGATTTGTTCTTCTGACAGCTGTATGATTTATTATGGACTAACATAAGCTCATGCCATTATTATTATCCGAGAAAGATTAGTTAGACACAAGCGTTTACATTTCGTCGAAATTATTTCCGTCTTATGATGTGATAAGGGGTGATTCTACCACCACATTATTCACAAATCCCAGTCTTAAACTGTGATGTTTTTCGATTTCAAAGAGTCACAAATATTTGCTGCCTGAAATAGGAATGGAACTCAGGAATTCGATGCTTTTCAAAAAATGATCGAAGACTTCAGAGTTTTATTCACAAAAGGATTTATGTGGACAGAGCCTGTAGCCAGAGGCCTTCCGAGGCCTAACTAAAAGGAAGTAGAAACTGACATTAACTTACCTTATTTATTTTACCATTCTACCGTTAATAGCATCCGCCATAATGATGGTATGGATATTCCCTCCACAGCGACCGCAATCAATGACTCCTACAATAACTAACGAGGAAATAATTGCCGATTGCCGATGCTAACGTTGAAAATGATAGATGTTTCAATCAATTTGATGTCATGTTATTTGCTATGAGTTGTGATTTCTAATTATACGTGTAAAACGATTGAGTATTTGAGACTGCCTCGGTGGCGTAGTTGTATTATGGTACGACTGCAATGCTGAGATCTCGGGTTCGATTCCCGGGTCGGGCAAAGTGATATTGAGTTTTTCTATTTAGTATCAGCTCGGAGTCTGGAATTTGTGCCCGATATGGCGATAGGCTCGCCCCCTATCACATCATGGGACGGAATAACGGCGAAAAGTGGGTGCACTAGTTGCGCTTCTGCCTACCCCTTCTGGGATAAAAGGCGTGAGCGTATATGTATGTATATATGTATATGTATTTGAGATAGCATGAGATATTTATCTTTAACTTACTTCAAAGTTCATTATAGAAAACTTCTAATTGTATTGTCTCTTCAACATTTTTCCGATTTCAATCCCTAATTTCGGATCAATATTAAAAATAAACCAATTAAAGTAAGTCATAGATAAGCGTGTCAAACGAACTTTAATATCATTGGTTCCTTTTTAGAGTCGATCCGTAGTTATCGGTTACTTACATTGAAATCTGGTGTCAATAAGCCTGTAGGCTCCCATGGCTCTATTTTACAAAAGATCCCTTTGACCCACAAACACAAAATTCAGACAAACCACAAAATATTATCAATCAGCCTGTCGGCGTCCGCTACTAAGCATTGGTCCTCCTGAATGAGAACTAACCATAATTTATCAAAATTTGTTCTGCAGGATCAGGCCGCAAACGCCAGCGGAAGTTCTAGAAGGATGTGGTATATGCGCGCGCGCAGGCGGGCCGGCGGGCGAGGGCGGCGTCGCGCTAGGCACCGAGCGCGCGTTCACCTTCAACTACGCGTTCGAACCATGCACCACGCAGCAGGAGGTATACGACACCTGCGTCAGGAAGCTGGTGGAGGCGGCACTCGATGGCTACAACGCCACTGTACTCGCTTATGGACAGGTTAGTTACTAAGTAATACTAAGAATGGTATTCTTGTTATTTCTACTACAAGGCGAAAATCGGTCACTATCGTACAGCGCAGATGCTATCGTTTTCCATGAACGTGCTATGAACTAAAACAAATATTTTCCGAATGCATCAATTTCACGCTAAATTAGCGTCTTAGTTAACGTTTCAGTGTTTTCACTCGAAATATAATTTAATGCAACGACGAAGTTAACCAAACAGTGATTAGAGCACTAGTCTTTGATTAGTTTAGAATTTAATGTCTACAGAAAATCTACAACCCACTGCTTATATTTTTTGAACAAATTAAAACACTCATCAAATCCGACCGCCTTTGAAGCCATTGTCAAGCGACTGGAGTCGTACCACACGAATGGTAAGACCATGGTTGACCCAGATGCTAAAAATATGGCTGTGGGGGCTGGGGAGTAGAGAGCAATTGTTGTGCGGAGACAACGAGAATTGTATCTTCATTCTGGAGTATGATACTTGGAGCTAAAGTGCCCTCAGTAGTGGAAGCTGGTTCAGGAATAAATATAAACGAAATATATCTGGAATTTGTCTCTTATTTTCTTATACTTTAATGGGCACTGCAATGATTTATAGCAACATGTAATTATGAGGCGAAAAGCAAGTACAAACTAATTAATTATTTTTCAACCAGCTTTTTCTTAGTTTAAAAGGACACCTAAACCTCGCTACCCATACTACGTAGTACTATTCAGTATTCTGTGCCGATGCATCAAAGACTCAAAACGACTAAAATCTATATTAGGTTTCCATTGTTTAGTGCGTGTTCTCCTAGAAATGTTAAACGTTGACTACTGCGTTCATACAATTTACCTTAAGATATAAAATATCTATATTTCTGAATCCAAGTACGTGAGCACCTTTAGCCATGTAGACACACCGCAGTACTCCAAGTATCAAGTTACTACAACAATTCTATTAAAACACCGTGAAGGTCAGAGAGCACCTTACATCAATCAAACTATGTAAGTGCATCAACATCACATCTGTCATTGTGTGCAACTTAAAATAGCCTTTATTTACTCAGGAAACTGATTATGATCTACGCTATCACTTGGTCATGATCAAGTATAGTCTTTGCTACCTTCTTTTTGAATAGATTTTAGTTAAATAAAAATACGAAAATGACAAGACATCGAAATTTGAAGTAATTTTGTGTGTAGATTTGAATAAATTTTGGTAAATAGAAAGGCGTGTCAATTCGGCAGTGGAATTTAAGTACGAAGAAACTACTTGAACTGCTAGTATTCTTACTTTTGGATGAATTAATCTAGTATTACCTTTTACTCGCAAATTCGTGCGACGTCTTTTCCAAGAATCATAGCAATATTGTACTAAATTCTAAATAAAATAAAACCTTATCATTAAGAAATAATAAAGCTTTTTATAACTGAAAGAATTTTTAGAATCGATCAAGTAGTTGTGAGAGTTTACCCAAAAAAACTCAACTACTTATTTTTTATAATATTTGTACAGAAAATACATAATATAAATACGCTGAAACCGTGCGTTACATAAGGATCGTAGTTAAACTCACAAACATATTTTACAAAAGTAGCTTTTGACCGAATGAGTCAGTGCAATTTTGAATACTATTAATACAGCAATAGTTGAGAACACTTGAATTCAGCTCTCGCTTGAAGCGAAAGTTATTTGCGGACAGTTAGTAATATTATGTGAAATCATACTCGAATATACTTGATGACCCAACTTGTGAGTCAAAGAGAAAATGAAGAATCGAAATTCAGGCAGACCTAAGCCAGTAGTTTGATAAAATATACAGCTGAAGATAGTATTTAGACAGCTGTGGCTTATAGAATCCAAAGAATTACTTACAGGAACCACGAAGGTTGATAATGTAATCTGAAAGTACATAATAGTAAAGTACTAGTAAATCCATGAACAATTAACGGTATCACCAGAAATGTGAAACTCATAGGGGCATCGCGTGCTCACTTCTACGCCAGACCGTGATAGCGTGCGCACAAATTGTGGCAGTACTCACTGTCGCAGTTGC
This sequence comes from Lapara coniferarum, assembly GCA_949316025.1. NCBI lineage: Eukaryota > Metazoa > Arthropoda > Insecta > Lepidoptera > Sphingidae > Lapara > Lapara coniferarum. The sequence continues at coordinate 4,105,958 of OX438919.1, read as the reverse complement.
TTTCGTGCCTACAATCATGGGTACAGTGAACCTTATGCCCTTAATATAAACTTTAAAATCGATGGCAATATAGAGCTTAGGGCGATGTGACCACATCTATCATCGTTTATAAAGAAGACTGTGAAGCAAGTTAGATGATTTTTATAAAGAAATCTACATACAAAAAAGCGAAAGGTCACTCTCCCACTCAAATATTGCATGTGGGTTCCTTTTAGGACATTGCTCACTAAGACGGGATTTTGCGAAATTCAACCCCTAAAGGAGTAAAAGTGTTGTACGCGATAATTTTTTAAAATTCTGAACAGATTTCGATGAAATTTGGTATGGAGATAGTTCGTGACCCTAGAAAGGTTTAAAGGTACTTTGTTATCCAGCAAATTTATAGCGGGACTTTTATCCAGGAAAAACACTTTCGTGCGGGCGAAGCCTGCGAAAAAAGCTAGTTTTCTATATTATTGGAATCGTGTAGTATGTCACACTGTTGTTGGCGAAAACCCCGCTGACATTTATCAATTTTATTGCTACATTGCCCGTTCCTTTCGTTTCGAGAACACCCAACTAACTTTCCTTTTTTCCTCAGTCGAAGTTTCCGGGACCAATATTACTTTTCTTAACCTGATAGGACAGAGTGCCTTTACTGCAAAGGCAATGAAAACTGTTCATTAGCAAAGTATACTGTGGTCTTAGAATATTGCAAAAACATGACACGACTCCGTTTTATTTTATTGATATTGGTTGAGAGACTAACACGTGACTGTATTGGTCTCTCGATCAATCACAAACATCAAAATTAAACGACATCGTCTTAGGAGTTGCGTTTTTTTTGCAACATTCTTAGCCATTCTGGTTAATTCGTAAGTTTTCAAAGATCCCAATATTATAGAAAGGATGCAAATCAAAAACAGGTAAATTGTTCCACAATTACATAATACGGTAAAGAACAGCGACTATAAAACCAAAACCATTTACCAACAGTTATGAAACTCCCGAACGTAACCCGATCTCTTGCTATCAAACAAATTAGTGGCAAGGCTTCACGCCTGTTTAATTCTCTAATTGCGACTCGCATCACGGTTCAACGCTTTCCGCTGCATCATCGAAGAGTCAAACGGTCCTTCCCGCGGCTCACGGACAATTTGACGCAGTTCCGACCCATTTCTTGCGAATACTGTTTGTAAGACGGGAATTGTAATTTCATGCCTATTTGTTTGGTTAAGGTAAATAATGTCGGTGTAGTTTGTAGTGCTGGGTTGGTTGAGTCAGAGTTATGGTTTGTAATTATTGGCTTTATGTGAGCAATGAATTTGTTTCACAGTGTTAATACGGAGTTTTCGTCCGTTCTTTTTTTTATTGCTTTGAATGACGAGAGGAGCATGCCATTCGCCTGATGGTAAGTTGATACGACCACCCATAAGCTGTAGAAACACCATCCAACACATTGAGTTACAAAGTGTTGTGTGGCATTCCACTGCGCTCGTCATCCTGAGACATATGATGTTAAGTCTCATTTCACAGCAGTGCATGCACACTACTGCTTGGCGGTAGATATAGACATTGCGGTGGTATCCACCCAGACGGACTCTTACATATGAGAGACCTGCCACCAGTATATGCTCATGCTTGATGATGATTATGATGCTTGATATTATGCATAATTGGTTGAATGCAGAAATAAAGGGAGAAATCTGAATGAAACTTATGTATTCATGCTCGCTATGGAAGCTTCTCTCAATACCTATAGGTTTAATACCTAGACGCACTATAGTGCTCGAACTAGAGAGGTCATCTGATATTTCAAACAACGTATTAATAATAAGGACAAACCGTAAAAGAACAGTTTTACGTAAACCACTTAGATGCTGTAACACCAAAGGCGAATCACTTACCGAAACCGAATTTGACAAAAAAGCTACGAAACGACGTAACAAAAATTAGAACATACGTGTGAAAGGTACAAATGTTTCACAGCAGTGCATGCACACTACTGCTTGGCGGTAGATATAGACATTGCGGTGGTATCCACCCAGACGGACTCTTACATATGAGAGACCTGCCACCAGTATATGCTCATGCTTGATGATGATTATGATGCTTGATATTATGCATAATTGGTTGAATGCAGAAATAAAGGGAGAAATCTGAATGAAACTTATGTATTCATGCTCGCTATGGAAGCTTCTCTCAATACCTATAGGTTTAATACCTAGACGCACTATAGTGCTCGAACTAGAGAGGTCATCTGATATTTCAAACAACGTATTAATAATAAGGACAAACCGTAAAAGAACAGTTTTACGTAAACCACTTAGATGCTGTAACACCAAAGGCGAATCACTTACCGAAACCGAATTTGACAAAAAAGCTACGAAACGACGTAACAAAAATTAGAACATACGTGTGAAAGGTACAAATGTTATAAAAGGTTTGTTGCCCCAATCCGCTATTAAATAGTTAAAAGTAATAGTTAAATATAATATAAGCGATAAACTAAGTCGTTGTCCTGCAATGTTTTCTAATATTTTAGTTTATATTGTACGTGGTTTTAATGTAAACGGAAAGATGCCAACTTATTTCTGTTTCATGACAATAAAACACGGGGATATTATTATAAATCACTATGAAACTAAAAACAATTCAAATGCATATACTTAAGTCTACATTTCAAGTTCATTTATACTAAAATCCTCTTCATCTATCTTATTATTTTCATAAGCAATACTTATTATTATAAGCAATACTAACAAAATAGTTATTACCGTATGTGGTAAAAATAATAGTACGTTTTTATGACAAGAAATCCTGTCCATACGTTTTTAGATCACGCATTTTCAAACTGCTTTTACGTCACATTACTCTAACTTTGAGCAATGAAAACTGATCCGTCGTGAAGTGATACGTGTTAATTGATTTAGCGCCTCCGTTCGTGAGTCGAATGTAAAAGTACCATTGTTGAATTTATTTGCAGATTTCTTAGATAATTCTTAAAAATAGAAATAAACATTACATAACAGCTTGTACCATACCAGAAATCAGCTGAAAATTAAAATAAATATAATTTTAATTTAAAAATTGGAATTTAATGATTAAATCACATACAAAGACGTTCTTCCACGATTTGTGAAATCTTATACTATTAAAATAATGATAATTTTTTACTTTCGACTCTGATAGATTAGAAATTGTACTAAGAGTTGCAAATATCAATTTTTTTACTATATAGATATTTTTTTGTTAAATCAGTGATTAGAGCGACCATTCATATTTGATTAAATTTATCAACTCTCCAAATGCTTTAGATAAGTACATATCATTACCAATACATGCAGTAGCATTAGCTTTTGAAATCATAATGCCATACGATACACACACGCTACAGTACACAAAGGGAACAGAATTCATTATACGTATTAAATCACAGCCTAGTTATCAACTGGGGACCGTTGTTCAAATTCTTTTACACCCACATCCTCGTATAATTAATGTTAGCATAACAAAACAATTCAATGACAACTGACGGTGATTTGCATGTAAAAACTTCGAAGGCAGTGATTAATCGATTTTTATTTAACCGATTGTGAGGGAAGTCGATGCGGATACTGTCAGTCGGTGTCATTTCTTGTGATAAAACTTTTATTTCCTTGCCGCTCTTTCTTTTATCATATAATTACTTTTATTGTTCGTTGTGTATTGAACATCCGGATGCAATTCATGATTATTTTGTTAAATGATGTCTGTTATAACATTTACTTGGGTGCAAAAATCTTTAATCATATTCCATCTGTTTGCTCCACTTTTTTTAGCATCTGCAATGTTATAATCTCACGATCTTTATCGTATTTTTGTTTATCTAATCTCATATTTTACTCACTACCAGCTCAGTACTAACTATGTAAATTTATTTATAGCGTAGGCTTTATGACATAATAGCTTCATATATCACCAGATAAAACTATTATTTGTTGCTTATAAATTCTCCAATTCCAAATAATTAGGTTGGTTTGTAATCAAACACGCTTGTCCTATCTGGGTGAGAGGGTCCCTTGAGGCACGTCTGTTAAACAACTGAGTATATTGTAACTTTACTGATTTCTGACTACGTACAGTAAAACAGCTATTTCACTGCAAATTACATCTCTAAAAGTACCATAATCGATACAACGTAATTATAAATCCGATTTCGATGTAAATCACGGGTCACCTCACTAAATGAAGCGTGTGGCGCGGGCGGAGGTCCTCGCCGCCCTCCCACGCGGCATCTTGCGTTAGAGTGCCAACGCTGTTATGATAATTATGCACTCTGTTAATTACATATCATGAGAGGATTGTATTTATTATTAATATTCGCTAGAAACTCAAACATCCTTCTATTTATATCCCATAAAAGTTGGTCAAAGTCCTGCAATTCTTCTAGGATCATAGTTAATTAAGTGTGGTGATCAGTTATCATTAGGTATAGACTAGTGTATATCTTACATGTTTAAAGATTATATGACGAGAAATTGGTTTAATGGTTCTCTTACTGACAGACCTAAAGATTGTTAAAACTATTATGCTATGGTTTCTTTTGTACTCAACTGAGTTATTATATTATGCTTCCTTTTGTGCTTAACTCAGTTTGTGTTTTAGTATGTAAAATTCATATTATATACTATATATAAGCTGTATAGTAGCGTACTTGTGGAAACATGTAAATTGTGTTAATTTTAATTTTGTATACTTTAAATACGCATTGTGTGTTAGTTGCTTTAACTTTATATTAACACTTTGTTTCCCTAATAAAATAAAAATAAAATAAAAATAAAATAAAATATCTGACTACTTGATTACCGGTCGCCCTACTAAAAAAAAACTTATTTTTTAATACATCTACAGATCAATAACTTAATGTATTCATGTATTATTCTCTGGGGTGATAAAAAAGTGGTTGGTTGAAAAATATGAAGCTTTTAAAGAGCGCTATCTCCAAAAGACCCACTTGAAAGTGTGTTACAACACCTTTTAAATCTAAAACATTAGCGGCTCACGTGTTCCTGCTTTTCTTTAATTAGCGGAGCGTGAAGAATCAATTATGCAGGCCACCGTAGTTGCCAATTGTCTGGATTGTGACTCTCTCGTCGACCGACATTATTTTGTAAACTGTACTATACTTGTAATCAGGTGCCGTGACGTCATGTTGTAACTCGTGTTGTAAAATAAAGTCTAGTTAATCCTTTCTTATTAAATATTCAAATACATCTGGTATTTTATTGACAAGGGCGGATACAAGAGTTATGGTCGAGCTTATTTCTCAAAAATTATTAGGAGTACTATAGGAGATAGAATTAATATTTTGTTTGGATTTCTGGGTTTGAGGACCGTTAATATTAATAATATACTATAATGTATGGACCATCGTCGTCTAAAACATGATTTTCAATGATCTACTTCATTTCACTGACTGCCTCGGTGGCGTATTTGTATTATGGTACGACTGCAGTGCTGAGGTCTCGGGTTCGATCCCCGGGTCGGGCAAAGTGATATTGAGTTTTTCTATTCAGTATCAGCCCGGAGTCTGGAATTTGTGCCCGATATGGCAATAGGCTCGCCCCCTATCACATCATGGGACGGAATAACGGCGAAAAGAGGGTGCACTAGTTGCGCCTCTGCCTACCCCTTCGGGGATAACAGGCGTGAGTGTGTGTGTGTGTGTGTGTGTGTGTGTGTGTGTGTGCGTGCGTGCGTGCGTACGTGCGTGCGTGCGTGCGTGCGTGCGTGTGTGTGTGTGTGTGTGTGTGTAATTACAATAATTACATTACCTACATTTCCGTATTGACCAGTAAAGATATGTCCAGGAACCACGGCTGAACAAATATTTGTAATGTCAACATTCCGCGACGACCTGAGCAGCTGTTGGGATTGTCCGACTCTTGTGGGGGAACCTTTAGTTATTGACTATCAGGAAATATTGTAGGTACTAGCTTTAGCACGTAGGTCTGCTCAGTTTTAAATCTTGGTGTACAAGTTCCACAAGCATGATGATTTTTTCGGAAAAATAACAATGTCAATATTTATCAGCCTATACTTATACATATACTTAATTACAATATTAATAAGGATATTCGACTTACTAATCGTCGAATGGTTCAAATATTGCTACTTTTTAGAACCATAATAAAGCTTGTAGCAATGGACGTTTCCTCGCGTGAACTTTATTAAGGTTAAGTTTTGTCAAAAAACAAGCACAAATGAGTGTGAGATCTTAATTTGTGGAATGTCGTAATAAAGGACGAATTCGGCTGATGACTGGTTAATTATAGCAGATTTCACGTTAACAATCTTGTAATTCGACGAATTTCTTTGTCCCAAACAATTGTGGGAAGTGAGCTTTCATGTGATGTTTTTTATCATAATTTGAGTCAAGATGGAATTTAGGATGATAAAGCGGTGCATATAATTAAAAATATCATATTTTAATAACGACCATTTTTATTGTCGTACAATAAAGATGGCTTTATTGTACGACTGTTGTTTAAAAACCATCGTTACTTGCTTGTCAAACAGGATTTCCTATGATACGTCCTGCGTCAGTGATACATCATTCTTGATGTTTAGGTCCCAAAGTAGATGATATGGTCTAGGTTTATTGTGCTAATATTTGGAATTATCCTCCTCACCTTTCTTTATGACATTGCTAGCTAGCCCACGTTGGTTATTCCCTAGTGCGTTAATTATTAATTTAGCTTCGTTTGTGATCTCTTGTCGTGGATGTTTTTCTTGACCTTTTATTAGTTACATCCATCGTAATATTGTACAGATCTAAAGCTTGAATTTTCTGAAATTACTTCGATACTGATAATTTCTTCAATAATCGGAAGTTGCATTACCTCTGGGTTTTAAGCAACTGTTTATCCCGGCGAACGGCGATCATTAAACGAAGTTATGACTAGTTCATATTTTTCTTGTTCTTCAATCTTTACTAGTAGAAACACAATTACCATTATAATTAATAGAGCTACAAATACGTCACTGTTCTAATATTAAACATCAAAGCTCGGAGCAATAGCCCATCGAATCTGCACAAACGTCTTGTGTCATCTCCACTATTATTATCCAGTGGAAGTGGGCCGGTTCGTAAATAATTTCCTCGGGTCCCGTTGCGATGACTAATGCCGTACACGAAATCTAGTACGGCACGATTACACAAATTGCAACGAGATTTGAGAAGTGCGATTGGCCTTGTGAACTTAGTCTTCAGTTGGGATGAAGCGTTAGAAATAATTTATTGTGTTTTTTGTAGTGTTTTCTTTGTAAATGATGAATATGTTAGCTTGGTAAGTGTGACGACGGTCCATAAACAGTAGCAATTACATCCAGAACTTTAAAATACATAGCATTGAAAGAAAGAAAGAAAAAAGTTTATTGTTGGAAGGAAAAATAAACAAATGTAAAATCCTAAGTAAATTATTTATACATAAGCATTTTTTACTGCACCAACAATGGGCCTCCCATTCAACTATATGCCACAGTACCGCTTATGCAGTACTGTAGCGCTGATTTTTAATGCGATGGCAATGCCTGACACTACACTGCGCTTTTCACTTCAAGCTTAATCCGAGTTACATTGGCTACAATATTCTATAATAAATAGTTTTATTTAAATAATTTAATAAGACATCATTACACAATATCCTTCAAACCAAAGCACAAGTTTTTAGTGCTTATACAATGCTTGACGCTAGAAAAATACATCGCAGTTGTACCTAACCCTACCAACTCTCACATATCTACAAGAGACCTATAAATATGTTACCATTAGATATGGAAACAAAAGCAACGAATACAGTGATAATTCATTTACTTTAAATCTAAGACTAAATTTAGGAACTTACCTTTGCCTAATAATTCCGAAGCAATAGTTTTAGTTTCTTCATACTTAGTTGTTATTTGTTGAACGAAACGGCTTTCCAAATATTTTTATTGTATAAAGGATATTTCTTAAGGATATGGGATCTGTTCTTCGTTAAGAAACTCCGAAAAGAAACAGGTCGGAACCTATTTACAGAGGAAAAAGGAAAATACCGCCTGGAGTCCCGTTTGACCTCCGTAAAATGTATTTTTGATCAGTTGAAATCCATTTGGAGTCTGGTATTAGTATGTAGCTACCCGGAATTTGCAGTTACGATGAAATTGAGAATGCGATTACCAAATTATTTGCTTTGTTAGTTCTTTGCTTTGCATTCTGGATATTTTAAACTCCTTTTAATGGTAAACCTAGTAAATATCAGCTTTAGGTTTAACCATTTTGTTATCATGTAGTCTCTCATTATGATTTTACTTGCCTTACTTTAGAACGAAATTTAAATACTAGTTCACAGCAGATGTAATAACTTTACGTTTGACCATTGATGTATAGGGTTTTTTATCGTATCAATGATTATGAGACTGAAATATTTCTGGATGAGTGCATTTCTGTGCTTTAAATAATTTCGCACTTAAGTGAATACTATTGCTTATTGATAATAGCTTGTTTATTCACTCGGGATTCGAACCCGAGACCTCAGGGCGTTATAAGCGTCATTATATAGTAAACGAAAAATTGCTTAACTAATAAAATTACAATTTTGGTCTCCCTGAGTTGTTTTCGCTACTTTTCAATTCAAGTGGGTCAACTCGTCCCCTACCTTTGTCTGTGTATTGCCTATTGTTGCGAATGAAATAGGTTTTGTTATCGACTGACTTATCGCCGGATATCCGGTACTTCGACGGTCCCTTTATCGCATCCATTGACGGAATTAACTTTGAAGTGAGGTCTTAAGAAACAAAAGAGCTTATTCTCATAGTAATCCCTAAACTTTCGGACGAAAAGTCATAAGTGGCGAGACAGCTATTGTATCAAAGACTTAAGGTACAGGAGGTGCCGAGAATGGATGTAATAATTTCATAGAATACAGAATAGTACTTCGTGTAATATTATAGGACATACGAGAACATGAGTCATTTCCTGGTAAGTTATTTTAAACTTCTACAGAGTCTGATATGTTTGCGTTACCGGCATGAGGGGTAGGAATAACCTAATAGCCTAGGCTCTAAAATCTTTCACACAAGATATCATCATCCAGCTACTACCCACACCCTTCGAATACCAAAACAACAATTTACTTCGATCTAGGAAAACATTCATTGATAGCTGTAGATGAAATAATTCCATGTTTCGGAAGCTATCCGATACAACAAATCGTTAACTAAATACTTCTACTTCTTTAAGTTCACTAAAGAGATATTTGAACTTAACCGTCCAGGTGGAACACTAGAACAATTCAGCTTGAAGGCGTTAAAATAAAAACTGAACTTAGCAACCGCAAATGGCCATATGTAAGAGTTCGTCAGGTGTGAGTCAGCGGCGCCGCGTGGTGATACCATCGTAATCCTACCATCGCGAGATAGACGCTAGTAGATAGCGCTGATAACGGTCACCATCGGACCCATTATGGTAACGCTCGTACTGCGCTGTACTTGTTACTACAATTCTAGGTAATTCTCAAGTGTAATGAGTGTTTGCTTCATATTTCGTATTATCGTCCTACTGAATTGAGCACGTTTACCTTCAGCTAATAATCTGGTCGCTTTTTCCATAATTGTGTATCCCCAAAAGCATTTAAATTATATTTTAGTAAGAATCCATGACACATGACAACAATCAGTAGAGTAACGCTGCGAACAGTTTTGTCTTCAATATGAATAAGCCATCTATTAGTAGTATTCTACTTCTACTAGTAATTTGAACTTGTTTGATGCCTACAAAATTAATTAATGTGAAGTAGCAGCTGTACTGCCATATACTACTGAGGGAGACTCGATGCCTCATCCCCGTTTCCAGAAAGTCACGGTTTCTTTCCTTATGGCCAAGACAGCTTACTTCGATAATACCTGCGTTTGATGTTTTAGAAAATCCTAAAAGTGGCGTAGAAAAAGCATTTCATATGCCTTATCGTTTTATAGTAGCAATTAAACCGTTGAATAATTAGCCATTTATTTGGAAATTTATGTTGTGGGGAGTATAAAGTGAATTGAAACAATAAAATACAGATGTTTGTTTTTTTATAGCATTGAATGACAAGACCAAGATGCCGTTCGCCTGATGGTAAGCGATACGACCACACATAAACAGTAGTAACACAATATAGCACCTTGAGTTACAAAGTACTGTTGGGCCTTCCACTGCGCTCGTCATCCTGAGACATATGATGTTAAGTCTCATTATGTCCAGTAATATTAAATTTATGAAATGAGACATTATTAATACTGTAAGACTCAATATCTATGATACAATAACGTAATCTCCTAAATATTTTTTTATCTAAGATAATTTCTAATTATGTATAAGCAATTCTTTATGCAGACTTGGGAGTGTTTTTTTTTTATAGCAGCAGGAGCAAAGTAGTAAACGTGGACCTTGTGCCTAATCCTACTAATATTATAAAGGCGAAAGTTTGTAAGAATGTATGGATGTAAGGATGTATGGATGTTTGTTCCTCTTTCACGCAAAAACCACTTAACGGATTTCGATAAAATTTGGCACACGGGTAGATCATGTCTTGTATTAACACATAGGCTTCTTTTTATCCCGGGAAAATATAAAGCGGGACTTTTATCCCGGAAAAACTCATTCACGCGGGCGGAGCCTCGGGCAAAAGCTAGTTTTAAAACAATATAAATAAAATACTTTATTCATCACGTAGGCGAACATAGTTGCACTTATTAATTACTAACAACCACCGCTCATCAATAATACCAAAGGCATCATCGAAGTAACGCCGGCCTTCAAACTATCTACATTTATTCACTACATCTATCAAGCTTGTTCCCAAATTATCGAGTGTTCCTACCAGAAACCAAGTGTTCCGTCCTTCCTATCCATTAACCTCAGACTATTTTAACGGTCTTCCTGTTTGCTTACTTCCATTTTTTTACATCCCATCGATTAAAGCCAGTTTTTTTTTTACCTATATCTTTCGTAAGTATTGATTGATCATTATCATTAAGCTAAAAATGTGTATCATTGGTTAGTTGGATATCCGTGTGACGCCTGGGCCGAACCTACAATAAATAATATAATGTGTGCTACTGTAGTATATGGATACCTAAGTGCAAGATGTGTGCAAGCACCAAAATATAAATAAAATGTAATTTAATTCACATGCTTACTATTTATTTATTCTCAAATAACAGTTGCATGATGCGACCATCTCAGTCAAACAGCTGCACTACAGTAACTGACCAATCAAAATAGCAAACCAGCGCACACTGTATGATCAATGGTAAATACACCGTCACGCGGCATGGTGGCATATTCACGATGATTTACGAAACTGCAGTAATTTTTCCTCGCCCTTACTTATTACTGCAGTAACATTTGCCTGTAACAGCAGCGGTTAGGTTAAAATAAGAAGTAAACAATAATGTTTACGTAGATTCTGTAATAACGTAGCACAGTTAACGTTGATATCGTCCGATGTCTCTTATCGAACAATAATCGCATTAATCTGACACAATAGAATGCTTGATAAGTTTATAAGAATCGCCAATTGCACTTAACCGAAATTTACTATTGGTTTTTGGAATGCGAATAAGATAAACTATTTTGCGGAGCAGCATATAATCAGAATAAATGTGTCCTAATTTAATATAGAAGATTCTTTGATTTGACGCAAGGTAATGTATCGAGTTGGATATCGTATGTATCATAGTAAAAAACTCACCTTAGCCCTAGGGTCATTGCGCATAGTCGCGTTTCAGGACAAGTATCCAAAAACCCATCTTAGCCTATGTATCATTAACATAATATGATATTAAAGTACACATCTTAAGTTATTCAGTCATGGATACGATGAAAAGATACATGTGATAAGATTTGAGCACAAGGGGACTATCGAGGATCTCGGTAATCATTATGGTAACTGGTTGACGGATAAGTTGTTTATTTAATTTAGACTGTGTATCCCGTTAACATAACAACAATGTAGAGTTTCGTCTTAATTTATCTTATACAGCATTCTGATACTTGGGACTGTAGACTCTTGCGGAGAGGCCGCAAGCCATAAAAATTAAAAACCTTATGGTGCCTACATGCACCGTCCTCATTCGAAATTCAAACTCCTGTCACGACATCGCAATCTGAACCCACTTTGCATGGTACACAAGGTCAACCACCTCGACCTATACCTTGGGTGGTCTAACTATTACATTAAGTCGCAAGGTGGTAATTACTTCGGTCTAGAACATTAGGTGTTCTACGGACGCGGCCAGTCTGACCCATATTCAAATTAATGGATGTCTGACCGTACACGTTGATTTTAGTACGTCATGAATTTATTATTGTTGGGCACTTGCAGGTCAATAAGTGCTGTAATGACCGATTTTGGGTCACGATATTGAGTCATCTCCTCAGCCATAAATAACCATGCTTCTAAATGAATCGCAGATGCACTGCTGACTTTACCTTTAAAGCCACACACTCACATTTTGTCAGCTAGATAATAAGAGACGTACATAATTACCGGCCTCAACTCCATCCTCTGGAATGATACTAACCCATACATAGTTGTAAATTAGGTTAAATACCAGTTTACCGTTTTAACGAAACTCTTTGAAAACCAACTCGCACTTCATCGTCGCAAGCGCACGATTATCAGCATATTTCCCGAATGGCGCGCATTTTCTTAAGTACCCTTAAAGGTAAATTGTAAATACACGAAGCTAATTCAGTCCTTGTAGGTTAGTTGAGGCATTCCTGTTCCTAATAAGCTGGCGGTGAGACAAAGACCGCTTGCGCATGACACAGACGCTCAGTTCACACAACGCAACGCTTTGACTAGCAAAATAATGTGTGAATTCGGTTTGTATGAGATTTTTATACATGTATTTATGCAGCGCCTCTAGTAGACTGTAGAATGGTTAATAAGACTAAATTGGTGAGGGTGAGAATTTAAATTTGTATCCGAAATAATCATGCTTACAATCATCATGGGAAAAAAGCTCGAAGAACTCTGAGTGAAGTAGGTTAACATCTCTCAACTTTTTTGAGAATACTAAGTGAGCTTCTGACATGCAGACTGCTTAGGTCGGTAGTCAAATATCCCGAATGCAATCTCAGCAGAGAGAGAGAGAGAGAGAAAGTACCTACAGTAATAAAATTTTATACTTCTTTAAGTTTACTTATTATAGAATAATTTTCGTAGAGTCGTAAAGCGTACCCCGTTGCTTTGCAAGTTATATTACTTTGTATATCTATTTGATTTTTCTCTTCCTCATACATAATTGTATTACCTACTTATATTATTTGTGGCTGAAAATTGATACTGATTCTACACACAAGATCTTACCGTGTCTACACAAAATAAAATGTATTTTACCGCAAACTCTGTTGCAATGTAATCTAATAGATGATTGCAAGACGCCAGGGTATATATACTGTTAAGGTACATTTCCGAACATGACCGCAATTCGCAACGATTACAATAGTTGGCAGAATGTCGTCGAGTTGATGATTTTCTGTACAACAATTTCTAAATGCACTATTTTTGTGATTACTTAAATATCTCTAAAGCCTTTAATAGTATCTCCCAGGCAATTCGTGGTGTGTAGAACCGTACCTTAACACATGGTAGGATACGAAATGACGTGCGCGTGCGCCGATACTGATCACAGAACGCCGCCGCCATATAAGACTGAGGAGTGCCATAAACGTCCACCACATTCGGCACGCCGCCGACAAAAGAACAATACTGGCACAAATACCAACTATTCATGCTAAGTTACGCATCAGTCGCACGAACTATTTCGTCATTTGGTGGTCCGGATAACCATAAGTTTTTAGGAGAACAGAAGCAAAAAGGTCTTCTGATAGTAAATTTGTGCTATAATGCTAGAGGAAATTAGTATTTCTAAAGAGTAGGTAAGGAGATTCAGAAAGGAGAGTAAATTATTCGGCCTGCGATAACCTGATTGAACCTATAAACAATTTCTATAAACGCAACAGAAAGTTTTTATTCACACTGATCTTCTGCTAGTCATTTGTGTCAGTCACGTATTCATCTACAAAAACTGTCTATAGAGTGACTATCAGAATTTGATAACCTAACAAATACGTACCTGGCTCACTAATTAACCGCAAAATAGGATTTCTTTTCTATATCTGACAAACTAGTTAACACTTTCAAAGGGACGTCAACAGTGTACATAGTGAGTACGCAAATGCAAAAAGTAAACACGCTTACATGCCCCACGCTATCATATCGATTCTATAGTTCACCTTGAATACCAAATATGAATGTACGGTCACGTAAATATTCCATCATGTCTCATTATACATTGATATAGGCAAAGCGATCTAACTCATTTGTAACACTTTGTTGTTTATGGATTTCCTGATATACCGTGTATGTTGAAGTATTTGAAGAAGACAATGTAAGTAGTACTGGTATTGGGTCGGCCCTTGTATCGGAGGAAAGTCTCATTGGATCTATTCTTGTATGAGAGAGAGTACGTTGAAGAAAATTTGGTCCAAGTAAATATTGGATTTATTTATCTTAAGCTGCTTTTACCTTAATAACTTTCACTCGTGACTTCGAAAGAACCATTGGATTTAATATAGTTTTGTACAGAAAAAGTCCCACAGAATTCTTGTATTTTCTATTATAATTCAAGCTAAAACCCTGTTAATAACAAGTATTGCACAACGTTTTCGGAAACTACAGCTTAAAACTATGTTTTCGTTGCGTGTCTTCTTGATGTTTCAACTTATAATACCAATAAAAACAGTTAATTGTTTAATTTTTTCATGCATCACGAAACAAATTCCAACTAATATATAGGACATAAAATTCCAAATATTTTATGAAGAGGGGAAAGTAATGCAAACAAAATTACGCGAGAATGAATTTACCAACCGAGCCAGTTATTATATCAAAAGAGCTTCAGTTTAATATAGGCATTAGATTAGCTACCATATTTCACCGTTTATGTATTCAAAACACAGACATACAAGCGATTATTACATTCACAAGTTTCCATATAGAGGCGTTCCGATAGAATGTTACTACAAATGTAGTCATGTAGATCATTTGTAAACATTGTTGAGGCGTGAATTGGAGCTATTTGATTTATCAATGAATTTAAATGGAATGTTTGAAGCGAAGGTGAGGACGTAGTAGATTTTTGCGACGTTTAGAATAGACTCATGTGGAATGAAAGAATAGAAGGGAGTAGAGCTATGGGTATGCTTTATCGAAGCCTCTGGTAATGGGATACTGACAACCCTCAGCTTACCATGCTAGCAACTGCAGCGACTTCAAAGAAGAAAATGGAAAATAAAGAGAAGGAGGAGGAAGTAAAGCAGTGTGAAAATAGAAATATCTGCATTCTCTGAAGCCCCAATTAGTAGGAGCTACCAACCTTCGGTGGCCTAAGCCATGATGACTATGACAATGAAAATGATGATCATGGTAACAATGTTGATAATTTTAGGTAATGTTAGTTGTAATAAACCACACCCCCGTCGAACTGGCAACCGTAAAATAAAAGCTGTTACAATAATTTCCATATAAACGATCTCCACGGATGAAATTACCTACATATCCAGATTATCTGGTTACGAACAATATGTACATTTATGGAATCTTGAATGCGAACCGGCCGATTCTCAATGAAGTTTGAAAACTTGCTTCTCATTATACGTAGGTGAATGGCATGGGTTGTGAATATAATTTTTGGGTAGGCAGTGTTTATATTGTAATATTGCCATTATAGTCGAATTAAGATTTGTTGTTTTTTAAAACATTTTAGGACTATTCTTGTTTTAGACAATCTTAATGTCTGTGATGAGGCAATACATATGAATTTTGACTTTGGAAATGTGCGGGAGAATAATTTTAATAAAATTGATAGTCTAGTGTAGATTATGTGTATCAAGTTCACACGAAGTTCAATACGCTCGTCATAGCTGTTCGTTCCGGCATCAGTTCGAGGGTCAGCCGGTAGGCATCCTGTAAGCCAGTGGCAAAATTTTGACGGCCATAGTGACATTTAATGTCTCTCATCATCATCATCATCATCATCATCAGCCTTTATCAGTCCACTGCTGGACATAGGCCTCCCCTAATGAGCGCCATAGCGCCCTGTCTTCAGCTTGCCGCATCCAGCATCTGCCTGCAGTCTTTCGCAGATCGTCATCCCACCTGGCCGGAGGGCGTCCTACACTACGTTTGCCCATTTACATTACGTTTTAATGTCTCTCATATACCAAAATTCTCAGGTTCTCAAGTGGAGACTAGAGACCACGTACCGGCAAGCGCAGCTTTGGACGACTACCTGCAAAGTAAACAGACGACATGATAAAGCTCGCAGGAACACGCTGGAGGCGTGCCACTTTAGACAGGAAATCTTTAGGGGAGGCTTATGTTCAGTAGACTTCATGTTTTCGATGATGGTGATGATTATTCATTTGTACAACGGGGAAAAGATATGTGCTCATTTCTGAATAATATAGGTAGCCATAGAATAACCGTATCTAATATTTAAGGTTCTTTTACACTGTCCCATATAACTGTAATTATAATAATAAAGACGTATTTGCTGTACATATGCGCAGTTCTAGTAGTATTTCTATTGCGTGGCGCCTCATTTTGCGTGTATGACATCACATACGCGAACGTGATCACACGTTATTCTTAGTGTACTTAGAGCTAGTTGACTAGGTAACGTTTTAGCGTTTTGATTATAAACTAGGTTTTAAATCGCTGCTACCTTGATTGAAGTCAGCAGTCATGAGGTGTCAGGTTCATTATTCTCAGTCTCAGGGCCTTCAAGGGGCAAGGTGGCGGATAGTAAAATCTAATCATTCCAAACAATGTTGCCTTACTTTAATAACTATAAAGTTGATCTTTCTTCTCTACATCAGTGGTATGGAAGAATATCCCTTCAAGGCCCCCTTATATATATAGATGTATGAGAAAACCCTATGTATATGGACACCGGTGTCCGTCGCGGGCCTTGACAGACTACTGAATAATGTTTTATCAAGTCTCATTGCAATTTTGTTATAATTTTTACTCGATTGGTGAAGAAAGAAAAAAAAACAACACTATTTTGGTTTTCTAAAGCTTTTAAAGACTGTTTTTTATACTAAACTTTAATCAGTCTAGTAATGATGTAATATGTATGTAGTTTATTACTCTACTAGCTTTTGCCCGCGGCTCCGCCCGCTTTAAAAAGTTTTTCCGGGATAAAAGTCCCGCTTTATATTTTCCCGGGATAAAAAGTAGCCTATGTGTTATTCCAGGACATGATCTACCCGTGTGCCAAATTTCATCGAAATCCGTTCAGTAGTTTTTGCGTGAAAGAGTAACAAACATCCATACATCCAAACATCCATACATTCTTACAAACTTTCGCCTTTATAATATTAGTAGGATTGTCAAATATCGCCCGAAGCTCATCATCTACGCCATGCTGGTGTTATGTAATTCCCTCTGAACAAATTAAACATGACCGGTTGTTGAATATGTCGTATGTTGCCTTGAGTACAACATTCTCAACATCTTTGATGAAATTCATTAGAAATTATAACTGGTACGGTATTACCTTCAGATACAAATGGTATTTTATTTTGAATTAGAGGTTGCGAGCTAATTCTTTATATATTAAATACTAGCTTTTTCCCGCGGCTCCGCCCGCTTTAAAAAGTTTTTCCGGGATAAAAGTCCCGCTTTATATTTTCCCGGGATAAAAAGTAGCCTATGTGTTAATCCAGAACATGATCTACCCGTGTGCCAAATTTCATCGAAATCCGTTCAGTAGTTTTTGCGTGCAAGAGGAACAAACATCCTTACATCCAAACATCCATACATTCTTACAAACTTTCGCCTTTATAATATTAGTAGGATTAGTAGGATAAATGATTATAATACTACAGGTATTTCTTGGCAGATATTTGGCCCGTACTCACTTCTTTTTTTATAAGCCCATTAGGAAAGCTGTTGTATTTACCGTTAATATAATGAAATAGTACGAAATTATGAAGCACTGAAATTTCCTGGATATCACTCTATGAAAGAAGCATATTATTTGACAAATAAGTCAATTTACCCAACAGTCACAGCTGTCACACACATAGTCCCGACGTCAAACAAATCCTACTAATATTATAATGTAAGAATGTATGGATGTTTGGAGGTATGGATGTTTGTTCCTCTTTCACGCAAAAACGACTGAACGGATTTCGATGAAATTTGGTACACAGGAAGATCATGTTCTGGATTAACACACAGGCTACTTTTTATCCCGGGAAAACATAAAGCGGGACTTTTATCTCGGAAAAAATTTTTAACGCGGGCGGAGCCGCGGGCAAAAGCTAGTACAAAATAAAGTAAACAAATATTTGTGCCTCACACAAAAAAATCACTCAGTACAGGAATTGAACCCGCATCCTCAATTCACTCCGCTTGTCATCCACTCACAGAGGCTGTCAGTACACGCTCCAACATTTTAATTCCGAAATTTAGCGGGTAAAAACAAACAGTTATAAAGCCAATTTACACGTGATGAAACCGGCTGTCGACCTTGGAAAGGGATTGGTATTCTTCAAGAGCCCAACTCAATCATTTGCATATTGAATCGGATGCAGCGGCCCTTTCAATGTCGATTGTTTTACAATACAACGTGATGTTGTACTTTTTGATTTAGTGTTTATTTGTAAATAGCTTTTTTTGCACTTTGGCTGCGTTTGGGCGAGTTTCTAAGGCTAAAAGTATTATACTACTCGGAAATGTTGTAGCTTCCAGTATTTTCTAAAAAAAATACGTGTTCTTCATATTTGATGATCTTTTAATTTGCATTCGCACTCTAACTGCTCTAAGGTTGCTGATTTCTCTAAGTTTCCAATTTCCTTATAACATTTAACATGGTCATTCGCCATTTTGTATTTTAAGTTTCTCTTACCTCAATTGTCTAGGCTAACTAGTTTTCCTATAATATCTGCGTTACCGCTCACAATACAAATGTAATCTTTATTGTTTGCTTTATTTACAGCACGTGCATTTAAATCAATCGTGTTTATAAACAAACCAACATTTATAAACCATTCATGTTGTAATTGCGATCGAGGCAGTGATAACAAATACTGTTGCTGTGTGAATACTTAATGAGATAACTGATTGATACAATCTGAGTGGTCATTGATTCAGATCGTAGGTTACCGGGTATGTACTCGACAGCCGACTGTATAACAAATATGATTATATTTTCATAATATCGCGCACCGGCAAGTGCAGCGTTGGACGTCCACCTGCAAGGTGGAGAGATGACTTGATAAAAGTCACAGGACTCGCTGGATGCAGTCCACCTTTGACAGATCCGTCTGGAAGTCTCTATAGGAGACCTATGGTCAGCTGTAGACGTCATGTGACTGTTGATAATGATGTAATTCACACCGGTTGCAGGGTTATAACTTTGCTATTCCGGAGAGAGATCTCTCTCCGGTCATGTCGGATTGCCGTCTCACCGGAATATGAGAGTGAAGGAATAGCGAGTGCACCTGTGTATTGCGCACACACTTGTGCACTATAATATCTCCTGCGTACCTGACTAATCTTTGAGATTGGCCGCCGTAGCCGAAACTGGCTAGGACTATTTCACTTTGCTATTATTAAAGTTATTATAGTGTGATAGTAGTGTCTAACCTAAATATAAGTATTTGGTTGTTTCTACTTGTATGTATTACGCATCACCACTAGCTAATCACAAAGTGACAATTACAAAGCATACACCTTGAATTATCAAACACGCTTTATACAGCATGCTATGCATGCATGCAGATAATGTGAAATGTGAACTGAAAGGGTCTGAAATAGGATTTGAATTTTCTCGAATTTCACTCGGTCTAAGCTACTGAGTGCAAGAAGCTTTACCACTAATACGTCAGGAAGATGCCATAATGCTCATGGTGTGGAATTACCAGAAGCCGTATCTGGAATACACGCAGCATGTGTTTTATGGACTTATAATAGTTTCGTAAACAATCACCACTACGGAATTACATTCGTAAGGCTTCTTAGGAAGTGACAGGCGCGACCGGGAAGAAAACCTGGCTTAGGTTTGTACATATTATATGGTGGGTGAAGTTGTAAATTTATGTGTTTTGTTTTCAGTTTATTTAGGTTATGGACACAAAGTTCTGCTGACGACTTATTGCATAGGTTACGTATTGTGAGAGCATTAATTTATGCACCAGGAAATTACCAAACGACATCCTTCTGCGGAAACCTCTTTAAAATTGGTTAAATTACCTGTATAAACTTGTCATCACATCCGATTTTTTATGTACTCGTATTCAGAAATAAATTATTCCAGTAAACTATAGATCCTGGGTATACTATTTCCATTCAAATCATTCTCCTATAGCACATTGAAAGATTCAGTATTTCACAGTAATGGCCAGGCACACGCCCCACGCCTTTATCCCCGAAGAGGTAGGGTATGTATTCCTTAATCCCACTTTTCGCCATTGTGCTTGGCCTCTTGATGTGATGGGGGCGAGTCTATCGCAATATCGGGCACAAATTCTAGACTCGCGGCTGATATTGGACAGAAAGACCTAAACACACATTCCATGATCCATCCGTATTCTGTCCTAGATAAAAACTTAAGACGCTGTACTCATGATACCCGTGCCAATTATCACGGTAGCCTTCATGTCATTCAAATATGAATTTCCCTCACATGTGTATGTTTGACAAATACAAAATGGCCGGCGTTGTGCGTGTACGATAATTGACAAACAAACATTATTGTTTGTTCTTACCGTTGACTGTTTAAGCGAACGACGCTCGCTAAAGTCGCTAGTTACTGTTTTCTATTTAAGAAGTCACGGATTCCTGTGAATAAAATGGATTTAAAGGATGATATTATTGTTTTTGTAATACATTTATGCAAGTGATTAACAGATAATAATTTTTAAATATTGTTTCAACTGAGATGGTAGCAGTTGCGATTTTTAAGAGAGAGTGAAACGTGAATTGGCAGTTATTGTATGGCATACAATGAGGCTAATGGAATGTCTCAAACTTTCCTTCATTTCTTAAACCGATTTTTTTCAAGTCCGTTATTAAAGATATAACTTGACACGTCATAATGTGCTGATTGTTCTATTTGGAAAATAAATCCTGGAGCTTGTGAAGCTTAAAAGCGCGGCTGCTAAACTAACGAACGAGTCGTTCGATAAGTTGCAATAAAAAATAATAATGAAGTATGAACCCGGAACATTATAGCACATTTTTTCTAAAACAAATGACTGAATATGACTAAGCGATAACTAGTTGGTTTCACAATTCGCACTTCTACCGTCTCTTGCGTAGCAGACTTGCTAATATCCATAAAATGGCTTGTTCCAGTAATCTTATTCAAAATTACTAGTTTTGTTAATTAAGCTGAAAATGAAACCAGAGCAGCTCGAAGACGACAGGCCTCGGTGGCGTTGTTGTATTACGATACGCCTGCAATGCTGAGGTCTTGGGTTCGATCCCCGGGTCGCCCAAAGTGATATTGTGTTTTTCTAATCAGTGTCAGCCCGGAGTCTAAAATTTGTGCCCGTAATGGCGCTAGGCTCGCCCACTATCACATCATGAGACGGAATATGTATGGCGAAAAGTGCACTAATTGCGCTTCTGCCTACCTCTTCGCGGATAAAAGGCGTGAGTGTGAGCATCTTTATTATTAGATTTACGGTCGAAGTCAATGAATGAAGCCAATTGTTAAATAAGGATCAAACAAGAATCATGATTATATATTTAGCCACTAGGTATGTCAGACAACCTTTATCGATGATAATGTTTGAAGTTACCAGTTAGGAAAACAAAAAAAAAAACAGATTGAATTTGTTTGTGGAAATCGACATTTATGTTTAGTTACTATCAATCACCACTGTTAAATTAAATTCAGGTCTTTATACCTATATGCCATATTTCATCCCAATCTCATTGATCCGAACACTATATAGATTATGGCGACTGTACAGATGAAACAGTAACACTCATAAAAGCCAAAAAGCTTGATAAATGTGGGTATACAAGGCTGATATCTCGAAAGTAATATGTTTTTAGTAAAAAAGTTATATGATATACGTGATTACGTAGATTGTAACAATAATGCGCATAACATAACTGGTATTGTGTAAGAATTGTAATTCGATGCATACAAACATGTTTTGTAACGTGCCGAAGAGAATACGATTAATCTGAATACATGAATACATGTTGCTGATATTCCAAAGGGCTTTTCAATTGGATAGCAGTAATAATTTACTAGCTTATGCTTGCGGCTTCGCCTGGGTTAACACCAATCCGTGGGATTAAAAGTAGCCTATAGCACTGAGAGGCTATACTACTCAGTTGCTTCGTATTGGTGAAAGAATTTTGAAATCGTTTAAGTAGGTTTTGATTTTATCTATTACAAACTTTGTTTGTATGTTTCGTACAAAAAAAAACAAATCTTTCCTCTTTATAATATTGGTATAAATAGCTCAGTATAGTATAGATAAATATGATTATGAATTCATATGGACCTGTTGATTTTTATTGAATGCCCTGGATGGTCATACCGAAATCGAAATAAAACAACAAAGTTCAGCATAAACATTTAAATTATTAGTTAAGTACTATTAAAAGTATATTGTATTATGGTTATTGATGTTTCTGAACGCTCTGCTTGCTCCGAACTTAATGCATTCCTATTTAGATACATCCAAGCAACTTAATGTCGCTAACATTTAACAAGAAACTTACGTAATACATTTACCCGAATCTTTAATCACCATTCAACTCTTACTTTCTCCTCTTTGTTACGAAGCCCGTTATCCGATAGAATTATCAAGTACGGAGATTTCCTACAGATAGTTGTGTAAAGTCTCACACTACGCCCGATAAGCATTACGGTCACGCACGCGTCCATGGCAGACTGGCGGACGCCGTTCATATTTTGCGACCGCGTTGAGCCAGTCTTGGTTTGATGTTAGATTTGTTGGTTGAGTTTGTTCGACATGGTTGTTGAGGCCCTGTTTTTACGATGTCTGAGTAAAGTAATTTTCGATTTTTTTTTATAGCATTGAATGACGAGACGAGCATGCCGTTCGCCTGATGGTAATCGATACGACCACCCATAAACAGTAGAAATACCATCCAGAACCTTGATTTACAAAGTACTGTGTTACATTCCACTGCGCTCGTCATCCTGAGACATAAGATGTTAAGTCTCATTATGTCCTGTAGTTACACTGGCTCCAATGCACTTCAAACCGAAACACAACAGTGCATGCACACTGCTGCTTGGCGGTAGAAATAAACATTGCCGTGGTACCCACCCAGACGGACTCTTACATATGAGAGTCCTACCACCAGTAAACACAGTACGGCGAATAAATACAAAGGTCAAGCTTCCGAATAAATTATTAACAAAAAAGTGTATTCAGGCGGCTAACAGTCTTATTATACAATGAGAAGATACATTGTGAAACAGACTCTTAGGATGTATGATGTAATGAGTATGTCGGATGTGATTTAGGCGTGAATGTCGGTAATGTGTAGAGCTGCTTTTGACATGTTTTTCGAAGCGTAGATATTAATGTCGAGGTAGTTTGCTCGCTGGTCGGTCTGTGTGATATATTTTCCGGTAAAATAATGTCACTATCAAGGGCGGATCCAGGGGTATTTGGGGTCAACTCCTGCCCCTCTGGGCTGGGTCTACGTAACTACTGTATTTTTTTTATAATCGATTTGGAGTCTGTTCTGATTAAACCTCGACTATATAACCCCCTTCCCCTGATTTGAAAACTGGGTCCGCCCTTGGCCACAATGCACTTCACAGAAATAAAAAGTAGACTATATCTTAATCGGGTGCTTCGTCGGTTTATGCGTTTACATCTTACAAATGTCCAAACTTTGGTATGTGTATTAGTAGAAGTAGGTTGAATTATTAGCTAGAAAATAATTTATTATATTATACCTGACCTAGCTTTAAAAAAAACAATATACTTTCTATAAATACTAGACAAGCATCGCGTCGGTTTGTTTTGTTAGTCTCGCACGCTTATTGTGTAAGAACAAGAATCGATTGACACTCAAAGGCACCATTGACTACAATCCATCCATTGTTTTGACGTCAAACTGCCTTTAAAGATTGTAAAGATAGATGTAACACCTAAGTACGATAAATAAAAGACACGATTGGAATCAACATCCGGCTTGAAGGACCAAAAACGGAACAATTGATATCGATTAAAGGATCTGAACATTTAATATTCGATACTTTTTTAACCTCGGTGATTAGTTAATTTATCCATATACCAAAAAAAGCATAAATTTTTCAGGGGTAGACAGAGGTGTATCACCCCCTTATTTCGCCGGCTATGTTAGGTCGCATGTAATAGGGGGCGGACCTATTGCCATTTAACGGGCACATTTCCAGACCCTGGGCTGGTACTGGCTTGTAAAACCAAATATCACTGGCTAACCCGGGAATCGAACCCGAGACCTCAGCACTGCAGTCTTATTTTAATACAACTACGCCACCAAGGTAGTCAAAAAAGTATTATTCCAAATTCAAATATTTTGGTACAGCAAAGGTTGCATACAAAAACAAAAACACTTTCAATTTCTCGCACAATACCGTAAACGCGTAGAAGTCTGCGAATACGCGATTAGTTTTATCCGCAGTCACGAGTTTAGAAAGTGAGTGGTTCCGAACGCGCCCCCGCGATGTACGGTAATTAGGATTGTCGTCCGAGCTTCCGCCACACGCGCGTAATGAGCTCATTTGTATGACACATGACGGATGGCGATTATGCTGATCGCAGCTTAACACGCCAAACGCGTTGACGTACAAAAAAGGTTGTCATAAATTAGATTTGTGTTATAATAACTTCTAAGAGATAGCAATCGTGTTGATTTGAGTTTTGTAAGCCAGTGTTTTTCAATCTGTGGGTCGCTACCCCCTGGGGGGTCGCGAAGCTTCTATAGGGGTGCTTCGCAGGTGGTCATGAAAAGCAATAAAGTTGAAAAAGATACCACATTTATATATTTATCCAAATTCTAATTGTATAATTGCATAAAATTTGTGTGGATTGAATATTTTTAACATAAAAAAATTCATGAAAAATAGCTAAGGGAGGGGGCGGGGGGTCGCGGAATATTTGTTTATACTAGAGGGGTCGTGTCATGAAAAAGGTCGAAAAACACTGTAGTAAGCCATTCTCGATCAACCGAGCATCTGTATACTGTCGTTTTCAATATACTTACTCTATCGATTTTTTTAATCCATTGCAGTAATGGACCGATTATAACAAAGAGTTTATTCACATTCTTACAAATGACTTTTTCTGATTGGTTTATTGTAAGGATCGAATCACAAATAATGATTGTGTTCGTCTCATAAAACGGTAATAAAAATACTTGTCCCGTATCAATATAAATGACCTCGTGAATACTTGGGTGCATTAGTTACATCTCTACCTACCTCTCCAAGGATATGCTCCATCTTAAGTATGAATTTGAGTTAAAATTATTATTATTTTCTGGACATTCAGTATCAAGGGCAGAGAACTCGCGGCACATTGTCAGTAATTATAATGAATCAACAGAAAAAAATTGAGCAAAAAATTTTAAGCCATTAGCGCGTAAAAAAACCTTTTCATGTTGTGTCAAGCGTTAGCATAAAAACTTACGCAATTAAACAACTTGGCATACACTTTAGATTATAGTTATTTTTAGATTTATTCTCTGAAAGCGAAATTATGAATAAAGTTTGAGAGTTTTTAAATGAGTTACAATGTAATGTGAATATATTTGGCACACATGGCGTGGGAACAGTCGCCAGATCTTTCACAGACTTAAAGCTCAGAAGCTGTAGCAAATGTAAAATACATCATCTTCCATTGACTAAAAACGATTCTCTTGTCCACAGACTGGCTCAGGCAAAACATACACGATGGGCAGCGGCTGGGAGGGCGAAGGCGAATGCGATGAGGACAGACGCGGCATCATCCCGCGCGCCATCCGCGACCTATTCGCCGGAGCTGATGCGCGGGCGGACGATGCGCGCGCGCAGGGACTGCTGCCGCCCGAGTTCTCCGTGCAGGCGCAGTTCATCGAGTTATATAATGAGGATATTGTAGATCTGCTGGACCCGGCGAAGGATCCGTTCGCTAAGGTAAGGGTCAACGCTTATCCCAATCCCAAGATATTGAATGGTTGGAGGTATCGAAAGTGCTTGGTTTCTATAATGTATTCCTAGTTAGCAATGATTGGTTACGCTCGTCATTTGTAAATAAGGTCCTGATTAGTGAACTTTTATTATAAATCTTAACTTCAAACTCAAGCAAAATCGTTAAACGACTATCCTTGAATATGATGCCATATTAATTGGAAATACATTAAAATACCCATTAATGTACACATTATACAGCAATATACCATTTGCAGAATCATTAACCTGGCAATGACGCGAGATCGATTAATCAAACCGTCTACGACACCTCTAGGGATGCCAATCTTCATTTAAAATAAAAATTAATTGGTCATATCAAAGAAAAAAATACATAATTAAGTTAGTATACTGTAGTTATCATCGCATTGTTGATTCCTGTCGCCCAAAAGTATTGTATACTATAAACTCTTGTGTTCCGGTATAAAGGATATTGTAACTAGCATGTTATATTACTATATTATGATTTATGAGATAAGATCTATTGGTTAAGAAGGTTGCGCAGTTCACTGCCAACAATGGTACGTTCTGAATGTAAGCACCTGTTAAGCAGGCACTAACCTCCAGGCAACCTGCTTTTTTCGACTGAAAAACTCGCGGACTAAAATTGCCAACCCTACGTAAAGGTCACCCGAACAGTTTCTGCGATCGCCCTGGTTTCTCATTGCGCTTATCGCAATAATTGCCCGTAATTTTTATTCCGACACTGATCCGTTGGAGCGTGAATACTTGATTTTTTTGTTTATATTCAAGTATTCAAATATGCGGATGAGTTTTACTCGTTTTAAATCGGAACAAGAGGTACTTTTAAGTTAAAAACCTGTATATTTATTAGGTACCTTACCTTGTTAGGACAGAGAGTGGGTAAAGTTGAAATGTGTCTAAAGATGCCGACGTCCCACGGTGATTTTCGTCTTTAGTTTGCATCATTGCATTGCATAATATCTAGACTTAAGTTATCCAACGGGCTATGGTGCAAAACCCTTCAAAGACCATCAAATTCCATCATCGTTACTTTCCCAGGGTGCTCTCCGAATAACAGAAGATGGATGCGGTGGAGTTAAAATAGTAGGGGCTTCAATGCGGGCAGTTAGGGGAGTGAGAGAAGCACTCGGCGCCCTCCGAGCAGGGGCTTTGGCGAGAACCACAGCAGCGACTAATATGAACTCGACGTCCTCGCGGTCACACGCGGTGTTCACTCTTTTACTGAGGCAGAGGAGGCTGGCTGCTGACCAGGATCCAACAGAGAGGGAGGCAGAAGGAGATGCGCCAGAGCAATACGAGACGCTGACTGCTAAGTTCCATTTTGTTGACTTGGCTGGGTCTGAACGGTTGAAGAGGACAGGTTTGTGTGGGATATATCGTGTTCTAGGATTTTTAATAGGGTATACCTATGTGTTGATGTGATTGTTCTTTTGAATCATTGTGTGCACATCATCGAGATATTATGTATAGTGTTAAACTATCAAGCCTATGCTAGGAATACGATTTTAAAAAGTTATTATGGAAAAATTTAAAAAGTGGATAAAAATTATAATATTTTCATCGATTATATTTAATAATAAAAACCGTCTATAATCTTTTGTTACTAATATATTTAAATCTAATTTGGATAACTTTGTTAACACTACAACAAATAATAATTTCGCAGGAGCGACAGGCGAGCGCGCGAAAGAGGGTATTTCGATAAACTGCGGACTACTAGCACTGGGCAACGTGATATCAGCACTTGGAGACAAGTCCAGGAGAGTGATGCACGTGCCGTATCGAGACTCCAAGCTGACGAGGCTGCTGCAAGACTCTCTTGGAGGTAACAATCACATCATCAGATTTACCAACTGAATGACGACTGGCATGTTGCTTTGCCTAATGGTAAACGCCATAATTTCTCAGAACAGTAGCAACACTACAAGGTTTTGAATAGTAAAAGTACTATATGCCTCTACATCTCTATCGTTATTCCGAGACATTGGACGCCCAACCTAATAATACTCAAAACTGACATCCACTTTCAAAGAACCATTCTTATGTAATCCTTTAAAAAAATTATCTACATTGTCTCCAGGCAACAGCAACACGGTGATGATAGCGTGCGTGTCACCAAGCGATAGGGACTTCATGGAGACCCTCAACACTCTCAAGTACGCGAACAGAGCGCGCAACATCAAGAACCGGTGCGTGGTGAACCAGGACCTCACCTCGCGCACCATACACCAGCTGCGGCAGGAGGTGGCGCGGCTCCAGCTCGAGCTCGCTGAGTACAAACAGGTGTGGACTCTGTGCTTAGACTATACAGAGTCATTTTGACATAGCGTTAATAAATGAAACCACATGCTTATCTCCTTGAAAATGACACTTTCCATTCAGTTATTTTAACCATTGATGTAAAATAAAAAAGTGTAAGTTTCGAACAACATAAATATCAATAAACAGTAACTTTGAGCTAACACGCCCTAATGTCACTACTACTACTCTAGAAGGAGTCGTTGCTGGAGCAACATCACACTTTCAGTCACAAAAACATTCACCCACACGCCATATTCGCACTAAACTGCACAATTATAAAAAAATCAGGAAAGTAAAATTGAGATTTTTTGTGAAAATATTCGTTTCTCATGGATGATTTTTTGCATAATGTTAGCAGAGGCAAGGACGAGTATGTGGTTTCATTTATTAATGCAATGTCAAAATAGCCCTGTATAACTAATGGACACGATATGGCAATAATGCGCAAACATTTTTTTCTGCCGATCTTAACGGGGAGCGAGGTAGATACGGATAGCACACATTTAACAAAAAAAATCCACACGTGCAGGGCTGAATATAAGGTCGCTTTTTACACAAAAAAATCAATTTCAGTGGAGCACCGCTTAATGTCATTATCGTAGAATATAATGACAGTGATTGCAAGTCACATAGGTTTTAATAAAAGTTTATGACCAGCTGCGTGTGTATGAACAACGAAGGGTTCGCCTGGTCATCCCATCTCCTTTGCATTTCTAGATACTCAAAGGTTTCAAGTCATATGGGGATGAAGGGTGGTTTTCGAAATTTAATTTTATGGTGATCAAATATTATTTTAATATGTTCACATGCGAATAAGCGATACGACTTTTTTAAAAGTAACAATACAACCATGTAATTAAAATTACTATGCAATGCACGTTAGTATGTCATATTTGTAACCTTGATAAAAAATTATAGATAAGTCCTGAGTATAACAAAAAGTTATAGTATCTCTCTATTCCATAGATTTAAGAAAAAGTAATTATCTTGTTTGTGTGTATTTAACAATGGTTACAATAGTGAATATAGAATTGTATTGTACATCCCAGGGCAAACGCGTAATAGCCGAGAACGGCGAGGAGGGCTGGAGCGACGTGGTGCAGGAGAACGCGATCCTGACGAGCGAGGTGGAGGCGCTGCGGAGGCGCGTGAAGGCCATGCAGGGCACCATCGAGCAGCTCTCCGCGAGGAACTCCGCGCTCGTGGCGGAGAAGGCGCTCGCCAACTGGACGCCCAAGGAAGGAAGTCCTGATGCCAATGACTGCTCGCTTACTGCGCTAGTGCAGGTGAGATACAACTATCTGTACTCTCTGTCTGTTAAGTAACCTACCCTAGTCATTAATTACAGCATGGTCAATTTCTCCTCGCAAACTTATACATAGCGGTGCCAACCCCTTTTTTATTATAAATGGTAACAAAAAAAAAACATTCAAAGTAAGTTATTTGTAAGCGTGTCGAACTTTATTCTTATTGGTCCATTTCTATGTCGGTCAATAGTTAGGGTTAGCATCACATATTAATACCAATAGTCGATATTTTATACTAAGTTACAAGGTAGTTTCTTTTCTTTCATATAAAAACCATAACTTCTTCCTTTCACAGGGCTATGTGAGCGAGATAGAAGACCTGCGCACACAGCTGATGGAAGCTAACGCGTTGTACGAGACGAGCAGGCGGCGTGAGGCGGTCGCACGCACCAGGAACGACTCCGTGCACGACCCCTCCGCCGTGTTGGACGACGCCAAGCGGGAGCTCTACAAGGTACATGCTAATTACAATATTTGAACTTGTTAACAGGCAGTTTTATTACCCATCATCAAACAGCATTAAATTATAATTGTCGAAAAAACTTCTCATGGTGCGCTAGATATCAATTAACTCTGATTTGAATACTCATGACATTTATTCTCTTTTAACAGGAGAAAGAGTTGCTCGCGAGAAGTATGGGTGAGATGGAATTCCAGCGCAAGTTGAACATGACGGACAGCGTGATGAGCAGCGATGAGCGACCCATGGGTGAGAGGGAGCGGGCGGAGGGTGAGAGTGCCGACGACTCTGAACCCTCTGACGTCGACGGCGACGCTACAGACTCCGATGAGGACTCGGAGGCTAAAGGTAATTGCGTTGTTGCCTTGTATATTTTGGAGTATAAGAATATTTTCAAACAAATTAAAGTAGACGAAGAACTCAATTAATGAAAAGTATTTTTGATAGTTTGGGACGAATACAGTCCCGGAAAAATTGATTACTGGTCTTAGTTTTAATCAATTCGTTCCTTTAATAATGTTCAGAATTGTACATTTTATTGTTATAGGTCAACGTGCACTATCAGCGCAACTAGCGGCTTTAAGCGAGGACATCGACACGAAGGCGCGTCTGATCGAGCAGCTGGAGGTGTCTCAGCGGCGGTTGGCGGCGCTGCGCACACACTACGAGCAGCGCCTCGACACGCTGCACCACCAGATCAAGGCCACCACCGACGAGCGCGACAAAGTGCTGGCTTCACTCGGTGAGTGGCTGTATACATACTATCGACTAGCTCGTAGGTTTTTATTCAAATGGATGATGAGTACTTCAAGTGTCATAATATTTTCAGTCATGTCGTTGAATTATCATCTTCATTTGAGGCTCACATACTATTTTAAAATTAACTTAAACAGTCGACAAAATATACTTGTTGCTGTTTAACATTGTAATACAAGTGGAAAGTACTCGAATACTCTTTTATTGCACACCTGTCCTTTTAATACACTAGTCATATTATTGCGTTTTACAATCCAGCGACTCAAGCGTCCCCGCCTAGCGAGAAACTGAAGCGAGTGAAGGAAGACTACGAGCGACGCGTGTCGGCGATGTCGCGCGAGCTGAAGCGACTGCAGGCGGCGCAGCGCGAACACACGCGGCTGCAGCGCTCGCAGCAGCACGCCGCCGCGCAGCTCGCCACCATGCGCAACGAGCTGCAGCACATGAAGCGCGATAAGGTACTGTGTTATAAAGTACATAAGACTCTTTTTTCGATTGACTCAATATTTACTTCATTATTTGTCGTATGTCGAATGTAAAACAGAAGGGTACAATATAATTTATGATCGATATCTAATTAAACCAATTCGATGCTTAGTACTAGCTTCGTAACTTTTTCTTAGATTATCGATTATCGAGAGATGAGCAAATATCCCCAAATTTTATTCTAACTTATCTCACAAACCTATTGACAATACCACTGAAAGTTTGTAGATATCAAAATCCGGTACATCCGTTTCAGCTAACGTGAAATTTTTCAGGTGAAACTAGTGCAACAGATGCGCACCGAGGCGAAACGACACGCACAGGCCGAGGCGGCGAGAGCTAAAGAGGTACGAATACTTCATTAGATCATTAAAATTGGTGGCCAATTTCACACGCAAGCATGTTGCTAATCGATTTCGAAAATATTTGAGTCGATTTTTAAAAAAAACTACCGAAATTGAGGCAATATGTGATAAGAATAGTGTGTTTCAATTCTTTTCCTATTATATTCCTCATGGTAAATACGCTGGGGTCAAACTTTTAGACTGTTTCAATGCATATTTGTTTCATGGTATTCCAACTGAACTGTGAATAAATTACTGCCAAATCGAATATTGAATACTAAATAGGACATAAAATTCTGTTTAATTTTCGGCAGGTCGCGCAATTGCGTAAGGAGTCGCGGAAAAATGCGAACCTCATACGATCGTTGGAGGCCGAGACGAAGCTCAAGGAACAGGTAAACATCGATTTTAAATTACCTAAAAATAAAACAAAAGCGGTAAATTTTATTGAAGTTTTATTATTAACGTTTCATTGAAGTAGTTTATGGAACTATTTAATCGATACTCAAATTTCTTATATATGCCTGTTTTACATAAATGGAGACTGTCATTAGTTTTGATTTCATTACAATTATTTTTGAAATAGATTCTACTTAAATATACCTCTGGTTTTAGATCTTAAATAACGAATTAATTTTCGGGTGGAAATAAAACAAATTAGTATCTCTCTATATTAATATAGCCGAGTACGTAAAGCCGTTGGTCCTGCGCCTGACCTCTCTCCGGTCATGTCGGATTGCCGTCTCACCGGACTATGAGAGTGAAGGAATAGCGAGTGCACCTGTGTATTGCGCACACACTTGTGCACTATAATATCTCCTGCGTACCTGGCTGATCTCCGTTGAGATTGGCCGCCGTGGCCGAAACTGGCTAGGAGGATTTCATAGCCGAGTGACTGTTAATACCAAAGTTACTGATAGTATAATTCAAAAAGTGTGTTAAAGTCGATAAAATAATTTGGGTTTCATTAATAATGTATGTTGTGTTTAGGTATTACGTCGTAAGCAGGAGGAAGTCTCGCTTCTGAGGAGAGGGCACAGGGATAAATTGAGCAGTCGGGCGGCGGGCATATTACACGGTGAGTTATCGATATCGATAGTTCGAGTCACTATCGACAATAGTTGGTATATGTTTGTATGTTTGTAACTATATAAACTGCTTTAACCGTAGACTAAGTAACCAATGGACACGATATGGCAAATATATGTCAATCCTGACGGGGGCGAGGTCGATACGGATAGCAAACATTTAACAAAAAAAATCCACACGTGCAGGGTTGTATATAAGGTCGTTTTTTACATAATAACACATAATTTCTGTGGAACACCGCTTAACGTCATTATCGTAGAATGTAATGACAGCGATCGCAAGTCACATAGGTTTTAATATAAGTTATGACCAGCTGCGCATGTATGGCCAACCGAGGGTTTTGCTCAGTCACGCATTTGCATTGGTAGGTATTCAAAGGCTTTAACAGCGTTTTGTTTCTTTTTAAATGATTAAGAAGTATTATTATGCTCGCTATTTTTAGAAATCACTTTGATAAAATGTTGAGTCGAGTTTCGTGACACGTTAGTGGGTTGCTCTCAGCATGGTTACTTATTTTAAAGGGTTGCGAGCGCGTTAAGCGTCCACTCTAAAAACCGGTGTGGCCAGAAAAGTCGACCTTTGTCAGTCTACTAGCAGATTAGCCCGCGATAAAAAAAAAATGTAAAGTTAGGCGCATCACTTTTTTTTTTACTATGTCCCTACGTTTGTTGGCCTGACGCTCGGTTTATACAGACACGGAAGTTTTCCGGCGTTTTTGCCATACCTACTATTGGAATCAAATCAAAGAGCTCAAATGATAGGACCCTTTGAAAATTTTATCTGTGGTGCTTTACATCTGGCTTTTCCAGTTGTAAAAGTCTCAATAATTAAGGTTAAAAAATACCTTTTAGTTCACTATTTTGTCTCTCGCTTTGTCTTGGAGGGGAGTGGAAAATATATTTCTAACTCCTCCTTATTTTTCTATTTAATTAACTTCGTTGCGGGCTAAGACTAATTAGTGCTCCCAGAGACTCGCTGAGCCTCACCGCTTGGTATCATAAAATGCGTGCCACTGCCGATCCTGGCTTATAGGAGTTTCAGTGGCGGATGTGAGGGCGGAATAGTCTCGTAAAGACACGGAAGTTTCTGGTGAGCGCAACTCTCAGTATCGCATTTGTACTGCCAGGCGGTCGGTCGACGCAGGCGGGTGGCGGTCGTGGCGCGAAGTCCCTGCGGCTGCACCGCGAGGCGTGGTCGCGCCTGCAGTGCTGGGCCTCGCGTGCGTGTGCCGCGCGCGCCACGCTTGCCGAGCTGGAGGCCGCGCTCGAGCGCCTGCTGCGGCGGCGGGAGGACGCGCCGCGAGACGACTCCGACGCCGCGCCGCTCCGCGCCTACCTCAGGGACGCTATCGCCGAAACTCAAGCGCAGATCATGCAGATTGAGGTATGAAAAACTAAAATCACTTTCGATTGATGATGAGTTGAACCATTCTACACAATATATTTGTTTACTATCTCCAGAAAATCCACCTAAAGAGATAGATTACTGTTGTGTTTTACATCCAAACATCTTAACAAATTTGCATTTATACTAAACCACGCTACGCAGGAAGAGAATGACGAGAATGAGCTGCCTCGTTTGCTGGACCACGTGGACAGCGTGCAGGCGGGCCGGTACGCGCTCGAGCGCATGTCCGCGCTCGCGCTGCAGTACGCGCAGGACGCCGCCAGGAACCTCAAGATGCTCAATGATACTAAGATGCAGCTCAAAGAGGTGAGTTAGACGAGTCGATGGAATTTATAACATGCCAGCTGAAAGATTGGCCTGTATGATAACTGATATATGAACCCATGCAGGTAGAAGAGAATGCGGAGCGCACAGCTCGCCTGCTGGCGGCGGCGGACGAGCAGAACCTGAACCCGTGGGGCGCGCCGCCCGCGCTGGCCGCACTGCTGGCGCACGTCTCCTCCGGCACCTCCACGCGCTCCGTGTCGCCCATCGACAGGTACACAACCCGCCTCCCTCCTCTAAAGGCTCTCGTCTGATAAAAATTCCTATGTATAATCTAAACGACTGCATAGTGATCATCGTAGACATTCTTATTCCATTAGCTCCTCCTTTTTTTCGCTAGTTTCTTCGTTCTCTGTTCCTCTTTCATTAAATAAAATTCGCGTATTCCTCTGATGTTATTTAAATAACCATGTATATTATTTTAGTACGTTCTTCGAAAACCGGCATACTACTAACGGCGTAAGAGAGACGAACACGGCGCCCACCTCACCGCCGGATGACAACTCCAACTCTCCCTTCCAACGCAACACGTAAGTTTGAAAATCGATATATATCAATATATGAATCTCTTCTAAAATCGTATTGTTAAAAACCATATTTGTGACTTACACATTTATATCGTACACTGTCTTCGAATCACACACAAGTATACCATGAAATATCGTAATAATGATATACAATTTATCGATAAACCATTAAATAAATAAATAATCGAATTATAAGAAATCATTTGTGACTTAATTTACTTTATATGGCTGTGTGTCGTGCAGTGGTCGTCGTGGGTCGGTGCGGCTGCGAGACCTGGGCGTGGTGTCTCGCGAGGAGGACGTGATGTCGCAGTCCCTGGTGGAGCCCCCGGCGCTGCGCCCCGCGCCACTCAGCAGGGTGCCCAGCGCTCCCGGCAGCTTGCGGTAAGTATGTCACATTTTGGGACCAATCTGTGCACATATAGACATAATTGTGTCGACTTGCAAGGGATAATCATGTCTTGTTAGTCGACTCTATTTGGACACTTCTCCGCTTGCTATCAGGTGCAGTGCATTTTGCAGCGCCCATATAAAAAAAATAGTAACTTTTTTCCCTTCTCAAGCGTGCCTTGGAGCGAGAGGTGGAGAGATGTAACACGCCCACATTTCGACAGCTATGTTGGTACCATAAATTGCGTAATATATCGGCGTGGCGTGTTATCGATAACACGCCGTGTATTTATCGATATTTCGGTATAACACTGATACCACTGTGTAAACATTTATAAATACAGTTGTTCAATGCCTGAACAGTAAGTTCTCGAGCGATGTTATAAATGAGTACAGCATTACAAAATGTATATCGATAACTAATTTAGAACGATTTAATCGATATAATCTAATATTTTTCATTGACTTGTCAACAATGTTCTTTATATCAAAATTTCTACAGAGGTCTACAACCAATCGGTGCGTCCTCACCAGTGAGTACGCGTCGCCCTCCTCCTCCAGAGAGTCCCCGCCCTCCCAGACGACAGCCCAACATCTCCAAACCTGCCTCCCTGTAAGTACCATTCCTTTATTACACAACACATTCAAAAGTGTGTTCTATTGCAAATTATTAGAGCTGTAAATTATGTATATTAGTATCTTGTTACGAAAATACTTCTAGATGCCTGATATATATATTTTTCTTGCCATGTGGAATGGAATCTGTGTATCGCGGGCCTAGCTAGGATTAAGGCAACATATCGCTGTGTTCATAAAGGCGAAGGTTGTCTCAAATCTTAGTTGCACATGTCTATAGTATTGTACCTCAAAATAAATCACGATAATTTACAGTCAGCAACGAAAATATCTGAACAAAATCAGTGTCTATAATTTGGACATTTCGTTTGGCAAGGTCTTGGAATATAATTTTTTGTGACTTTTTTTCTTTGTTCTACTTTCAAGGTATATGTTAATAATAAGAGCTTGTGTAGTTAGATATGTCTCACTCACTCCCGTTTCTCGGCCATATCCCCGTCTCTGTTTGCATGACACGCTTGGGTTTATGTGCTATGTAGCGAGCAAAGGGTATACGGTGGCACGAAATTGTAAATGTATTCATTTACTAATTACATATTTGGTACTTGTTAAATAGTTGTATGACTTTTTTTTTTGTGTAAAATATACATTTACAATTTTGTGATGTATTTAGATGATGGTTTTAAAGTAGTTTTGTGTCAATGGTAGACTATGATACGTAAAGAATTTATCATGTGTGCAACATAAAAAACTTTTTTTTTGTTTCTTTTTTTTAACATGAGCTTTGTAATTTTATACAATATTTTTTTCACTATGAAAAAGATTTTTTTCTTGCACACACGACGTACCGGTGATCACGAGAAGCGGGAGTGGTGGGGGTGCGGCTCACGCGTGTGTTGCTTGCAGCCTGCTGACCGACCTGTCGATAGTAGAGGACTGACGGTCACCGACGACGGTCGTCGCGGCAGCACTGCTCACCACCTAGCGTTAACTATGCATGCGATGGCGGGGCACTTTTTTATATTATGGGGTGGTTAAAGGCACTTATTCTAATGTAGATAAATAACATATTTTGCGCAACAAAATTTTTTATGAAAGGTATACAATGCAATCAGCCCTGTATTATATACTGCCCACTGCTGAACACGGGCCTCCTCTACTACTGAGAGGGGGCCCTATGAAAGGTATAATCAACCCTAAATCCAATTTATGTGGAAGTAATTATTATAGTATTTTTATGTAGAATTTATTAAACTAGTTTGTACCAGTTCCTTTGGAAGTTGGATGTAAACGTGCACCGCCATCTACTGGCGGCTTCTAGAAAATATTGCTTATATGTGACGATACATTAATGATCGTCTGTTTGTATGATATCAAAATGGCGCTTTTGTATGTTTTCATAACGAAATATCAGATATACGGGTAAGAGGCCAAAAAATATCATGCTGTGTAATGCAATTACAGTAATAAAATATAAAGTATATTTTATAGTGTAAGTAAACATTTGTATGTACTATAAAATGTAATCCAAATAATAATATAATTTAAGTCTTTATTATAATTCAAAATAAATATAAGATGTATTTTCTAGTGAGTTGGACTGCACAGTCAATTAAACACAATTGGGTTTCTCTGTAATTAAAGATTTATTGTGATTAACTTAAAAGTATTGTTTCGTATAAATAACTTAAGTATTTGGCAAATATACTTTACCTGTAATTAAAGAAACGACATTTAATGTTACGAATTACGGTTCCGATTCCAAATCACAATTTTAAGAATTATATTTTTACGATATAAAATTATTTAGCAAATTGAATATTCTTTTTCTGACAGCTAGATGTTTCATAATTATTTCATCCGTTTATGGATAGCGCAAAGAGGCCAACGTCTAAAGAAAATTATATTTTTCTTTACATAAATATAATCGATAGATAATGTTCATTTTTAAGGAACATAAGTAGATAGGTAAAATTATTACATAATACGGTGGTGCTTAAATTCTAAGAAAGGTTTGGAATTTGTAGCCAATAAACCGAAATATATAAGATTAAATATTACTTATCTAACTTTGCATTAAGCTAGAAAATATTTTTAACCAAATAAATTTGTTACAAATTCTTTGTTTACACATTGTTAGCCATATTGTGTAAGTCTTTGACATTTATCAATATATATTTAATTAAAAAAGTAAATTAAAAAATACGTATGCCAATTTTAATTTATTCCATAAAATGCATTTTTAATAACAAAACGTAATTGTAAGGTATTGTGAGAATTCAGTAATTATACGAATATATTTTTGTGATATTGAATATATGGATCTGTCGTATACATCTATACACAATTAGAAGATTTTCGATGTGTTTTGTCGTAAATCTTCAAACCTTTACACGTTTATATATTTTGTAGGTTGTGTAAATATTTTTCTCCAAATTAACAGGGCTTCCTTTTACAGCTATTATACATTTATATGGTGGTTTTGTCCCCTATATTTTTAAGTCGTTGAATATTTTGACATTATGACGTCACTTTGTATAGAATGACTAATGAGTAAAAGAGATAGAATATTGTTCAGATAAAACGTCAATTATAAGGATTTACGCCAAGTGCGTATAGATTTCAGTTGACTTGCCTATTTCTTAACTTTTTTATATTATGTGTATGAGGACTAGATTTTAGTAAAATAAAGATAACATGTTTAAAGGTATTATGTCAACGATGATTTGCATCAGGTTTGTGACATTTCCGTGCGCAATAATCCCCTTGTATGTGTTAATAACCCAAAATAAATTCAATTACTTTAATGAGATACTGTGATCTTATTCTAAAGTTTAGACTTGTGCTTTACTCGAAACAATTCATTATCTCTTTTTGTGGTATAGTTACAATTTTAATTATAACGACCGAAAAGGCAAGTCTATGAAATTGTCACAAAATGTAAGCTTTAACGAACGTCAGCTATGTACTCTGTATATATGTGATGGAATAAATATTTGCAAAATGTACTTTTGTTTGCATATTGCATGACGCACCCATATTGCATGACATTAGTTTTAAGTTCCTAGTAGTTGTAGATGCAAACCCGCGGCTCGAACTGCAGACTGCAAGAAAGTATAAAAAAATACCCTGAGCGATAGAATATAGAGAAATAGCTATATTGTCGGAGGCAAGCGGTCTGCGCTTTGTAGCCGCATATGGAATAGCACCTTAATGCGTGTGCGCAGCTTCAATTGTTTTTCTTTTTTCAGTTGAAATATAATTAGATATTTTTTTTTCTATATTGTATAATATGGAACGCGACTGTTTTAAAGCATATTGATCCCAAGAACTTAATTAGTAGTTAATAATACTGTTGTTCAATGATTTGCAAAGTGTATATTTTTCTTCTCTCCTTAAAGAAATGACTTGACAAGCTTAGCTTAGGAATAGAACTGGGAGCGTAGAAAAATAGCGTACTAACTGTTCTTGTTTTCACTGTTTATGTGTGAATTTTAGATAAATGTTTAATTGTAATATTAAATAAGTAAGTACAATTTTGTATATTTTGGTGTGGCATTGCTTATTAATTGTGAAGATATAATTTAAATAGTATCAAATTCTAATAAATCTCAATAAAAAAAAAAAAAACCTATAAATTTCGTTGACGTTAGAAAATTTTATCTTCACAATATTCATAGTTCGCATGGGCTTGCACATTTCGTTACCTAACCCATACTAATACTTGTTTTCATAGTACGAATATTGATTTAGCATTTTTCATGTCCGCTGTAAAATTTGGCACGTCTCAATAAAATATATTTTTATTAGATCATACCCCAGTACAGTTAAAGTGCCACCAATCATAGGAATGTTCTGTGGTGTTTAATTTCCCCTACATATTCCTCTCATTGCCATAAATTGGAATTCTTCTTCAAATTCAACTCGAAAAGATAAAATTCATTTTAATTCTGACTTTCATACATTTTCGTGTAATACCATAAAGGCTCAGCCGCAAAATACGTCAGACAAAATATTGAATTTAATTTTAAATAAATCTAGAAAACAACAAGAATCTTAACGTAAGAAGAGTTAAAAATGTACAAAAATGAAATTGCATTTTTTACAAAGTAAATACTATAATAGCTAAAAAAAACACTCAACGTATTTTGTGGTCATACATCTATACCATAATGACACGACATTGTTGGATGTGGTGTGGTTGTAACGTGGCGACTAACACAGAGAAACGAGCGCGGCATCGAACACGCCGCCCGCGTCGCCCGGCGCCACGCGGCGCGCACGGGACGACGACGTGTTCCTGCGGCTCGCCGGCGCGGGGCACGATAACTCACCGCAGGGCGTTGTAAAAGAGCTGGCACAGAAGGTACTGATAAGGGCATTTGTTATTTAATTGTTTTAATATTACTTTCATTCGTTTCAATAGTACGAAAGTTTAGTAAAGTGTGACTTTGAATAAAAACTGTCAATACTCATTTCCGACACGAACATTCATTGACTATTTGTAACCCGAGTACGAAAGTACAATAACTTAGCACTCGAAACTTTGATTAATTATATACCTAGATAGAGTGACGCGCTGCAATGGAACTAAAACAAACAGGCCAAATGTTTTTAAGCATACTAATGCTGTGTCGTACACTATCGCTGCATCATTCTGCGTATCATACCAGTTATAATATGGTTTCTATTAAAATGTGAAGAAGATTATATCCATGAAAAACAACAAAAGTTAATTCACTCGAACTCATTTGTGAACAAACAGTTCGTCTCTATTTTTTTCGACGCGTTTGAAACGTTCAGTGTCTCTATGTATATAATTAATCAAAGACTCAAAACTTGGTAATTTTCCATTCCCCAGTTTGTACAAAGATCATCTACACATTGCCACAATCTCAATCTGTTACATAATTTATGGATGATCCTTACACATTCTGAGTTTACACAACTGTAAGTTGAACTAATGAGTTGTGTTATACGTTGGCAGCGCATTAGTGGCGGCGTGACGAGCTCGCACGCGTGGATCCAGTGCACGCACGTGGCGGAGGGACATGCGGGCGCCGCGCTCGCACTCGCCGCTACACACCATCTGCTGTACAGCGGGGGCGTCGGTCAGGAACTCTCTTCACTTGTCTTGTACCGTATTGTGGTATTGCCAACCATAAATGGATAAATAATCATCAGTAGGGTCAGTTAAGGACTTGAAAAATAAACAGGGACATGTGGTATACATCCCGTGGCATCTTTTGCAAATATGTAAAAATAATAAGGGAGGCTTCTAAGTGAAAACAACCTTATAATATATGGAATAGTAAGAAGTACTTTTGACTTAAACGCATTTGATCTATACATAATATGTACTGTAGTCGTATATGAGAGTTAGCTATTAGAAGTATTTATAGTCCCTTCAAACCAGGCAATCGAAAGTGTATAATGTCCAGACCGCACGGTGCGTGGCTGGGACCTGTCGGTGGGGAGGGAGGCGTGGCGCGGGTGGTGCGGCGGCGCCGTGTCCGCGCTGGCGGCGGGGGAGCCCGAGGGCCCCGGGGAGGGACGCCTGCTGCTCGCGGCCGCGGGAGGCGCCGTCAGACTCTTCGACACCAGGAGTCGTACGCCGCTCACCACGCTCTGGTATGGAACGCTACATTTATATACGTAAACTAGCTTTTGAACGCGTCTCCACCCGCGTTAAAAGGTTTTTCCGAGATAAAAGTCCCGATTTATATTTTCCCGGGATAAAAAGTAGCCTATGTGTTAATCCATGACATGATCTATCTGTATGCCAAATTTCATCGAAATCAGTTCAGTAGTTTAAAAAAAATTCGGGTGGGCCACCCTTATCACTTTAGGGGATGAAAAATAGATAAGAACCTATTCTCAGACCTACCTTGTGTGAATATAATTTTTTTTCATAATTGGTTCAGCCGTTTCGAAGGAGTTTGGCAACAAACACCGCGACACGAGAATGTTATATATTACATTTAATTCGCTCCACCTCACAGTATATGAGCTGATGACCAACTACCCCCCATCATCAGGTTTTTTTATGAATTAAAGCTATCAATTAAATGTACCACCAATATTAGTGAA
The DNA here is from genome assembly GCA_949316025.1 of Lapara coniferarum. Lineage (NCBI taxonomy): Eukaryota > Metazoa > Arthropoda > Insecta > Lepidoptera > Sphingidae > Lapara > Lapara coniferarum. Next base: position 4,063,630 of record OX438919.1, on the reverse strand, counting down.
AATTTGGAATCACAAACCTGCATGGCATCAGACTTGTTATGTCCCATAATGTCTATCACTGACTACAAATGACATTGATGGTAGTCCTCTCATATCTGAAAGTCCGTCTGGGTGGGTACCACCGCAATGTCTATTTCTACCGCCAAGCAGCAGTGTGCATGCACTGTTGTATTTCGGATTGAAGGGCATTGTAGCCAGTGTAACTACTGGACATAATGAGACTTAACATCTTATGTCTCAGAATGACGAGCGCAATGGAATGTCACACGGTATTTTGTAACTCAAGGTGCTGGATGGTGTTTCTACTGTTTATGGGTGGTCTTATTACTTACTATCATGCTCGTCTCATCATTCAAAGCAATAAAAATCCTTCACACTTGTGTACAACTGAAGTCACAAACTCTTTAGCAATGGATATATTTTACATATAAAGTGATACCTGCCCTCATGGACTCTCGGATACAAGGAAATTCCCTCCTAAAAAAAATATAGTAATTTATTCCTATCGTGTGTTTATCAGGTCGTCTGGGGTGAGCGGGCCGTGTCCGTCGAGCCGCGGCATCGCAGGCGAGGTGGCGGTCACGGCGCTGGTGCTGTCTCACTCACACCGGCTCTACACCGCCGCCGGGGACAAGCTGCGGCTCTGGGATCTGCGCATGTACGTTACTATATCTGGATTATAGTCTGTTCTCATACGCAGCGGGACTAACAGAACGCGAGGATGGAACAAAACAAGTTACATCACTATTACTTTAGTAATAGACCACAAAAATATAATAAAATCTAAGTATAGTCATAATTAGAATGTATATCAAGTATTGAACGATACAAATATCTTTCGTTACAGGTTGGAATGCATCTGCAAAGTGTGGTCGGGTCACGCGGCGGCGGTAATGTGTCTGGCGCTGGGTGTCGGCACCAACGGGGACCTCGTCGCGACTGGTTCGAAGGACCACTACGTCAGGACCCTCGAGATGCAGGCACAAGATGCAGGTTAGTATTATCATCTTTAAGATGTGGTCAGGTTATATGCAGAATGAAGCATTGTATATAACCTGACCACACTTTCCAACATGTATTATACTGTATGATACACGTTAGAAGCTAAATGTCTGGTACTAGACTGAAGCCAAATTTTATCCGGCTCGCAGGACCGTTACTGGTTATTAATTAAAAAACTTAAGAGTACTTATGAATTATAGTGGTTTCAAATGAGAAGACGGCTTCGAACAATACAATATGTGGATATTATTTCGTTATGATTTTGTATAATTGCAGGAGGTTGGGAGGCCAGTAATCGTCGTCTGCTCGAGCCGCCGCACTATGACGGCGTGCAGGCGCTCGCGCTCTGCGATGACGTGCTCTACAGCGCCTCCAGGGACACCAGCCTTAAGCGGTGGAGTCTCACCGACAACTCGCTCACACACGTCAGTCTTTATTGTATTCTTGTAATATTCGTATGTTTAGTTGTAGAAACATTAATATAATGTCAGTGCTGAATAATAAGAGTTTGGATGAGAAGTATTATAATCTTATTGGTGCCATATTTTTTGTGTAAAGATTGGGACCAGGATATTTTTTTCTTCTATAACGGATTAATGAACGGGCTTCTACAACTGAATTAATTCCTGTTAGGTGTTTCTTGTGTATCTGGTTCGGAGGATCACAGTTGTAATGTAATATGTGTGTGTGCAGAGCGTGATGAACGCGCACAAGGGTTGGGTGACGGGCGTGTGCGTGGTGGGTGGGGGTGTGGGGGGAGAGCGCGTGGTGGCGTCGTGCGGGCGGGACGCGGCGCTGCGGCTGTGGAGCCCCGCGCTGCGCCCCGCCGCGCCCCCCGCCGCGCTGCCCGACGCCGCTCATGCCCTGCGCCCGCACCCGCGACACGCGCTGCGTCTGCTCTACACCGCTGGCAAGTACGTACACTTCGACACATTACCACACTATTCATACTGGTTCAAATATCTACTATTGTCATACTGTCATATGTCGTTGCTGGTTGAATAATATTACATTATACATGATCTACAGAGCTCACATGTCCATAAAAACTAAATTATAAATCTTACTTGTTAGTCAACAATAACGTGGTACGATTGCAGTTCATCATTCGAAAAACAATCGATTAACTTTCATGAATATTTATTTCAAAATACCCGCAAAATATTTGATAAGATATTTCACATATTTTATGGATCTTTCAATACGCTACCTGTTACGGTTTAAACAGTACCTTCTGTAGTGTCACAGCACAGTATAAAAACAATTGCATAAGATATCGCATTACCTTAATGAAGTACTACGGTTGTCTGTGGTCGATATAAGTTATCGATGTAAGTGAGGGTAATCCTGCCAAAGTACTTGGTGCAAAGCGGCAGTGTGTTGCAGCGGCGGCGACGTGCGTGCGTGGCGCGTGTGCTCGGAGTGAGCGCCCCCGCCCCCGCCCCCTCCCCTCCGCGCGCCGCCAGACACGTTACAACACGTTTGTTCCATTATCCACCTTATGTCACACGCATACTCCTCTTAAGATTGCACTTTGACAACCATTTAGCAACGTTCTGTGGAAAATATTAATCCACTGTTTTCTAAGCACATTGTTTCACAAGCACAGTGCAGTTTGTTATTAATGGTTTAATGCGTCCTTAATCTGTATTTAAGGCAATTTATTACTTCCAAACATAAAAATTGAAAAAAAAAGCTGATATTTTTGTTGTATGATTTTAGACTCAATCACCTAATTATAGCTTTCAAAATATCGTATAATTACAGATAGAAAGAAGAAATTTAGGTTTGGTGTTCGGTACGGGGAACTGAAATAGTTCTCTACAAGTCTTCTAAACTTTTTATGTTTTTGCAAAAGTGTTTACGAAAAAATACACTAATATAATATACAGAATTAAAAAGCAACTTAAGAGGAGAAATGTTATGTTTTGAGCATTTTAACTTGTAAATAACAAGTAGTTTGATCAGTTAGCTATTTCTATAGATTGGCCAATAGATTTCGCTAGAACCAGCGCAGTACTCATTCTCACTCGATGTCACAAGCGTGCATAACTAAAAAATCTGCGGAATCATTTTTAAAGGCTTCGGAATTCTAAAGGTAAATACATAGAATGCAAAATCACTCACAGACGTCTTTTACACTCTTGGATAGTCACAAAAATACTGTATTTGTCCACAAAATAATTTATAATAGGAATACACATTATCAAACTTAAAACAATCATATTCGTGCTTGAAATATCCAGAATATCACCTCTATTAATATTAAAATTGGGAACAGTATTTTCGAACAAGACCAACATAAGAAGAAATTATCGATATAAAGCCTTATTCGCCGTAATTAGTAATCATATTATCGATTTTTCTGCTTTCGAAAATGCCTTTAAGATTGGTTCCAGCTTTCAATCGTCATTAGTCACAACGTTTCCGTGTGCTAACGTATTTCTTTGTGTTGCTACTAACAATTGCGTTATTTATCGTATACAACAATCATTCTATTCGCTATGTCACGGTAGATGTTTAAATCATTTTTATATTTAACTTTTCAATAATGTTTTTATTTGAATTTATTAGAAAAAATAATTTATGTTAGGTTCAAAATATCGATATTCTTCATGACATTTTAGTCGATATTTTAATATGTTTTTTTTTATGTTTAATGTGTTCCTAACGAATATTAACTTTCTTCTTTCTATTTACGTAAATAAAGTAAGTTTGTAACTTGTTCGGATATTTTCCAGTAATTATCGATAAGTATCTGTCATCACTACCTTGCTGTGTTGCCACGAGCGCACGACGCCGCCGCTTTTTATCGCATTCATGATGCTAACACTGTGCTAAGCTTATCTGATAAAATATACAGCTTGGTCTCCTCAACAAAGATCTTTCTTCAAACTAGAAGTTGCTTTGAAGCGTTGAGAGTAGTGATGTGATTAATGGTTAAAAATTATTAATGGTTAAAAGTTAAACATTAAAAAAAAATAACGTGTTAAATTAATAGTTAAGTTATAACGGTCAAGAAGTAAGGAGTTACGTGAAAAGCATTAGCGATAACATGTTCAACACGTGTCTTGCGTCGTTTATTTTAATTATGTTAAATTTTTTTACCATTGAACCAATAACCAACAGGTTAATTTTTTTTCACAAATGGATCCGTCTTCTGTACCTAAAGGCTTGCCCAGATATCGATTTTGAGGTCGATTGGCCTTAAAATAAAGAAATTCAAAATGGCGGCCACTTTTTTCAATTCTAACATTGGATCCGTCTTCTGTACCTAAAGACTTGCCCAGATATCGATTTTGAGGTCGATTAGCCTTAAAACAAAGAAATTCAAAATGGCGGCCACTTTTTTCAATTCTAACATTGGATCCGTCTTTTGTACATACAGCCTTGCCCAGATATCGATTTTGAGGTCGATTGGCCTTAAACCAAAGATATTCAAAATGGCGGCCACTTTTTTCAATTCTAACATTGGATCCGTCTTCTGTACCTAAAGGCTTGCCCAGATATCGATTTTGAGGTCGATTGGCCTTAAAACAAAGAAATTCAAAATGGCGACCACTTTTTTCAATTCTAACATTGGATCCGTCTTCTGTACCTAATGGCTTGCCCAGATATCAATTTTGAGGTCGATTGGTCGTAAAACAAAGAAATTCAAAATGGCGGCCACTTTTTTCAATTCTAACATTGGATCCGTCTTCTGTACCTAAAGGCTTGCCCAGATATCGATTTTGAGGTCGATTGGCCTTAAAACAAAGAAATTCAAAATGGCGGCCACTTTTTTCAATTCTAACATTGGATTCGTCTTCTGTACCTAATGGCTTGCCCAGATATCAATTTTGAGGTCGATTGACCTTAAAACAAAGAAATTCAAAATGGCGGCCACTTTTTTCAATTCTAACATTGGATCCGTCTTCTGTACCTAAAGGCTTGCCCAGATATCGATTTTGAGGTCGATTGGCCTTAAAACAAAGAAATTCAAAATGGCGGCCACTTTTTTCAATTCTAACATTGGATCCGTCTTTTGTACATACAGCCTTGCCCAGATATCGATTTTGAGGTCGATTTGCCTTAAAACAAAGAAATTCAAAATGGCGGCCACTTTTTTCAATTCTAACATTGGATCCGTCTTCTGTACCTACAGGCTTGCCCAGATATTGATTTTGAGGTCGATTGGCCTTAAAACAAAGAAATTCAAAATGGCGGCCACTTTTTTCAATTCTAACATTGGATCCGTCTTCTGTACCTAAAGGCTTGCCCAGATATCAATTTTGAGGTCGATTGGCCTTAAAACAAAGAAATTCAAAATGGCGGCCACTTTTTTCAATTCTAACATTGGATCCGTCTTTTGTACCTAAAGGTCTGCCCAGATATCGATTTTGAGGCCGATTGGCCTTAAAACAAAGAAATTCAAAATGGCGGCCACTTTTATCAATTCTGACGTTACCTAAATAAAATTATTTTCGCAATCATTGCAAGTGGCGATTTTATTGTTCACAAATCACGACAAGGCATAATTTAAGTCTTAGCTAAAGAAAAAATATCATTTTTGTGCTTATTAGTAGTATAAAATTTCATTTAATGAATAACCTATAGAGGCGTTATTAGCATTTTTCTATGATTAACAGTTATCAAGTTTAGTTGAATGATAAATTAACAGATGGCATTAACTGCCTCCGCAGTCCGTTCATTAGTTTAAACGTTTAATGAATATTGCAATAGTAGTTAATAGAATTAACAGCTATTTTTTTATAATGAGTTAAATTAACAGTTATAACGTTTAATGATCACCTCTAGTTGAGAGTGAAGACTAATGCTAAAAAATTTTAAATTGAAGTCGATGAGTAAAATATATTTCCATTCATCCCCATTTAATAGATTTTCCATACTATTAGTGTAGTGGTTTGTAACTAACCTTTGTGTGCCCTCACCGCACCTGATCGCGGCTCTGCCAGTTGTGAACACTTTAGCTTGCTGCACTTGTCGATGGTGTCATTATACCATACATGCTATCAGCACCATACTATCCTACTATGGTTGGTTCGTTAAAAGATTTCAATGCCATGTATTAGCTTGGTGAAGCCAATAAAATGAGCTTAGTTTACATGAGTAAGTTCTCGCAGAAATATATTGCACAAAAACTGCTAGACGCGTTTACATTAGCGGCAATATTTCAATAAATCGCCGCGAATCTTGCAAGGTTTATTTACAGAAGTCAGCTTGCTCTGTTTGTTTACACTGTAAAATCTCTTGCGGAAGTCAACTTCTGCAAATGTCCTGGCTAGTACAATCTAAGCTTTGCTTTAAAACGAACCGAGTATAGTAATTAAGGAGCATGGTTGTGGTAGCATGTGTACAGTCAGCAGCAAAAATATCTGTACAAAATCAAAATTTCAAACCGCCTATATACGTGTTAAGTTAAACTGATTTTTTTTTTCTTCGTATGAAGTAAAGCAAATCTCTATTATATTATTTTTGTGAAGAGAAAAAAAAAGATTAGTAACAACACAAAAGTATGTAAGTAATTTGAAATTTTGAATTTGTTCAGCTACTGATGCTGGTGACTGTACTCCACTGTCCATTGATTGTCTGAGTGTATGGTTTGGTTTGGTTTGGTTTGGTTTGCAGTGACGGTCGCGTACGGTGCTGGCGCATTCGTCAGTACAGATGACCGTGGGGGGAGCCGGGGGACTCGCCCGCACGCCCGCGCCCGCCCCGCCGCGCCTGGAGGTGACGCACGCGCACGAACATGCGCACGCGCACGAACATGCGCACGCGCACACACACCCGCACGCGCACGCACCGATCGCGCCGACCTCTATTTTGGGTTAACGCTGCGTAGAACATATCAAAGTATTGCGTGACAGTGAGTATTTTCAAACTACGATTGTAGTATAATTAGACCAAAGTAGACGTCCGAAAAATTACTTGAATATAATTGTATGGGTTTAAGTGAAGATGGGTAATAATTATCACATACGTCGTGTTTTGTTGTACTCACACACGCAATATTCAAAAGAGATCTTATAATTATTTTGCTTTTGTATAACAAAAGTATGTTTTCGATGCAAAGTGTCGAAAAAATGTTTTTCGCTTTGACACGCTTACGATAGACAGATGAGATGTAATAGACGCTATATGAAATGATGTATTTTAATTTACTAAAACTAATAACGGTAGATTAAACATGTGAGCAGCTTATTATAACAAATAGTATTAATTACTAAAAAGTTAAGACAATTACAATCTTTGGCAAAATTTAAGGCGCGCTCAAAATTTATTCCTTTTATATTATGCCTTATGCTAATCAAAATGAACCATATATTTTACTAACAAGACTAATGTTGCACTTACTAAATCAGTTTCGATGCTCGATACTAATATGTGACAGTCGACAAAACAAAACTCAATAGTAATATTATAGTTGCGAAATTTTATCGACAATGTATTGATGTAAAACCTGTTATTTCTTACATTGATCACACATAAGATCTAATAAATAAGGATTTGAATTAAATTTAGAATCGAATATTTGTATCGATTATAGTATCGAATTGTCGAATATATTCACGACGTAGCGACGTAGACTAGTAGTTAGAAGCGTGAGTAATGTCAGTGTACAGCTAGTTGGAAACCATGGCCTTCACCGATAATAATGTGTAAATATTATATGTAATTGTAAGAGTAATGATGAGTGGACATTACTCAAGTATAAGTAGATTGAGTAGTTTCTCATCGTCCAAAGGTACAGAAATGTTAATAAACCAAAATATTGATTATTGTTCCTAGAAAATATAGAGACCTCGTATAGCCCGATTTGTTGCACCTAAAGTAATTGAGTTTAATTGTGTTATAACTTCTTTATAAAAAAAATATTTTTTTATAATTATCTGTATTAATTTGAGAACCAAAAAAATCTACTGTTTACTTTGAACGTTATTTTGTATTTGTCCACTCAGCGATACTCATTTGTATAAGTATATGTAGGCCTTCGATCAACAATACCACTAGATAACCGATCAGAGTCTCAAAAACGGCCGAGCGAATAACGCCTCACTTCAAACTTGGGGTCTTATTTCAATGTAGTTCACTTTCGTTTGCGCCAATGTGCTAACGTTCCACAATGCCTCATCGTGTGTTCAAAAACGGTAAAAATAACTATTGAAAAATAAATGTATTGGAAGGAATATCATACTTTCGGCAAGTAAAAGCTGTGTTTTAATATAAATAATAAAATACCCTACTGTTTTAATAAAACAATAATTATTTAGTTTTTAGCCAAACCACGCGCCAATATTCGCCAATGTTTGGCCCACAAATGGTTGCTTTAGAAAACTGAATCGTTGGAGTAGTCTACTACTTTACATATTTTTTATTTATTCGTTTTTTTTTTGTTGTACCTATGGTCTAGTGGTCCGTGTACCTGACAGCGACGCCGGGTATGGTGGGTTCGATTCCCGCGGAAGGCAAATATTTGTGTGATGAACAATTTGTATTTGCCTTCAGTCTGGGTGTTTTCCATGTATTATAATATGTACGGATGTGAATGAGAATGCGAAAAACATTGGAGAATTGTCATTCATATGAAAACAACTTTAAATGTTAATATTTGTTTTGCTTAAACATTGGCATTAATATATTATAGACTATTTATGTTTATAAATAAAACAATTTGATTATGTTGTTGTGATGTAAAAAGCTCTTACCTATTTTCCCCCAACCATTCACAAGATACAACATAAGTAGGTAAGGTATAAAATGTTGTATAGTTATATAAAATTTTTAAACATTAGGAATTATTATTATTGAATCTGTATTATTATAAAAACATAATTAAAATACATTACTCAAATTATTCATACAAAAAAATAACTACAAAGAGCGACTCCATAAATCGTAATACCCTGTTCAGAGCAGTAGTCATAATTTTAAATTGGCGTATGTAAAATGCTGTGTCTGTAATTCTCTGCTTTATCGAAACAGAATAAGGTTAAATTTGGAACAAAAATTCTTGTAAATTTCTTATCTCTCTCTGTCATTTATGGCGTAAGATTATAAGTGAATGGTAATACAATCTAAACCGCGCTTTATTGCTTGGGAACAAAGTATAGTTTAGGTTGAAATTGTTAGACTTTTACATCGTTTTCTCCGTTTGATGGTATAGCCAGTCGATGCCATATTTGAGTATTGTTTTTGTTCCTGAGGCGTTATCTAGTGGTATTGTTGATCGAAGATGTAGGCTTAAAGTTTTATAGTATGTATACTGTGTAGCCTTAGCTTAGCTGTTCCAATTCCTGTGATTAATTTTAGCGTATGGTACCTATTATTTAGTAGGATAGTAGTCACGTCAATTTTAAAACAAATTAAATTCATGTTGAGTTGATAAATGTTAGTGTTGGTGTAATTTTTATAAATTTGTAAGTGACGATGTATTTAGGATCATCGTTAGATGTAAACCATAATGAACATAAAAAATATAAGATAAAGATTTTACAGGGCTGACAAGTTGCAAGTAACTAGGGTCGCACGTGGTTATAGGTTACGGTAATCACTTACCATCACGCGGACCGTATGCTCTAAAAACTACATTTCAACCAAACGCATGATAAACTAAATTCTATTTTGATATTGCGATGGTATGTGACATGAAAGTAAGCTCTGTAATCAATCTTATTTTTGACACAATTGCAACATGTATTCCCAATAAAATACATTTCCTTTCGTTAAGTGAATGTTATAAATTTAAAAGCCAACGTAATTTTTGCCAAATTTACCGAAAATCATTCGTATAAAATAGACGAGAAATTTTGTAACCCAGTGAAGATGGATGATTTGTGATCGTAAAATTTACAATTTACTATTAAAATTTATGAAGCTTCAAAGAGAAACGTGCACGATACCAAAAGGAATTGTAATTCATTATCACATTTTTATTAAAACCCAGTGACTGGTACAAAATTCCTATCTTAAGAAAATGTTATTCTCCCATTCATAGTGGACCGTGGGATTCAGAAAATGTTTTGATAAACTAGAAAATTACAGCAATAATCTAGCTAATTTTATACTTTAGAATATTGGTGAAACGAAACATTTGATGAACATGTAGTGATGTGTGTATCACAGAAAATTATATAATATAACTTACATAGCTTGTTGATTAATTTCATAAAAATTAAAGTTATGAAAAATTTGACAACAAAAACTCAAAACGCCTTATCACTATATGCAACATGTTTCAATAATATGCCTATAGACGAAGGAATTAAAGTATGTTATAGTCTGTCGGGCGACAGTCTTAATGTAACCGCACACCTCCACTACGATTAGAACTGGGGCTTAGGATGTGAAAAAAAAACACGATGCGTCTCCGCTTCGTTTTATTGTTATTGATTGGGAGACTGACGTATCGGACTCTCGATCAATCACAAACATCAAAATACCGATACGTCAGTCTCTCAACCAATCACAACAAAACGAAGCGGAGACGCATCGTGTTTTTTTTTTTTCACTTTTTTAGCCCCCTGATCCGTGAATTACGATAAACTGTGATTAATCGAATTATATTTTTATTACATTCCTGCGCTACGGGTAGATTAGCAACCGCATAATGTAAACATTTTGTAGTTTATAAACTGGACGCCATATTGGATATCTGGGAACACACAAGTTTGTTTTAAATCACTCTTTTCTTTTGTTATTATTATCTATAATATTGGAACTCTTTCACTATTCCCCCTTATTACAGTTTGTCCACCTCTTTCGTTATCTATTGTTTCTGAAACATTTTACATAGTTTTCCTACTTTCGGTTTAAATAGTCGACGTGCACATAAATATTTCAGTTATTCAATGTTGCGTCTCAGTAACGCTCTTTAGAATAAACAAAAACTATAATATTAATGTCCAAATAGTAGTTAGTTTTACACACGAGGCTATGATTTTAGGATTTCACATGTTTACAATAATTGTTAAAGAATTTATTTTTTGTTTTACGTTCTTATGTATTATTTAATTTCAGTATTATTTCTATGTGTATAAAATATTTCAATTAAAATAGTCAATCGAGAATGTATGTTTGTAATTTTTATATAAAAAATAATAGGATTTTTGCAAGTTTAAATTTTAAATTATCATTCGCAGTAAAAAGGTTTTCTGAAGTATTAATGTTACAGAGTACGGCTGCTAACTTGCGGTAGGTTTGAAGTTAGACACGACACTCGCCTTCTACATACTACATTGGCTTTGTCGCCACCCGTGACCAACTTCAAGCGGCTCGTGGCTAAGCGGCCGTATTGTAGGTACATGGGTACATCACAAGTGAACGAGAATTCAAGATGTCGATATGTTGGCACTGTGTAATTAGTTAAAATGTAATCGATAACGGAATGCTTGCGAGGCTATGATAACGCTGGATGCTTAACATACAAAGATATAAAACGCGTTATTACTGGATAAGGAACCGAAATTTATCGTGTATCGAAGGCGAAAATGCTTTGAAATTATATAGAATAAACCAATATAGCTTAGTGACGGCATAGATATCAAGAGGAAGATAAGATCTCTCACGTCCAAAACATAAAAACAGTGTCAAAAGATACATTTACCATTCAGTGGCCAGGATTTATCCAGGCCAAAATAAGACCAGACAAGGCAGTTATAAGTCGAGACTTGAGTTTTCATTATGATGTAATTATTATAACTCAAAAATTGTCTTTCTCGACTCTTAATGTGTGGTACTTTGTCAGGTGTAGTAGACGCCTAGCATGGCTAGTCATGAAATGAGCAGAATTTTGCAAATTAAATATAAGACAAAGAGATGTTTGAAATAAATGGCGGCTGTTTCGGTAGAACAATTAGCGAATGTGATCTCGAAATAAAGGCGTACGTGCGAAATACTGTTGTGAAAGTTTTAGAAAATTAGATTAAAATACAGTAAGAATATCGACCATTAAAACCATTCGCGTGAATTGTATTGCGAGATTGAATGAGATTGCCGTGTTTTTAATTTGTATTTCTAAAGTGTAATACGTTAACGCGGGCATAAATGCGAATTGAATTCACAATAAACTTTTAGTTAATAAAATCATTTATAGTCAAGAACGTGGTTATCAATTAACAATCGATAACTCCATTAACTATGGTAGTTACCTAAATAAAGAGATATTTATTTATTTTTACACTACAACTCCGATTTTTTAATAGTAAATATGCCGGCGTAAACGTATTAGACTTTATTGAATTAAATATGGTTGCTTCATCAATTGTATTAGCTCTCTAGCCGTATTAACAAAAATAATTCTTATCGAATTTCGAAATCGAAATCATATAGCGAGTAGCTTGATATTATTTTACGCATAAACTAAAGAGCATATGAGATTAATTTATAAATTATACAAAATGTTTCGTGTTCTCAATTTATATATCAAATGTATTTTTTTATTTTAAGTAGCTTAGAAGTGCAAATATATTTACAATGATTTTAATGAATTGTATTATTTGGATACAAATATATCATGCAGCCTTTTATTAGTTTTTTTTTTTCTCTATAAACTTGGTACATCTTTCAAAGGGTGTTACGGACACAAAGTTATTTAATTATCCAGGGTATAAAGTAGCCTATAATATTACTGAATAAGAAAGGCAACCCAAAACACGCTGTAGCATTTTTAATATTATTAAGGAATAAAAAATATAAATAAAGATGCCTAATAGATTCCGCAATTAGCGGTGAACTATAATTATCTTGAAGTACGAAAATACCAGACTGACAAATTTTAAAATGGTTAAGTTTATTATGACACCATATAAAAATATCTAGCCTGCGCGCCAAACACATCAAACTGATAAATTATAAGAGAGTGAAGAGTGTGTTAATATTGTATAGAGATGCTCACCTTGCAGCTCAAAAGCATCAGGCTGGCATAAATTCATGGTTTCATTTTTAAACTTAATTGACCTTGGATTTTAGCGGATTATCTTAGTGAAACAGGGTACCCCTTGCAATCTATACTAATATTATAAAGCTGAAGAGTTAATAATAATAATACTCTTTATTGTATAACAAACATACAGAAATAACATTTAGAAAAATAAAAAAAGGAAAATGCGAGACATGGTTCTATAATGGGCGGTCTTATCGCTAAAAGCGATTTCTTCCAGACAACCTTTGGATGGATAGAAACTGATGTAAAATATAGATGGATAGAGTTTGTTTGTTTGTTTGAACGCGCTAATCTCAGGAACTACTGGTTCGAATTGAAAAATTCTTTTTGTGTTGAATCGACCATTTATCGAGGAAGGCTTTAGGCTATATAACATCACGATGCAACTATTAGGAGTGAATAAATAATGGGAAATGTGAAAAAAACGGGGAAAATTATCCTTGAGGGCCTCCATTGCATGCGCTGCGAAAACGGTTCAAGATACCAAAAATATATGTATGAAAGAATTATTCCTCTTGAAATGATCTAAAAAAATGTCCGCGACAGTATATGTCTATCTTTTAAGATTAACTCACTAGAACCGTTTTTATGGTAATCAAATTTGGTCGAAATTAATGCATTATTTGTTAAGAGTTGTATCAACGTCATAATATTAATCTTTATACAAATAAATGTGTTGGATAGAGTGATTCAACGTGAAGGTTTCTATGTACTTTTAGCCCGGAAAAAACTTATTAACGCGGGCGAAGCCGTGGGCAACAGCTAGTAACAAATATGTACCAAGCTCTCATAGATAGATACCAAAGGTTTCGGTTGCAAATTATGCCCCTAATACTTTTCTAGATATCCTTCCTAACCTAACGTAACTCCACCTAATATTTTATACAATTCTAGGGCATTCCAATCAATCGGATCCCACCGATGCAATGTTTCATGGGCGCCTAGTACTTTATTATTTGCAAGGAAACCCAAGTCTCCCAGGATTGAGCCTAGTACTTTGGTGCTGCAAAGATCATGTAAACTAAGGGACTAGTATATCAATTATCGTTCGCTTTAACGATGAAAGAAAACCTCGTGAGGAAACCTACATACCTGAGAGTTCTCCATAAGAATTTCGAGGGTATTTGAAGGCTTCCAAGCCGCACTAGGCCAGCGTGGTAGACTAAGGCCTAACTCCTCTTAGTAGTAGAGGAAGCCCGTGCTCAGCAGTGGGCAGTATATAACACAGGGCTGGTATGGTAAGGGACTAGTTAGCCAGATCCTTACTGGTTGGCCGGCGTAAATGAGATTACAATATCGCCTTATAAAATAATGGGTTAAAAGTCCCAAAACCTCATACGATAATAATATTTAGGTCTTGTTTGTAAAACAGACTCAGGGGCCTTAGAATGTGGCAAAAAGACGCAACTCGGAAGACGGTGTCCTTTAATTTTGATGTTTGTGATTGATCGAGAGACCGATACGTCAGTCTCTCAACCAATCACAATAAAACGAAGCGGAGACGCATCGTGTTTTTTTTTTCACATTCTAAACCTACTGGAGTCCGTAATTGTGTATGAGTCGTACAGTTCATGACCTGACAATGATTATAATCTTTTAATTATCCATAAATCCAAAAACACATGGCAAAAATAAAACAACTCGTCTTAAGCTTTCCGATATAATTTCCGAGATATTTTATCTTACACGAGCGATATTCATAATTCATATTATTAACGCCATCTACCGCTAAAGCTCAGTACTTGTATTTGGCGTGTTTGCTGTGCTTCCGATGGTGGTGTCCAGGGGGCGTGGCTGGCGAGCGTCTTCGTCTCTCTCTTTCTCTCTCTCGTTCGCGTTCGCGCTCTCGTTCTTTCTCCCTCTCTCTGTCTCGTTCCCTATCGCGCTCCCGAGATCTATCGCGTTCTCTTTCCCTTTCACGTGACCTCGAGCGGGTTCGACTTCTGCGGTCGCTAATAATAAAAAAGGTAATATTTGGAATAACTGCTTGCATTCACGGTAAATATAGGGATATTTCTAGAATTTTTATGAAGATCAATGTCACTGCTTATTAATTTATGAAAATCCGCTTATAATATCTACTTATACCAGTGGACATCGGCGAAATCACTGATAAACGGTAGAAGCCATAATGGTCCGTGGGCCAGTGACAGATTTCGATGACCAAGTTTCTCTCAAGCGATAATTGGTGAGACGCATCAGAGACGTGTATCATAAAGCCTCGTGAACGTCAGCTTCGGCTCCGTGGGTGCCATGAGCGGTGGTAGCCTCCCAAACATGTTGAAAAAAAAAATATTTTCAGTCATTTTCTCCCAACTCATTTTTATTTTAAATTGTAGTTAACCCAATACCTTGATGAAAAAAAATAATCAGCTGACTGTAGCTCGGGGCATTATGCGTCAGCTGGTCGATCAAACATGAAATTTTTTTTTCTAATTTCAGTGATTTCCTCTCAGCTAAAAATTTACCTGATGATAGTTTATACGCACTTATGAATAAATATATATGTCAGCTGGCTGTATGCCGGGGCAAAACCCGTCAGCCGATGCCTTGAAAATTATAACGCAGGTGTTAGGCGAGTGCTTCTATTAAATATTTAAATGCATTAGCTGACAATGTTACCCTCGACTTACTGATAGCAGATTATTTTTATTAATTACAGCATTATATTAACAATCAGCTTATACATTTTCATCTGACAGAAAATGATGTATCCTGTTTTTTTCGGCATAACGCTCCGATATGAATTTCCCGATGAAATTAATATTTCATATAATTTCTTCCTAACCGATTTCGTCCACGGCGGTCATCTCAACGGAGATCAGCCAGGTACGCAGGAGATATTATAGTGCACAAGTGTGTGCGCAATACACAGGTGTACTCACTATTCCTTCACTCTCATAGTCCAGTGAGACGGCAATCCGACACGACTGGAGAGAGATCAGGCGCAAGACCAATGACTTTACGTACCTTCAGAGGCATAGGGGTGTCACCGCCAACTTCCTGGCTCCGAGGTGCGACTGAGTATTTTTTAAGATAGAAAAACCCAGTCAAAATCTTTTGGCTCGACCGAGGTTCCAACCCAGGCCCTCAGCGCGCTTTAATTGTACTTGTAACGGTTACGCCACAGAGGCAGTGAAATTCCGTAACTCTGTGTAAATACTTTACAACTAATTGGTATATAATTAAATAACTGAATAAAATTTAAAATAAGTAAATTAATCAATTTATATTTTATTATTGTCTACTCTATAAATGATATTAGTTATAAAAAAAGTAATTAAAAATAACAATGTAATTTAATTATTTTCGTTCTCGCTTTGGCTTGTGTCACTCTCATCTCTTTCTGATTCACTGTCAGAGTCGCTGTCAGAGCTGTCTGCTATCATGTTTTTATCATCATCATTCATTGTACAACATAAAATAAATATATATATTATTGTGCATAATTAATACTGTTAGAAATCAGAAGCGAGTTTGATTTAAATTAAAACAATTTATCACTGATTTTACATTTACATAAGAACATGTAACAGAAATACTTTTACAAATATGTCGGCAACTAACCGACCAGCATAACAGTCAATGTTCAACTTACTCAACTGAGATCGACGATGAGACCGAGCTCCAATGAGCGTCTGAGCACGAATGAATGCAAATGGCAGTACGGCAGCCTTTTTATACACCCAACTGTCATTACTTTGACGTCTCGACTGGTTTTCACAACTGACAACACGCTACAAATACCATTACAAATACCGTCACAAAACTTTTATTCTAACAATACAATATAATCAAGGCGCTGAGGGCCTGGGTTGGAACCTCGGTCGAGCCAAAAGATTTTGACTGGGTTTTTCTATCTTAAAAAATACTCAGTCGCACCTCGGAGCCAGGAAGTTGGCGGTGTCACCCCTATGCCTCTGAAGGTACGTAAAGTCATTGGTCTTGCGCCTGATCTCTCTCCAGTCGTGTCGGATCGCCGTCTCACTGGACTATGAGAGTGAAGGAATAGTGAGTACACCTGTGTATTGCGCACACACTTGTGCACTATAATATCTCCTGCGTACCTGGCTGATCTCCGTTGAGATGACCGCCGTGGACGAAATCGGTTAGGAAGAAATTATATGAAATATTAATTTCATCGGGAAATTCATATCGGAGCGTTATGCCGAAAAAAACAGGATACATCATTTTCTGTCAGATGAAAATGTATAAGCTGATTGTTAATATAATGCTGTAATTAATAAAAATAATCTGCTATCAGTAAGTCGAGGGTAACATTGTCAGCTAATGCATTTAAATATTTAATAGAAGCACTCGCCTAACACCTGCGTTATAATTTTCAAGGCATCGGCTGACGGGTTTTGCCCCGGCATACAGCCAGCTGACATATATATTTATTCATATGTGCGTATAAACTATCATCAGGTAAATTTTTAGCTGAGAGGAAATCACTGAAATTAGAAAAAAAAAATTCATGTTTGATCGACCAGCTGACGCATAATGCCCCGAGCTACAGTCAGCTGATTATTTTTTTTCATCAAGGTATTGGGTTAACTACAATTTAAAATAAAAATGAGTTGAGAGAAAATGACTGAAAATATTTTTTTTTTCTACATGTTTGGGAGGCTACCACCGCTCATGGCACCCACGGAGCCGAAGCTGACGTTCACGAGGCTTTATGATACACGTCTCTGATGCATCTCACCAATTATCGTTCGGGAGAAAATGACTGACGAAATTTTGCACTGGCCCACGGTCTATAACATAAAAGGAAAATAATAAAATTAGTACCTGTATCGGGATTTCTTTGGTGGTGGTGATAGCGACGGTTCCCTCGATTTTTTAGACTTTTTCGATGACGTGCTGTAATGTAACAGAATAGATTACTCTTAACATTGTGTATCAACCTGTCAAGCACGAAAACTTTTAACTTAACAGAAGTGAAAGATACGTTTTTAATAAGATAAACGAGAGTAGTTTTTCTACTTATCTCTAATTAAATTTTATTATGTATCCTAAGGCGAGCAAACAGGCAAATGCTTGACATCACATGGTAAGTGACCGATATCAAAGGAAAGCCGTTTCCATTGTGGACATTTGGAAGAAATCGGGTTTAGGACATAATTTAGGTCCATTATCGCAAGCTGGTGCGTATAACAGACGTACATGCTACGCGTGTGTCGTGTCAGTAAATAAACACACCTGAGTATGCTGGTATCGCAGTGTTAAGTATCAACAAAGCAAAAAATATATACAGTAAAGTATAATGTTTCATTTGCATCTATATATCTGCTCCTTCGATTGAAAAATGAAACAATTTAAACATTCCGTACAAAATCGTATTGGTGCGGATACAGTGAACGTGGCAGCAATAATTAACCGATCTATACGCAAACAGTAAATCATGTAAGATACTGACGTGGAGTACTCGTCCTCCTCGGCGGGCGAGCGGCGCCGCGCCTCGGGCGAGTCGGCTCGTGCCTCCCGTGCCTCTCGCGCCTCTCGTGCCTCACGCGCCTCACGGGCCTCACGGGCCTCTCGCGCCGCCTGCAAACACAATCCACTTGGCAGAACTTCAGAGTGTTGTATCCATTAGAACAAAAAAAAAATAAAAAATATATAACACAAAATAATTTAGACATATGTTTAATGAGTTGAAACTGTGTTAATTTGATGAAGTATACACACAAAAGCTAATGCCATTAGCCACATTCACCTTTAACAAACCTGTAGTAATTACCTTTGACATTGTTTGCAGCACTGTGAAGTGTATTACCTCTGCCCCGTTGCATATAATGTCACATTTCATTGACTCCCCCCCCCCCCTCCCCCCGCCTAAAGCACGACGTAATCAATGGATGGGTCTTACCTTCTTGATGAGTTTCCGTCGGTAGTGCTGTATCTGCTGGTGGTGGGCGAGGCCAGGCCGGCGCGCCCTGAGGCCCGCCTCCAGTTCGTCCGCGTACTTCAGCACGCGCACCTCGATCTCGCGCAGCGTCTCACGCTTCAGACACTGTTCGTCGTTGCTGGAACAAATCGAAAATATTTAATGAATTAAACATAATCGATTAGGTATATATCAATAAATCGATAATTACATATCGATGTTTCTGTACAAGTCATATTCATTCAGTAGATCTGGAAAAATTTCGTGTATCGACAACTTGAATCAAGAAACGTAATGCGTGCAGTATTATTTATGACGCTTAGAGCAGGGTGCATACTTGTCCGTTTGCGTGTTGGTGAGTGTGGTGCGGTCGTCGTCGTCCTGCGGAGGGTGTGGAGGGTGGGGCGGGCTCCCGGCGGCGAGGGAGGGGGCGGCGGGGGGCGCGGGCTCCACGGTCTCCCAGCGCGACGGCACGAACCCCGCGACGGGCACGCGAGACTCCGCCTCAGAACCACCGTCTAACTCCAGAGGTACGCCGTCTATGTCTTCGTCCACTGCGAAGAATATAATGGATATATTATTAAGAGTTCCTAGACAATAATTATTTAAGTTAAAAGTAGATTTGATAAAGTTATTGATTGATTTAAAACCTCTTAATAATTTATTAGTAGTTCTCTAATAACAATTTACTTTTTAGATTGAATTTATATATGTAGTATAGTTGTGAATGTATGCCACCTACAATTTGGATTAATAGAAGTTTCAAAAATTTTTTTTCATGTTACAGCATGATTGGAATAGTATAATATGTAGTAGATAAGCTGTGGGCTTAGAATGTGAAAAAAACACGATGCGTCTCCACTTAGTTTTATTCTGATACGTCAGTCTCTCAACTAATTACAAACATCAGAATACCAC
Organism: Lapara coniferarum; assembly: GCA_949316025.1. Lineage (NCBI taxonomy): Eukaryota > Metazoa > Arthropoda > Insecta > Lepidoptera > Sphingidae > Lapara > Lapara coniferarum. Next base: position 4,043,879 of record OX438919.1, on the reverse strand, counting down.
CGATACGTCAGTCTCTCAACCAATCACAATAAAACGAAGCGGAGACGCATCGTGTTTTTGTTTCACATTCTAAGCCCACTGATTAATGTATAGTGTGAATACCGGGCACGCCGTCGATGTCTACAGTGGCGACGTGTGCGGGCGCGTGTGCGTGCGCGTGCACGGGCGCGTGCGCGGGCGCGTGTGCGGGCGCGTGCGCGTGTCGCGTGGCGGCGAGGCGTCGCAGCGCCGCGCCGTCCAGCGGGCCGCGCGACCCTCCCTCCCACGACTCCTCGGAGGCGGAGGAGCGCGCGGGGGAGGCGCCTCCGCTCTCCGCGCCCGACCCCGCCGCCGCGGAACTCTCCACCTCAGGGGCGGCGCTCGTCTAAAACATACAAAATGCAACATATCGATAAAGAATTTGTAATTTTTAAATGTATGTGTTATGTGGTGAATACTTAAAAACTGACATATCTGAGCACAAGATTATTTGTGTCCTCTGATCAGAAATAATAATGAAAACATAAATTATGTTTATAAGTACGATATTACATTCATAATTTCTCGATTTTCAATAAGAATAGGGTAGTTGACTACTTTGTTTTAAATACATTGATCAAAAATATATGTCTTCTAAAAACAAGAGGAAAAATATTTTTTAAATACAAGCATTAATAAATGAGTTATAAAGCTTTGAAGTTTGATGGAAGGAGCATCTGTCAGACAACAGAAACAGCAGAATGTGACGTCACTGAGTGTCGCCAGCCATAACGCTGCTTGCGTGCGAAACAGATGAAGCGATATCCCCCACTTTTGCTCACAACAATATTTCAAATATGAATATCTGCTTTAGTTGTAAACCAATTTTGATTCTGATTTTACAGAACAATTTAGTTCTCGTATTATGTTCTGTTACATATAAAATAATGTACGAAATCAAACATAGGAAACTACCGTATTCTAATCAAAGGCTCATATACACACCTTATCCTGACCAAGGAATACGTCATTAATGTGTAATAGGAAGTCGGTGGGATAGACAGCCCAGTCGGCCCAAGCCTGCAGGATGCGCGTGACCCTGGCGCGGAAGCCCTCCTGCTGCAGGCGTGACGGCATGCGCGCCCACGCCAGGTGCGAGTGATGCATGATCTCCACCAGCCGCTGCTGGAAACTGAGCATTGCACCATATCGTATATTAAGATTTTCAAAAATGTTACCATATTGGTATATTTTGTCACGTATTGACGATTGAATACACAAACATTTTATGTTTTTTTTTATAAAAAATTATATAAATTTAGAATACGTACTTAAATAAAATTAACTAAAATATATTTATCGAAACACAATACATTATAAATTTGAATTGTACAAATTGAAGTTTGAGTTTCAGTTGTAATCAAATGACAGTGTTTGTTTTCCCCGTAACGACTAGGAGTACATAAGGCAGTGGTGGTGGTGTACTCACGCGGCGCGGAAGGCGCTGGCGTTGGTGAGCTTGGCGCCGGCGTTGTGCAGGATGTCGGAGAGCAGGTAGAGGCGTGCGATGCGCTTGTGAGGCGGCGTGGAGTCCCCGGCCAGCGCCTCGGCGAGGCAGGCGGCCACCTCGCCCGCCGCCTCGGCGTGCTCGAGGCACCACGCCATGGCCGCGCCCACCGCCGCGCGCGCCGGGGTCAGCGACCGCACCAGCTCCTCCAGCCGGTCGCGCTGGCTACACACCAAGACACACACACACCTCACTTACTAATATGCACGTATAGGGAACGTGCACGTCGTAAGTACTGCCATCTGGTAGCGCAATCTGCCTAATACTACTACTACTTTTCACCACATCGATACTTAGCATTGACGTAAAATATTCAGTATAAAGATGAAAAATAACATTTAATTTGTTGATAATGTATAGTTGTGTACCTAGATGCTCCAAAACATAAAAATAAACAAATCAAATTGTGTGAAATTCCATTATGTTCACAAGAATACTACCTAAGTAAGTACTTAGATATTATGGTTTTGTGAAAATCGACATAAATAATAAAAAACTGTATAAAACATACATAAATATGAGTTCCAAAAGCATTTAGAAATGTGTCATTACGTAGTTTATAAAAATAAAGATGTTTTGGAGATAATATTCAATACTAACGAATCTGTAATGTAGGAAACATAACCTCCTAATTTAGCTTAAATAACTAGCTCCCATCTAAAAAGAGCATATTCTGGACATGTTGGGTATTAATAACATTCGTCGAACACAATTTCATCATTTTTGTCATACTAAAAGGATATATAAACAAATTATTATACTAGTAATCGTTTCTTTTTTTACCCACCTATGACTCTTGTGTCTATTTTGTGCTGCCCTCTATAGTTCGCGCTCGTAAAGCTAATTCATATTTTAATTAGTGCTAGCTTTAAAAACGCAGAAAATGTTACTGATTTTAAATATGTATAAAACTCAATGTCGTGAAAAAAAGTAAATCAATCAAATTAGCTTTACGATCGTCGATATATTTATATTTTTTTAGGTGTATTAGTGTATTTCATTTGTACTAACTTTTTCCCGCGGCTCCGCCCGCGTGAATGAGTTGATCCAGAATAAAAATCCCGCTTTATATTATCACGGGATAAAAAGTAACCTATGAGTTAATCCATGACATGATCTACCCATGAGTCAAATTTCATCGAAAACCGGATCAGTAGTTTTTGCATGAAAAAATAACAAACGTACATCCATATAGTAAGATGCATCATTACCAACATTTACAAATTCAATTATTTATTTGTCCTTGCAGAACAATCTCCAAAACAACTGAACCACTTTTAATCGAGTTTTCTTTATGAGACAAAAACTTCTCTCTTTTACCTATATGTCATAATTCAAAATGTCTGATAGCATGGTATACTATATTCTCTTTTCAATGTAGGTAACAATACTGACTTGTTGGAGAGCGTGCCACGTATGTTATCTTTAGCGTCCTCCTCCTCGACGAACTCGTCGGGCATGCCAGCTGTGTAGAGGTTCATCACCGGCGGCCGCCATACAGAACCACCTTCACAACATCATAATTTTTAAGCTATATGTTATATTTTGCATGTAATTAATTAATACAGCTCATTGACAAGGTAGAAAAACACTACAGTGGGGCTAAGACGTGAAAAAAAACCACGATGCGTCTTCGCTTCGTTTTATTGTGATTGGTTGAGTGACTGACGTATCGGTATTTTGATGTTTGTGATTGATCGAGAGACCGATACGTCAGTCTCTCAACCAATCACAATAAAACAAAACGGAGACACATCGTGTTTTTTTTTCACGTCCTAGCGCCACTGAGCATTCATGCATACAACGTGTTGTAATGTGTATAACACTATATAATATAAACGATTTTATACTCATGTGTACCTTGTAATGACAATGTTCGATATTATTCTTTTGCATTGATATGTATGTTCAGCGTGACTAAAACAGAAGCGACATTTAAATACATAACCTGCACTCTTTAATTTTGTGCAGTCGCTTCTTCTACTTGATTAATGTCAGTACTCAGTATGTCATCTTCACTACGCAAAACTAATACTGAGCAAATTGTAAAATCGAAAATTTCTCGTAGTTCCTGTTGTCCAAGCCCCATTAATATAGGTTATTAATAATCAACTGTAATCTATTGCTCAAAACACGACTATAACTGTCATTATGTTACCAATACCTTTGAACATCCTGAAGTCTTCGAGCGACCACTGCTTGGGCGAGTCTCCCTGCAGCATGGAGAACAGCTTCCAGCGATAGTACACGTGCGCCGGGGACTGGTTCTCAAACAGGAACCGGAAGAACGGGTTGTTTATCTCCTTGTTCATGATGATCGCCTCGAACATCGGCCCCTCGCGGATCACGAACTCCACCATGCGGTGGATTAGCATCAGGATGTTCCTGGGGGCAGAAAAAAATACATAAATAGAAAAATTATTATTCAGCAAGTAAATTAAATGAATGAAAAGCATGACAATAAAATAATAATAAAATCATGGTCGAATGTAATATTTTTAATGGTGAATTTATGTTTTGCAAATTGTATTTTGACGATAGTCTTGAGTCTCGACTGTATCTCATCGTACCAGAAATACAATAGACAAAGTAACAAAGGCACAAATATATTATCGTGTTGCATTCACAATACCAATTATTTTTATGGTCCTTCGAACCACTTGAATAAATGACAAATAGACAAAATAAAAACTATTCAAACCGACCGAACTTGCGTATTAAGAAACGTTGTGCTAGTAAACACTGACCAATTAAACACGCTATAATTTTAATCGTACGTCAAAGTAAAGTTAAAAATACACTTACCTCTCCGTGGGCACCACGACTTTCACTATTGACTGTGATAAAATCTGGAAAACATTATTTTATTATTTCAAAATGATTATGGTTTGTGTCGGAAAAGTCTGTAACGTATATTAACGATGTACGTATGTATGTTAAAAGACAGCTGACCTGTTCGTAAGTCTCTCGATCCTCTGGATCACTAGGGTAGTACTCGTCGGGTCTTACACGCGGGATCTAAAACATACGTTTATTTGTAACAATGATACTTCTGTTCATACAGCCATAAAACCTTCATGATTCATAGTTTATCGTGCTTTTGATCTGGAATTAAAGCTAAGTTCGTAATTTTATGATTTAGTAAGTCACCTAGTTAAAAGAAATTATTATGCTTAAATAGACAATGCTGTTAACCATTGCCACTAAATCTTTTAGTATATTCGCGTATACTGGATAATGTAGTTTCGTAGATGTGAATGTTTTATTTATTATTTTTTTTATACGAGAGTATCGATTGGCAAGAGATGATTATCGCTTGCCAGTTGATACAATTATGTCGGTCTGTTCGTACCCGGATTTACACTGGCTGATCCCAGAACTCGACATACTTACGTGAGCCACTGCTGGTCGCGACATGGACGGATATAAATATCCTACCAGCAGCTAAGTATGGCTGAATGGTAGGAGGGTACCTTGTTGAGGAGGTGTTTGGGCGGCTGCGCGTTGAAGGGCAGGCCGGAGGGCGGCGGCGGCTTGCTGGGCTGCAGCAGCGCCGGCGGGATGTAGATCGGCACCGGCGGGATCACCACCGCCTTGCCCCAGCCCAGCTTCATCTCGTAACTCATCACCTCCTTGCCTTAACGGATAGTAAACAAGGTTGATAATTAATATTTTCAACTGTCTTTCTTCTATTATATTCGATTGACTTCATTGCAAGTTAATGCTCGTTTCTGGTATTATTTTGGATTAGTGCTCCCGAAGAACCAGCTTTACCGTTTGGAGTTATAAAAGGAAAGAAAGGATCAAAATGGATGAGTATTTTTCTATTGATCATCCATCAAACAGCATTCACTATCTAATTGTAGGACAAAAATAAAAAAATTGCAGGGCAATTATAGAGACCCATTTGGTCCATGGAGTTATTAATAATGGTCTTGCCCGATAAGTATTAATACGTTACCATTGATACATCGCAGCGCCCGTTCGCCGTCCTTCCTCGACATGAACGCGACGAACCCGCAGTTCCGTCCGCGCGCCTTCTCCTCGTCGGAGCGCGGCCACATTATCTTGATGCTGGCCAGCGGACCGTACCGACCGAATATCTCCATTAGCTGCTGCTCTGTTATCTACAGACAATACAGCATAGGTATAGTCCAAAATGAGATAAATGCGTGAAGAGGAAGTGTTACAAATGTAGTAAAGGCGGCGATTGCCCAGTTGGGAGCGGAACGCACTGCAGAGACAAATGAACGCCGGTTCAAAACCCAATGGCACATACCTCTGACTTTTCTAAAAAGTTGTGCGTATTCTTTGTGATTATCGCTCGCTCAAATGGTGAAGGAATACATCGTGAGGAAACCTGCATACCTGAGAAGTTCTATATAAGAATTTTGAAGGTATTTGAAGTCTGCCAACCCGCACTAGGCCAGCGTGGTGGACTAAGGCTTAAACCCTTTCAGTAGTAGAGGAGGCCCGTGCTCAGCAGTAGGTAGTATACAAAAATAGGGTGGTATAGTATGGTGGTCACAAATGTAAATTAATATTTGGAACTACGACCACTGCTAAGCACCAGCTAGACACAGCTTAATATATGATAAGCATAAATTTTAAAACATGTGGTGTTATGCTTAAAGGTGTATGGTTTTAACTGGTGGTAGGTCTCTCATATGTAAGAGTCCGTCTGGGTGGGTACCACCGCAATGTCTATTTCTACTGCCAAGCAGTAGTGTGTATGCACTGTCGTATTTTGGTTTGAGGGACATTGTAGCCAGTGTAACTACTGGACATAATGAGATTTAACATCTTATGTGTCGAGATAACGATCATAGTGGAATAGCAAACATTACTTTGTAACTCAAGGTGCTGAATGGTGCTGCTACTGTTTATGGGTGGTCGTATCGCTTACCAACACGTGAACGGCATACTCGTCTCGTCTTTCAATGCAATAATTAAAAAAAAAATCCTTTAGGGAAATTACTGATAACAAGCACAGTGCAGTGCCATTCAATGCTTTGCAATCGAAAGGTTTGTTTTTGTCTTATAGTTATAGTTTACGGTCAATATTACTCAACAAGCAACTGATTGATCCTCCCATATAACAGTTGTGAACAAATCTGTAGAATTCCATTTAGCTTAACGACTTATTTTATAGAGCAAATCCTATGAGTATATATGGCCGCATGAACGGGAAACGGAACAGAGGAAGAGCACCTGCCCGATGGACGGACACTATCAGGGAACGCACCCGATTAAACATCCCAGCAGTCATGCGCCACGCTGAGAACAGAGCGGCCTGGAGAGCACTAGTGGCGGGAGTTGTCAATAGTGGTCACGACCCTCAGCCTTGAGGAATCGACTAAGAAGAAGAAGATGAGTATACAGGGCACAGAGTACAGACCTTAGGATTAAGGTTGCCCAGATACAAGTTAGTGGTGTTGGGGTCGCCGTTGTCGTAGGAGCCGACGTCGGGCAGCGAGTCGAGCGGCTCGACAGTCTGCGCGCCGCCGCCCGCACCCACACCCGCGCCCGCGCCCCGCTCTCGCAACACGTTCTTGAACTTGTGCCGCTCATTTCGCTCCTCCTGGATCCTGGGGACAAAAATCTATTAGAATATACGCAAACACCATCGTCCCATAGACTCACCGGTCAGAGTCACATCACTATTCCTTAGCCCCATCTCTATGCGTATTTAGTCTGAATAATGTAACTTTCGCTCTATTCAAATATATTTCATATAAAATCTAAATTACTTTTTACTTGGATTCAGTCAAAGTCTCTTAATGTTTTATTTATAACAACAGGTTATGGGTCCAGCGAGCTTCCACTGCATGGTTTTGAAGGTTATACTGGAATCTACTGGACTTGCTATAATGTTTTTGAAAAAACAATGGAAAGGGATGGACCATAACCATGGACTTGTGCTTTTGGGGTAACCCAGACAAAATGAGTGTACCAAGCCACTAATCATAGACATCAATGTCTACATACTGTCTCAATTCCTCTTTAAACAGCTCCAAGTTACTCTTCTTCTTGTCTTGCCCCTTCTGTTTGGAGCGCAGCCGGCTCGGCGGCTCAGACTTCAGTACCAAACTGCGGATCACATCTGCCTCTGAGTGAGTGCGTTTTTCGTCTATCCTTGATACCGGCTTGTAAAGTTTCCCACGTTCTGAAGTATCTTCCTCTATAAAAAATGTGTTAGAAATACAATTCAAAAGATGATTAACTAAAACCCCGTTCTAGAGGAGGTCTGTGCTCAGCAGTGGGCAATATATAATATGGGGCTGGTATGGTATGGTATTTATAAATATCATAAGGAATATTGTTAAAATGCATCTTGCTAATAATCTACATAATTATCAACAATAATAAAAAAGGAACACATTTGAGTGGATACTCACATTACACCATACATCTAAATTAATCATAAATTGTCACTTACTGCGAGCTCCTGCATCATATGTGCCTGCTTTCACCCAAACTTTACTGGTGCTGCTTGGTACTTCTTGAAATGTCTCCACAAACTCTTTGAAAACCTGCAATTATGAAAGAAATGTGTAAATTTGTGATAGGTAAGCAAAAACAATGCATATAAAATATTTATAAAATAACAAAGTGATATCCACACATACAGCGCTGAATATAAGGTCGCTTTTTATACTATAACACAAAAAAATCACAATTTCTGTAGAGCATCACTTAATGTCATTATCGTAGAATGTTTTGACAGTGATCGCAAGTGACATAGGTGTTTTAAAGTTTATGACCAGCTGAGCATGTTTGACCAACGAAGGGTTTACCTGGTCATCTCATGTCATCTGCATTGCTAGATACTCAAAGGTGTGATGGGTTTATGTGTTTACTCAAGTTAACGCTTCAAGCCCGGTCGGTCACATTGGCCCGGTACGCGTGATCTGTCAACAAGCGAAAATCGACCTACACGCACACACATAAGGCGCGTCATCACACACATATCGCGTGTTTGACAGCTGTCACCGGTCCGATTGGACCGGTCCGGGCCCGACGGGTTAAAAGATTCATTTTATATCACAATGTCCCTGGAGATTCCACATTTCTTTAAATTAAATAAAACAATAATTGTACAGAGAAATAAATATTACTAAGCATTATAAGACTTAAAAAAAATTATATTATTTCTGGTAAACATTATATCAGACTATTTTATTATAGGACAGATATTGTACTGAATTAGAAAAAGTTCAAAAACTAATGTTGCAGATTAAGCAAGATGACATTAGTTGTTGTCTAAACAAATGAAATCCATACTTTCTATGGAAAATATTTATGACTACTTACACATAGATTTATCGCTAATCTGAATATCTGTCCATTACACAATATTATATTTTTGCTCCCACCTGGTTTGCAATGGTTAAGCAAGTTGTTATTTGTACCTGAACCCATGGCTATCTAGTAACACCATCCCTTCCCTTAGTCATATACCACAAACAACTTCCACATCAAAATATACTTTGACCTACTTTAAAAAAAGGTTTAATCACTTTTCATAACTCCTAAACAAGGTCCGGCGATCACTTCACATTAATGGTTTTATGTGGTTTTACATGGAATTTTACCCCATTCAACAAAAAACAAATAGGTCAATGCATACATGAGCTGCAGCTTCTTCCTCCTCTTTTTTACGCAGTTCCTCCAACTCCTTCTTAGTTAGGCCTCTAGTGCTCATTTTGATCGGCGATATCTCTATAGAAAAAGATTTGTAAAATATCCATAGATGTATGTCGACAACGTTTTACGGTGGCTGCAAACAACCAAGTCTGCTTAGGATTTGCATTTAAAGTACATATCTATCTATAATTCTAGATAAACTCAATCATATTGATTTGGCAATGTTACACAGCAATTAGCAAATAAAGTTTTAGTCAACAATGAACAAGCTAACCTAAAATATACTGAAATGTCAAAAATATGTTATGACAGCCTGTAGTGGCGTGCGACAGGAGCTAATAATTTAAGTCGAATTATTTACCTTAGTGAACCACTCGACTCGATCGAATCATCATCATCGATTTGATTCGAAAATTAGTATCTTTCTTCCTTGCATTAATTACTGTGAACTGTGAATGTAAATGTAATTAAAGTAGTTTTAAAGGTAAGTAATTAATAACTATTAATCTATTATGTTATTCAAGTACTTCGATTATTCACACCGCCGATATTTGTAATGCGCGTTCCGTTTTGTAAAACTAACGTTTGTAATTTACCGTGACGGGCTATAAAGTCGCTGGTAATTTGGATACTATAAGCTTTCAATACTATGTTTGATTGGATCGGGACTATATATTATCGTATAGTTTACCGAATTTATGTTTCTTATGATCTCGACCAAGAAACTAGAATCAAATCTCTACCTATAACGTAAACAACTTATCGTTTCAATATTTAGAATTTGTTCTGGCAATACTTTCCGTAGTATTATAATGCTCTTTGGGCAATACCTAGAGCATTTATGTATCATTCTCACAGAAATAGAAAACTAGATAATTTTTAGGAACAAATCCTCTCACTCCATGATGTTCCAATATTGGATTGAAATATTAATTCAACATTGATCTAGGATTAAGATCTTTTCTAAGTTTTATTGAAAATTCTTAAAAAGTATTTAACTTTAGTAGTTTAATAAGATAGGTAGTCTATGTCGAAAATTACTAGATTAAAAAGTACTGAAGAAATAAAAAAGGATTAATTAATAGGCAGACTTTATAAAAATATGTTCTTCAATAATCAAGATAATATAAAAAAAAACATAACATCCCTAACCACAATTTGCTTACACTTTTAGGTATAAAATAAAAAAAAACATAGTCGGTTACATATTATTTATTGAAAAAGTATACATCAAAAATGTTTCGATGTAAAATTAAAAAAGAAGTGCGCTTTGCCATCAGTGTTTCTGCATTGTTTCGGCATCGGTCGGCGGCCGCGGTAAGGCTCCTACAATTAACCACAATTTAATAGACATCCAATTTACAACTATACTCTCGACGCGGCCGAAGAACGCTGCTTTCGTAATGGCTTTAAAATTACATGAGCTGAAAAATTTTACACAATAAATTTTACAGCCAAATAGTATTCGATTTATCTGTTTTTAGAATGTGCAAAAGGTGAAAAAATAGCCTCACGACGAACAAAATATCAAACTGGCAAATTGTACTTAGCGTTGCGATAACCTAGGCCATACTGAGAGCTACCTTTTGGCTGTAAACCCACTGCATCGTCTTTTTATTTCATCATACATCAATTATAATACAAAACGTTTATTTCCATTTAATACTTACATTCAAAATACATAAATAATACATTCGAAGTATAGCAAATAATATAAATATTGAATAGTTGCGAGACGCATGGCGCGCCCTCACGCACGATACAAATAAAATCTATATTGTAGATAAAAAGCCAACAAATAAGATTTTACAATACGGCCCGTAATTCCATATTCTAATCTACAAATTACAATAAATTACAATTATGATAGTAATGACTAATGAATTATATAAAAAATAATCGATTAATGTAGAGAACGTTTATAAACGAATATACAAAAATTCTTTCTACCAACGCCATCCGTTAGCGAATACTTGAAAATCGATACACTATTGATTTCAATGACAACGATAATCACAAATACACGGAAGTAGGATTCGGTTATCGACTTATCACAGCCGTATATTTCATAAATTATGATTTCAATAGATACCTGAAATTGATAATGTATCGATTCTGCATCTCGATGACGTAACATTATAATTTTCGTAAATTGCATATAGAAACGCACTCACATAAATCTGTGATTGTTCGTAAAACATTCGTCGTGAACAAATATGAATAAATAAGACAATAATTGTAACTGCATCCCCATTGATGTTACAAGATTAAAAATACCATATTTTGTGCATCGTAAAGCTTATTGTACAATTAACATGCCACATAATTTACACAACTATCATACTGTACACATTGAACAAATGTACATAGTAAACGAATATCATAAGACTTGTGTGTATCGTACTAGACGCGACGCTACCAACTTCAAACGTAGCCATCGTTGATTTCGCTAGCAATGTCCAAACATACTACGAGTTATAATTTTCTATCGATGATAATCGTCTCTTTCTTTTATGTAAATATGTCTTAAAAAGAAATTGATGAATTATATAAATTGGTAACGGCGCGTTCTTTGAGACCACATTACATTTATCGACACCGACAGAGTAAGCTATAAACATATTATGTACCTAAAACATACAACGACAAAATATTTTATTTGTTACTAAAGATTTATACAATTATTTATAATACGCATGTAAAGTGACCTGTTATTATAAAAATATTCCGATGAATTGTTCTCCTTATATTTAACAGGAAAAAAAATGATGCGGTTATGAAACAGAAATGCGATAATTATATTCTATGAAAAATAAGTTAAAATAAAATGAATGTTATATACAAGTTTGTCTTTATGGAGCATCGATTATAAACTTTATAATTAACTATCGAGTCATAAAACAATGACGCGACTAGGATCGAAGTGCAAATTGTACTAAATGACGAACATGCGCTAAACATCCATCGTGTTCAACAACAGACGGTCATAAAAACTCTGAAACTGCAAAATCGACAATTAACACTCAGCTTGCTAATCATTTTCAATTAACACGGCAATAATACAATATCAGTTTCCTCAGAGGCCTGCCAGAAGAGATATCTTTAACCACACCAGTTAGGGTCACTACCAATGTCCTGGTCGATAATAAAAATATCGATACCGATAATTTTCTCCTTTACCACTTTTAAAATGTCAATACAAGAACAAACAGTAACTCAACGTACATTTCCCTACAACGAGACATGATATAATTTATCTATAGGAGTCGATATAAATTCTTTATATAGAAGGCCACGTGCGGAGGTCGCTCCAGGCCCGATGTTCACAGCCGCGGGCCAAAACTCGCGTTTTAACAAATATATTCCATATTCCAAAAGTAGTTTCTTAAAACACTTTGATTAGAATGAAAAAAATCTTCAACATTTATCGACAATTATGTGCTAATTATATAATTGTATATAATTCATACTTCACGATTAGCTTTATGTAACGTTGTGATTTTATGTAGAAATATACTTTTATCCATAATTATTGGTATAGTTACAACTTGCCTATACTAATCTCGATGCCAGAAATATTTTTTGCATCTAGGCTATTGTACTACATGCATCAGGCCTTTATAGGTTAACTGCCTTAAAACGGTGTTCTGAGAGTTCCTTTTGACATAGTATTTTCACCCCAAACATCAATAATAACTTGTTCGAACATCACCTATTGATATTAATGAACGAACAACTCTTTACACCTATTAAATGCATCATCGAACATTGTACTAAACGTAACTACGCAACTGATGAATATTATCGACTTCATACAACACAAGTAATGTAATTGTACTCAAATAAATGATTTAAAATTAAGTCATATACATAGGTACATAGAGTATAAAAAGTTTCGCTCAAATAAAGACGCTATACACCTACAAATAACCACCATATGTGCGCCATCTTGTGCGAAATTATGGAACTAAACGAAACGTGACGCATTTGTTAGCGTGCTAGCGTCTCACTGCGAATACTCAAATCCTTCATTATACACTGTACAGAGAGTATATGTTTGTGTGTGGACAGATTTATTAGATAATTAATTCGTTTCTGTATACTTTGTATAACACCTAACCTCACTATGCGCATATTTCGCATATACACGTAAAAAAAATCAATTTGTCAAGTAAACATTTTTAATCCGTGCTAAGCAAATGTATTATGTTAGAAACGAAAATCGCATGACACAAAATTAACATCATGCCTTCCATATTAGAGTTGACACTCCAACGCCTAATATAACAATAATAAACATTTGAATTGCATTATAAACACGTCCGTGGTTCACAATGCCGTACCATGCCATACAAAATTGCATAACTTAATATACACGCTGTCGGACAACGGCCTGGTTAAGTGCACGCGTACTTGAAATGTACTCGCCATGAACGCACGAACAGAGCTTTCCTCTGTGTTACTGCGCTTCTGTTAGAGGAGAAAATTAACATTATACGTGCGAATTAGATCATTGGTTTAAATAGAAATCATTAGAAATTAGGGTGGATGTTCATCAGACTTGCTTGACAGGCGATTGTTAGTTAAGCGGCAGTCAGCTGGCGTGATTGTTTGGTACAGTCATCGTCGACGCTTGATTCCAGGCGAGACTTTGTGAAATATTTTCCTATGGTAGGGGCACCGGGAGGCGGGATGGCGGGGGGGGGGGCAGGGGGCGCGGCGTTCAGTTGTCCGCGTCGGCGCCCTTCAGCCGCAGGCGGGCAAAGTCCTCGAAGATTATGTCGTCATCTTGCTCTTGTCCGTTCTCATCTCTGAGGGCAAACAAAATTGTTTAATTAAATCGTTGACAATATGATACAGATAGACGTTGCAATTAAACATATTCGCATAAATTATGAAACTCAATTTTGCAATATTGTTTTTTTTGTTTTCTCAATACCAAAAATTTATCGATACACCGGACATGGATACTAGACATTGAGTACTCGATACAATGAGACACTTTGTCGATAATCGGGCGTAGCAGTATGCTGTCTTTCAACTGCTATGAAATTATTCATATAGAAAGTTGTAATTGTGAATACGTGTTGTTCATCGACAGGTCCATAGTCTATGGGCCTATGCTACTACTATATAGGTTAAGGTCAATTCTGCGAGCATAGCGCGTAGCACATAGCGCATATTGGATAGAAGGTAGTTGATAGCGTATAGTATGTAGTATGGTAGTATGCACGCACGGCGGCGGGTCGAGCTGTATGAGGTCGTGGTCGGGCGCGGCGGGGCGGGAGGCGCGGGCGGGGGCGTCGGCGCGCGGCTCCTCCTCAGGCTTCGGGTGCATCAGGATGAACGGCAGCTCCGCCGACAGGTCCCTGCAACACACACTCACATCACACAAACATACAAACAAGAATCGATTTTAAACACTATGGGCTCGTAGGATAAGTTTGAATGTGGTGAACGCGTCACGAATGTGCAGCTCCCGTGCACTGTGCCACGCATTCGGTTCTTCAGATTTATACGCACTCTCACCCTTAGATTGTATTTCAACTCAATATGACGCATATAGGCTCGAAACCCACATAACTATCAAAAAATATTTGTTATAATTGTTACGTGGTACGTAAACTTACCCTCCGAGTGGTCCTAAACACAATTTGACCTTCACTTTATACTGCACTATGATACCTAAGTTCTCACGCTGCGAAGGATCCGCGATTCTGGAAACAAGAAATCATAATCAAATATCAATAATTGTTAATAATTAAAACATATTCATACAATGGTAATCCAACCACCAGTTAATCCACATGCTCGTTTGTAGTTGAAATACTAATTTTGTACTAACAGTGTGCTGGAGGCGAGGTTGGTGTCCTCGTGCTTGAGCTGCCCGTCGAGCGCGAGCCCCCACTTGTCCTTGTTGTTGGCCAGCAGCGGCGTCAGCGTGAACACCTTACTCAGCGTAAACCCGGGACCCACAGGACACCCTTCTCTGCACACAACACACAACAGATTATAAAAACGCAATTACATTATTCAAAAATGGAACTTCCTTTCATTTATGTATGAATTATTTGTTGATTGTTTTTTTTTGTTTACTAAATTTCAGATAGATGGCGTTAAACATAAAACATATTTTTTAATATCCATGTACCCTCGAAATTACATAAGTTAGAATAACCATGTGGGGAAATCTAAAATTCAAACTAATTTAAGTTAGTCACAAAATGCATAGGTATATCTTTCAAAAATGGTAGGCTAAGCGAAATTGAATTTATCGTAATTGGATTTAAAGCTCAATATCGGGTACAAATGTTTTGCGGTAAATATTAACACAGTAGGTACATTATCGTTTTTGAAATAAATAATATCAGCGGTAAAGGATGTTCGATGCTATTCTGCTTGGTCCATGCAATACAAACACTTACTTACGTCCGCGATTTTAATTTCTTATTGGATATTCCGAAAAATGGTAATTTAATTATATTCTTCACCTTCGAATTCGGTTCCCTGAATAAGAACAACAAGTTTAATTTTCAAAACCCAGGCCGAAACCAGTTTTTCTAACATTACATAAATTATTATTTGTGTGATTCCTCATATCTCAGTCATTTTCAAAGTGGTTATATAAACCGCAATCAAAACAATCGTTGCATTCTTTCATAAACGAGACAATAAATTACGACAAAATTTTAAATCAACGCAGTAATAAATCACCAATTCCATTTATTTTTATTATAAGATCTTGTGCCTAGGACTCATAAAAAACACGATTAATCGTTGTATAAAATCAGTCATATAAACATCGATTTTCATTACATTACATCAATAAATCGATTTTCAATTCATCGACAAACCCACACACTATCCTTTCAAGTTAATATGAAGACTTGTAATTTTCGATACACTAGAGATGTTCCAATACGATTTATAATCGATACTCACTCGCTCTCCGCCTCGGCGACGGTGCATTTATACTGCGCAGTGGAGAACAGGCATATGTCCGCGAACTGACGCACAGATACCTTGATGCGTTTCACGGACCTGTTCGAGTTGTTGGCTATGTGTACGTTGACTGCTATGTTCTCACCGTGATGGTATAGCTCCTGTCGAAAATAGTAGATTAATACAAATAACTTCATCATCATCATCATCAGCCACATGACGTCCACTGCTGAACATAGGCCTCCCCCAAAGATTTCCAGATGGACCTGTCAACAGCGACCTGCATCCAGCACGTTCCTGCGGCCTTTACCAAGTCATCGGTCCAACTTGCAGGAGGACTGCCGACGCTGCGCTTGCCAGAAACAAATAATTTAAATAATAATAATAATTACTAAAATAACTTAAACCAAATAATATAAACAGTGCCAAATCTTCAGAGTAGCTTGCTTATTAATTTTTGCCTACTAAAAGTAATCTCCATTCATCTTCGCTACGCTGAATGTTTTCACGAACAGCGTGACAACTACTATTGTCTATTGAAGAGTGACGGGAGATAGAGGTTGGAGGAGTGACATCAGGTCAGCAAAAATATGGGTGACAGTTATACCTTGTCTAAAGATGCTTCCAGGTACAATTTGTTGGGGCTCATCATGAACTCCTTGGACACCTCCACGGAGGGCTGCTCGCCTTGTTTGCTCGGGGCGTACATTATCTTCCTTATGGCTAACCGCACTGAGTTTCTAGAATGAAGGAGACAAAAGAGACATTTTGAGGATGTGATGATATATTTTTGTATGTAGGATTTTTGATAACGGTTTGAAAATAATTAAGTTACTTTTTTGTTGTAATCAGGTCACAAAATGACGTTAAATCATTCCATAGCACTTGTACTTCCCCATGCATCAGTCTCATCATAAAAGAATGTAGAGCATTGCATCGTATATGATTTCAATGACATATTCGAAGTTAAATAACACCACAAGAGTAGTCATATAGAGTCCAAATTTATACCGCAACTGATCCAGCTCAAACCGGTTTTTACGCCAGCCGTAGCATCAACCTTAGAAAACTCACTCACACATAGCGGAACATTGTGTGGTTTGTATGAAACTTCACCTAATCGTTCGAATCTTTTTTTTTTGTTCCAAGCTAATCTCTTTCTAGACTGACGAGGGTCGGCTTATGAAAGAACACCGGTCTTTTGGGAGAGTGCAGAAGGCGCTCGCAACCCTTTAAATTTAAGCGACCATGCTGAGGGCGATCCACTAACGGGTCACGAACCTCGGCTCAGGACGGCCACTGAGAGAGGATGAGACATCATCGATTGGGGCATCTGTTCGAATCATTAATCATGTGCTAATATTTACCTTTTATGTGGCTTATCATCTTGCGAGTCAGCAACAAACGCCTTCAGCTCATAGTCGACGCCACACGGCTTGCCAGTGTCGCCCGGCGCGGGCTGCAGCGTGACGGAGGCGGGGCAGTGTGGAGGCAGCTCGAAGTAGAACGGGTGTGCCGCGGGGCCGAGCTTGCGGACCAGCCGCTCCTGCAGCCGCGTCAGCGGCCGCTTCGGCGTGCTCGTCGCTGGGTATATCTTTATGGACAATTACAAGCTTATTCCATGACAATGTTAAGTGGCATGCAATGGACTTTGGACTCAGTTTTTAATTGTTCAGTTCAGTTTTGATAACTTCGATAGCGTATTTGTATTGCATGCAGGTTACAACATCGCTAGGAGGTCCGGGTTTTCCGCCCAGTATCAATCCGGGGTTTGGAGTTGTGCCCGATATGGCGCGCCCCCTATCAAATTCCGGGACGACCATGGCGAAAAGTGGATGCCCTGGTTGTACCTTTGCCTACCCCTACGGAGATGAAGACGTGATGTGTGTGCGCGTGTTTTTTAAGTAGTTATGTTATTATATTTGTAATCATGGTGGGATTTATTAATTGAATATTAATTGCAATATGTACCTCGTTATGTCGGCAATAAGTACTAAAATATTGTTTGTATGAGATTCATGTCTCTAATTTTAACCGGCTTCATTAATGTTTAGAGCGTTTTGTTTTAGATTTTTTATCAAACTTCTGACCATTTTTTGTCAAATCTCATTAATTCTAAAAGTGCGTCTTACAATACGTAAACGCCTCAAAGCAAGTACAACGATGAATGATGTTTTATGAACATTCATAATATTTCTCATCATCTGATACCGCAAGGTGCGGAAGCTCTCCCGGATTGCCCTATTATGTCTCAGTAACAATGTTATTTACTGACGGAAATTGTCTGACTAAGGAGTAAAGGAAGACGGATACTATAACTATTCCCATTCTATTGTTGAGTGTGGACGAAAACTGTACGAAATAAGTTTTTTACATTATCAGAATACTATTTATATTTTAAGTATTATGATCACAAAAATGCGAAAACAGTTTACAATACTAGTTACGCAATTTGATTAATAAATACGCTATTATTATTTTGGACTATACTAAGAAAGATCTTATCTAAATCTAAGACTTTTTTTAATGGCATCGAATGCCGTGACGAGCAAGCCGTTCGCCTGATGGTAAGCGATACGCCCGCCCATAAACAGTAGAAACACCATCCAGCACTAAGTTACAAAGTACTGTGTAGCATTCCACTGCGCTCGTCATCCTGAGACATAAGATGTAAGTCTCATTATGCCCAGTAGTTACACTGGCTCCTTCAAACCGAAACACAACAGTGAATTCACACTACTACTTGGCGGTAGAAATAGACATTGCGCGGTGGTACCCACCCAGACGGACTCTTATGTATGAGAGTCCTACCACCAGACTAATATTATAAATGCAAAAGTAGCTCTGTGAGTCTGTCTGTCTGTCGCGCTTTCACGCCATAACTACTGAACCGATTTAAATTAAATTTGGTACACATCTGTGCTCTAAATTATCTAATTTAGAGCCTGAGAAAGGACATAGGCTACTTTTTATACCGGGAAAATATAAAGCGGGACTTTTATCCCGGAAAAACTCATTCACGGGGGCGGAGCCGCGCGCAAAGGTCTACTTCATAGTTCATACATAAAGTTATACCGTTATGGACATACCTGTTCAGCGGCAAGGTACAGGTCCTTCCTGAAGGTTAGGCCCAGGACGTCGAGGTCCTCGCGGCCGTACCTGAACGCGGCCAGCACATGACCGAACACCTTCCTGTCCTTCACGTATTCAGGGTCGATTAGGACCACGCCGTCTGGAAGGAGGTATACAGTAATAAATAAATGCAATATACATCATCACACAACTACGCTAAATAAAAGCCTTTCTAGATTTCTAAACCTATTGGTACTCTCCTGCTTGCGGCAACTTTTTGCGACTCGATATCATTATAATGCAATATTACACATTATTTTAATTGTAATAAATACGAACTATATGTACAACAAATATCATGAAACATTATTAATGACAGAGATTTTGTGGAACTAAGAATCTTACTGTCCTACTATTATAAACGCGAAAGCTTGTATGAATGGATTTATGGATGTATGTTTGTTACTTTTTCACGAAAAAACCACTTATCGGATTTCGATGAAATTTGGCACACGGGTAGATCATGTCCTGGATTAACACAAAGGCTACTTTTTATCCCGGGAAAATATAAACCGGAACTTTTATCACGGATTTTTATACGCGGGCGGAGACTCGGGCAAAAGCTAGTAATACATAATATTATACTGTAACTGTACTGTGGGTACTGTACCAATAAAGATTAGATTTGATGTGATTTGAGAACTGCAGTAGTCTTAACGTAAACACCAATAATTACTATAAAATGTTTGCAAGTATTTGTGCTCACCAATCGGGTCTACATGTGTGATGTGGTCTACGAAGTCTCTTTTCCCTAAATATACTGTGATCTGTGAACAAAAATATACCAATAAATAAAGCGTTTCAACCAAATTATATAAGGGAAGGAAATGTTACGAAAATAGACCACTGTACTCTAAGTGCTATAACGCGCCATAGTGATCCAGGTAAGTTTGTAGCATGCCGGCCTGTGTATATCCGGTTTAATCAATCAATTAGCTTGTCGTCGTCCACTACTGAACGTGGGCCTCCTCAAGTGAGCGCCAACCATCCCGGTCTTGAGCAGCCCGCATCCCTCCGCTACCCGCCGCCTTTTTCAAGTCGTCGGTCCATCGTGCAGCAGGGCGTCCTACACTACGTTTACCTTATCGCGGTCTCCACTCCGGGTCAATCAGGCCGACATAATTAGGTTTACTGGCAAGGGACAATCATCACTGTCTGTCGACATTCTATCTGGACCCGGATCGACTTAACATCCGGCGCAGTGTGCTCACATTGCCACGGCTGGATATAAATAATATGTCACTGAAATTCGCGTAATAGTAAGATTCACGACTGTGTAAAAATGATAGCAATATCACCAAGAGCTGCGATCTTCTAAGTTTTGTAATGCAATGTGTTCATTATCCTGAGATACTTATTAGATGCGAAGTATCAATACTCACATGCTCGATACTTATTACTTACATAAAAAGCGGTGAACCTATACAGATAGAGTTTGAGATACAATACCGGCTAGTGATATACCGAATCAGCAAAGTTACCAAATAATCAAACTAAAAAAAAATTTTTAACCAAATCATTTAGTAAATAAGGTTATTTACTGAATGTTATATTTCATATCAACTTTTTTCTTCGCTACTACAAATTTAAAAATGCTCCAAAACTCAGTAGTCATTGCCAACTTGTTTGGATAGTTTAATTTCGCAAAACTACCGAGGCCTCCCAAATTCCATCACCGGTGTGCAAAGTAGGTCAGTTCCGGGAAATGTCCGACGAGCGACAATTCAATGGAGACATACACACTAGGGGCTATTTACCCGTGTTAACGAATAAAGCCAATTTGAGGGTTATATAGACTGTTGTACTATAGGAACTCTATATGTATAAGCTCATGCCTTTATGCTTTATGAGTTGGTAGGCAGTGTCGCATATAATGCTAAAAATTTTCATAAAGCCCGTTACAATTCTATGATGATATTTTGCAAGCTTAATGCCATTTCCACATCATAGAGATTACGTGACTCCATAGGAGTATGAGGATGTGAGGCAGACGGACTTGGTGAGTCTCTGATAATCTCATAGATCGTAGGAAAAAAAACACGCTGCAAGGTTACGTAACTTTGTAATACAAAGGTACCGCTATATCGAGAAGATCCATCCCCAATACAGAAAAAACTGTTCACAGATCTCTACCACACAATGACATATCGAAGTAGCAATCAGGTAAGAACAGTCCGCCACATAAGTAACTGAACAAATTCAAAACTTCAAATCGCGTATACATTATAGTATTTTTACAAAAAAAAAATCCCTTAAAAAAATAAAAAAGAATGACTATTCATAAAGAAAACAGGCAATTAAACTTAACGCGTATATGCGATTTGCAATGTTGAATTTGCTCAGCTATTTATGTGGATGCCTGTACATTAAACGAGTGCGGACGTATCGTGCGACTGGCGAGCGGAAACCCGCTGTGTTAACGCAGGGCGGATGTTCGAAATTGAGCTGAAGGGATCAGCAAACACAGAGCAATCGCTTTACGAGTTATATGTGATTTATTTAATGTGCTAGCTGTAGTTGCCAAATAGCAGCTAACTGATTAAAGGCTGTCGTACTTATGTTTGAAATTCTAAGCGTTAAAATTATCAGTAGGATTAATCTTCGCTTTACTAGGACAAAATATGTTTCGGCAAATCTTGGCAAAGTAGCTGAAATGCTCTGCCTGACAAATAAACTGACCAAGCATTCCTGCAAGTTAAACTCAATGTAGATATGTTTTGCTAGTTATTCCAATAAATGAAAATAATATGACCTGTTTCTCAACTCCTTGAGGCTCACATGTGACTCAGGTGTTAATCTCTCGACCATTCACAAGCATTATAATCAACACGACACGGACATTTGAGGCCTGTTATTATGTTACATTATTGGGAGGCAGCCGTTTCGTTATTCAAAACGTAGTCGGGTAAAAAGAACTTACAAATCACATATCACAATGCAAACTATACTCTGTGGATAGACTGATAGGTTACCTTTCCATTGGGCGAGCTCTTCTTGAATACCCTGGTGGCTTGCCTCTGTTTGTTGCTGCCGGCGTCGTCCATTCTGCCGCCGCGTCCTCGCCACCACTGCACATCAGTGTTCTTGGATCATACGCAAACTGCATGTTAGATAGCCCGCGTTTTACTTTAGTACGATAATATTATATTATTTTATTTCGATTTGAAAGGCCTATGCTACTACGTTTCTTGAATTGTATGAGCTGACGACGCGCTTCAAACGCAAATAATACGCAGCGTGAGCGCATGTTTGTAAAGCTTCATTTGCAGGCATCACTAATAGGGCTTATCATTTATTCGAAGCTCAACCCAAAACGTAATTAAGAACTCTTTAAGTCGGTCGGTGTAGTTAGATCGAGACTCGTCTTGTGTTACGCCTCTGTAATAGAGCAATTAGTATTCTAGGCTTTCGCGCGCGCCACCTTTATGCCAAGACATACACACATGTGCCTTTTTATCCCCGAAGGGGTAGGCACATAAATGCACCTAATTTTCGCCGTGCGTATTCCGTCCCAAGATGTGATAGGGGGCGAGCCTATCGCCATATCGGGCACAAATGCCAGACCCCGGGCGGATACTGAATAGAAAAATCCAATATCACTATGCCCGACCCGGGAATCGAACCCGAGGCCTCGGGATTGAAGTCGTACCGTAATACAACTGCGCCACCGCGGCAGAGATTATCCCGCCCTCACACCCGCCACTGCATTTTATGACACCGAGCGGTGAAGCTCAGGGAACACTAATCTGTCTGTAACGCGCAACGAAATTAATCAAATAGAAAGATAGGGAGGAGTTGGAAATATTAATCGTCACGCCACCGAGCGATTCAGTCCAAGAAACGCTATTTTAAGTTATAAAACGTGACTAACACTTACATGAACCGCTGTAAGACTCCAGAGTGCGCGACGGCTGCCGACGTAGCGATGATGCTGTCACGCCGTTCTGTAGACAATTAAATAACCATACATGAATACACAAATATTGGGTATGTATGCGCATATACTTACATACACATGTTTGAAAATAAGGTTTGACTATTGATGTATTTTTTATCAATAATATCGTAGATGTTAATGGATCGTGATCATTTATAAAATAGAGCTAATATATACACTCTTATGACAGTCGATACAAAAGGTAAAATGAAAACAAAACAAATGGATTACAATTTTTTTATTAAAACACAATACATTAGATAGTGGCTAAAGCACCTCGGGGTCAATACACCCATTTATATACGCGGAAAATATTTTAAAATCCTTTCGAGTAGCTTCAGAGCATAATGGGAGATAAATTAACAGTCCAGGATAAAGGGTAATCCACATGATTTTTGCTTTGTGTGGATATTATAAGGCCATTGCTATGAAATGCTGAGTAATATTTTGTTTCCACAAGGCAATTAGGCAGGAGGTGGAGGCCAAGAGGGCCGCCTTACGGCGAGCCGCCGTGGAGGAGTGGCGTCTCAGGCTGGAGGCCCCGTCGTGGGGGCACCGGGTCGTAGAGGCAGTGCGTCCTGTCTTTGCCGAATGGCTGGACAGGCGCCACGGAGCGGCAACATACCGCCTGACGCAGGTGCTCACCGGGCATGGCTGCTTCGGTGAGTTCCTGTTTCGGGTGGTACGGATAGAGGAGTCGGCCGTGTGTCACTATTGTGACAACTGCCCAATGGACACGGCCCAACATACGTTGGAGTGTTGTCCAGCCTGGGATGAGGAGCGCAGCGCTCTCAGAACAGTCGTCGGAGAAGACCTCTCGCTGCCGGCCGTGGTCGCTTCCGTGGTCGGCGGCCGGGAGGCCTGGCAGGCGGTGGCCCACTTCTGCGAGGCGGTCCTCTCGCGGAAGGAGAGTGCCGAGAGGGATCGCCAGCGCAGTGGTGATCCCTCCCGCCGCCAGACGAGACGTAGGAGGCGTCGGGTGGACGACTGACCGACGTCTCCCGCCCTGTGGATTGGGGGCGTTTGGAGAATTCCACCACGGTATCCCCTGCCTGTCGTAAAAGGCGACTAATAGGGGCCTCCGGGGGTCACGGGTGGGCGGGACGTGCCGCCCACCCATTAGTCTAGCCAACTTCTGTGACCCCCGTGATGGACATGTCCGAGGCAGCGTGTCTCACGCTGCCTCGGACACCAAAAGGTGGACACGGTTCGGAGTTTCGGGGGCTTCTGAGCCCCCGCAACAGGGAAAAGGGCCGCAACAGCGGTACGCGCAGGGGCGGTTGCGGACGACAACTTAGACGTGAGTCAGAGGAAGCCCGCAGCCGTCCCTAATGAGCCGAAGATGGCCATACAAAAAAAAAAAAAAAAAACAAGGCAATTAGGCAAAACTTGACGCTGTGTTTATATAAGGCTGGATAGAAAAGAAAAGCAAGTGTTTAGAATATCTGCGAATTTTATTGAAGCATACTATACATAAGAAGCATATACTTTAGTTATTCGGGCATTAAAATAAACGAGAATGTAAGTATCGCGCTTCCCATAAAATAACGCTTAGTTAAGGAAGATAATCACCTGTTAGGGCATGGTGGGGGACTAACGTTGAAAAAACTGGGAATATTCCAGTTGCTTTCAAAATCCATCGTTTTTTTTTTTCAGTATAACATTCGAAAATTTCACAGAAATTTGATCGTGAAAGAAACGAATGTTTCTCGAAAAAAACGAGTAATTTTCGGAAAAAGCGAATTTAAGCGAAATATACCATGTTTTTTTCAAAATTTATATTCATAAATATATAAAGAATGATGGCAAGTTCCATACAACGTTTTACCTGATATCAATTTGGCGCGTCTTGGAATGAAAAAATGTTAGAACGATAGAATATACTTATCCTGAACCCAATCAAAAAGATTTTTTTTATTTGGAAGCCACAAAAAAAAGTTATGAGTTATTTAACATTTTCATATAGAGTTTTGGCGGGAACTTTAAAGTGTCATGAGGTGCTCTTGTTTTAATTCATTATTTTGGTGATACTTAGTGTTATTTTGCATAATTATGGAGGTATATTATCCAATATAATTCTATTAAAGGGCTCAAATGAAATGAATTGAATTAACTGTGCCAATCAAGTGTTTTTTCGTTGCCGCCAAAACTGCTCGATAAAGTCTTGGTAAGGTAGCCACTGCTTTACTACGATATAGTACATAGTAAAAAAAAAGAAACAAAAATATCACATAAGACGAGGCTGTATGGGTTTGAACCTTTTCATCATCATCAGGCCGTTGCAGTCCACTGCTGGACATAGGCCTCTCCCAAGATATGCCACAGAGCCCGGTCTGCTGCTTTGTGCATCCAGTTGCTTGAACTCTTTGCCTTCCCAATAAAAAGGGAAAATTAAAACAAAAGTCATAGTTAAAGGTTATCACTTATCTGTCAATGAGATATGATAGCAGATATAGGCTGTATTTATAGTGGTCTCGGATGACAATATGTGAAATCGGTAGAGTTGCCAAGAAAAATCGGTATATTGGAGCAAAAATAAGTATATGCAAAAAAACAAGCGATATTCAATGAAAACCCTCTTAATTTTAAAGTCTAGGGACTATTATTAAACAAATTTTGCCGTCCATTTAAAAATACTGTCCCCCGCCGCCCCAAACAGCAATATATTTAACCAAGTAATCGCAAAATATGAAAGAAAAAGGGGATTTAAATCTTCGACTCGCTGAAAATCGGTAGAAAAATAGGGAGAATCTTCTAGCTTTCAAAAAATCGTTGAAAAATCATGTCATTTCGGTAGGACTGGCCCAAAATCGGTAGAAATACCGAAAAATCGGTAGGTTCGAGACCACTGGCACTGATGTAAATATACCGAATTCAAAATGTCATAATAAGACGCTCACTGTCTTCGGCTGGGTTGCTATTACTTCTTTTATAATTACTTTCTAGCGTGAGAAATGGAACAATCTTTTACGCCAACTTAACACTGAATGGCAAAAAATCCATTCGGTGTTTATTTTAATACAGTATTAGTATTCAAGAATAATCGTTACATATTATTATCACTTCTTTGATATAAAAATATAATGTAATATCTACCGTGTTCTGCCACTTTTATTCTTAGGTGGCAACACTTTTTATATGTCACTACTGATCAGAAGTAACGAAACCGAAAGTACAATTGATTTACTTTTAATTATAAACATAATTTTGTGGCTTTTAACAGTAAAACTAAAACTGTGGAAAATATTACATATTTAAATTATATTTGATTTTACATATCTTAATCTTAGACGCTAACTGAAACACTCAGGTAAAAACTTGCCATGATTCTTTATGTGTGTATTTATGTTTTCACATAAGTCAGCACTGCCAGTGCAGTCTATATTGCACCCAACACAAAAAGAACCATTGATACCATTTTTTTATTGATAACACTTTAGTGTTATCAATAAAAAATGTAATGAGCTTTAGCTCATCAATGAGTAACAAACAAAGAAAAAAAAATCATCAAGGCACGAGGGTTGAAGTTTTCAATGCTCAGAACGAAAAAAACGATATTTCAGTTTTTTTTTTTTTTTCGTGAAAGAAACAATTCGTTTCTATCAGAATTTTCAACGCTAGGTGGAACACTCAAACACCTAAAAGTAAGTTAAAGTAAGTAACAGAGCATGATGAAATTAGACCTAAACGTAATTTAAATAAGTCAACTCATGTAACACTGTCCTAACGAAAGTATTAACAATACAATCAAACCGCATATGACAACAAAGTGTACACCAGACGTGTATTAGACAAGAACGTGTCATTTCATTAGAGAGAAGTCGCCGCTAACTACATTCGTCCGGGTCCTCCTCCCCCCACCAACGTCCTATTATGCTAATCAAGTAAACGGAATTTAATCACAGCGGTGCTAACTTATTCATGGCTGCGCTTAACTTCGAACAATTACTACAAATATTTGTACTATGAACTTAGGGGTTGTTTAAATTATGGAAGACATTGTTGGAGAATTGAATCCCCTTCTTAGTTCGAATTAGTTCTGAAAACGGTAAAGGATTCATGATTCCTCTGGAGCGGTTATTGATGATTGGTATAGTCAATATCATGACGGCTTCGGTGGCATAGTTGTATTGCGTACGCGTTACAACTGAGGTTTGAATCCCGGTTCTGGCCCAAAACAAAAACATATTGTCTGGGTTTTTCCATCTTAAAAACTATTCAATCACAGCTCGGAGTCAGGAGGATGGCGGTGTACCCCCGTGCCTCGCAAAGCACGTAAAGCCCTGCGCCTAGTCCCTCTTTAGTCATATCGGATTGCCGTCTCACCGGACTATGAGAGTGAAGGAATAGCGAGCGCACCTGTGTATTGCCTGCGGGTGAAGGCACAGGCGGAGGATGCAGTGGCCGGAGGCAGTGTAGTGATAGCGGTGTCGTTGGACATATCCAACGCATTCAACTCGCTGCCCTGGCCCTGCATCCACGAGGCACTGCGGTACCACGTGGTGCCGCCCTATCTCCGGCGTCTGGTGCACGCGTACCTGTCTGACATGCACGTGGTGTATCCGGGCGCCGATGGGTGGCACCGAAGAGCGATGTCGTGCGGTGTTCCACAGGGCTCGGTCTTGGGCCCTCTCCTGTGGAACATCGGGTACGACTGGGTGCTCCGTGGTTCCAATCTCCGGGGCGTCGGCGTGACTTGTTACGCCGACGATACGTTAGTCACAGCGACTGCTGGGACCTTCCGGGACGCCGCAACTCTGGCGGCGGCGGGCACCGGCCAAGTAGTTGGTAGAATACAACGTTTAGGGTTGAAGGTGGCCCTCGAGAAAACCGAGGCCGTGTGTTTTCACGGACCTCGGAGAGGGCCACCGGCCGGTGCCGGCATCGTCGTTGGGGGGGTGCGGATCCCCATCGGCTCTAGCATGAAGTATCTAGGTTTAGTCCTAGATAGCCGATGGCGATTCCGCACCCACTTTAAGGAGTTGAGGACAAAATTGTCCCGGGCAGCGGGCGCTCTTTCCCGCCTGCTGCCCAACCTGGAAGGTCCTGGCTTCCCTTGCCGGAGGCTGTATCACGAAGTCGTGCGGTCCATAGCCCTTTATGGCAGCCCCGTTTGGGCTGACTCCCTGGGCCGCCCCTGCGTCGCTCTTCTGCGCGCCCCGCAGAGAGCTTTAGCGCAGCGGGCGGTCAGGGCGTACCGCACGGTCTCTTTTGAGGCGGCTTGCCTATTGGCCGGATTTCTGCCCTGGGACCTGGACGCCAAATCCCTTGCCGATGTATTCCATTGGCGGGAGGAGGCGTTCAGTCGCGGGGAGCGTCCGGCCCTGAAGGAGGTGGAGGCCAAGAGGGCCGCCTTACGGCGAGCCACCGTGGAGGAGTGGCGTCTCAGGCTGGAGGCCCCGTCGTGGGGGCACCGGGTCGTAGAGGCAGTGCGTCCTGTCTTTGCCGAATGGCTGGACAGGCGCCACGGAGCGGCAACATACCGCCTGACGCAGGTGCTCACCGGGCATGGCTGCTTCGGTGAGTTCCTGTTTCGGGTGGTACGGATAGAGGAGTCGGCCGTGTGTCACTATTGTGACAACTGCCCAATGGACACGGCCCAACATACGTTGGAGTGTTGTCCAGCCTGGGATGAGGAGCGCAGCGCTCTCAGAACAGTCGTCGGAGAAGACCTCTCGCTGCCGGCCGTGGTCGCTTCCATGGTCGGCGGCCGGGAGGCCTGGCAGGCGGTGGCCCACTTCTGCGAGGCGGTCCTCTCGCGGAAGGAGAGTGCCGAGAGGGATCGCCAGCGCAGTGGTGATCCCTCCCGCCGCCAGACGAGACGTAGGAGGCGTCGGGTGGACGACTGACCGACGTCTCCCGCCCTGTGGATTGGGGGCGTTTGGAGAATTCCACCACGGTATCCCCTGCCTGTCGTAAAAGGCGACTAATAGGGGCCTCCGGGGGTCACGGGTGGGCGGGACGTGCCGCCCACCCATTAGTCTAGCCAACTTTTGTGACCCCCGTGATGGACATGTCCGAGGCAGCGTGTCTCACGCTGCCTCGGACACCAAAAGGTGGACACGGTACGGTGTTTCGGGGGCTTCTGAGCCCCCGCAACAGGAAAAGGACCGCAACAGCGGTACGTGCAGGGGCGGTTGCGGACGACAACTTAGACGTGAGTCGGAGGAAGCCCGCAGCTGACCCTAATGCGCCGAAGATGGCCTTTTATAAAAATAAAAAAAAACCTGTGTATTGCGCATACACTTGTGCACTATAATATCTCCTGCATACCTGGCTGATTTCTGTTGGAATTGGCCGCTCTGGCCGAAATCGGCTAGAAAGGGATTTTTATATCATGACGTGAATTATGACTTGAGAGTGTTCATGAGCGGTGACCATTTACCATAAGCTGATAGTTGCGCCTTTATACTTAACTTTAAGTCAAAACAGTTTAGCAGCACAGACTCTATGCCACATACGAACGAAGAAAAAGATGAAAAAAATGGTATTAACATAAAGTGCATCTGGGAATAACGCTGGAATATTTTCTGCACATGCTGTTTCGATGCTATTCATTCGTATTATATATGTTTATACCTTTTCTATCTTATCTCACACAGAAGCGATGAGAATCGATCCGCGGTGTGAAATTACCAACAGGGCTCTTGTAGTTCAATAGTTTGCGGTTATATCGTGTTTCCATCACGCCGGTCTCAAGGTGCGGACCGAGCCGCGCCGAGCGCAGTCGAGCCGTAGTAACTTTATAACACGAAATCGATACCTCCCAAATTCGATTCCACCACCTGTACCTATACCCGCCACATCATCCCTCCCCTCTTTCTCCTTCGCCTGTTCATTTATATTTCAACGGGCCGGAAAGCTTTGAAGATCGAATATCAATTAACATCATCATTATTCAAGTTATAGTCTTTAATTATAAATCTAATGGAGACGGACGGAATGAACTCCGGTGAGCTATGAACGCCGGGTCAAGGGCACACGTGGCAAAGACATTTCTTATTTCTTGAATTACCCAGTAATGCATTTTGCAGACTAGTGAAATGAAGGAACCTAGGATAGTATGTTACGGGAACCACCAAGTCATTACGTTTGCATTCACGCTGTACGACGATCTCATCTGGTGTTAATTGGCCTTTATGTGCAAATATATGTGTGTTGTGCGGCGGAATGAGTTAATAAACATACCGCAGTATTCTCTAGCGTTATGTAGGTAGATGCAAAATCATTATTAAAACAATCTGTCAAAGTCTTAGACGTTGAAAGATCCAAACAATCTCTCGAAAGAACTCTGCAGCATTAAGCACTAATTATTGTGTAATACCAGTAATGAAGAATACAAAGTCTATGACAGTGTTCCCATTGTACGTCTATTCAAGACCGATTACTGCTTCCAGAGACTTGTGACATTATACATTCGATTTTAATACAACGTAGTATTATCAGGTCGTATGTGGCTCCAGCATGAAAATATATATAATGTAATTCCCGTGAACCGATCATCGAAGTAAAAACCGCTTCAAACCGATCATGCTGTCGGGAAAACTCGCGGCCGGAGTAAAATAAAAGATAAAACACGCCAGTCCGAAGGAAACACTGCACCGTTTCAACTTTAAAATTTCCGTTTTCTTTACTCAACACCATTGATGTATTAAAAACTTTAATACATCAATGCCCAACACAAAAGAATTATTACATCGTGGAAAAAGACGCGCAGCTTTGTTGCCGAGCTCTGCGTAGTACATTCCGCTTTTTGATATTCCTCCAACATCCAGATTTGTTTTGTGATGTACAGAATACAGAAGCCGTGGGCGGATAACAATGGCACACATTGTTGAGGATGTCTTTAAATGTGGCAGCGAAAATATGGTGATACAAGGTTATCAAGAAAGCTTTTTATTGTTAGAGAAAAGGCAGGTATTTTTTCCCGAAATTTAATTATATAAGAATTCTTACAAACACAATACGTATTTTTTACACGTGAAGTTGGCCAGTTTTCGCCACTCAAGGGTACAAATGTTTATTTTAATTGTTTACAATTCGTGCAAAAAGTACATCTATTTTCACGTCAAAAAGTCAATAAAAAAGGCTTGTTTCTCTGAAGTACCTACACGGTAACAAATGATCTTAGAACCGCCGAGAAGACAACACGAGAGGATGTTCGAAGTGATTCCATTTATTTAAGAGTAGTATTGAGATTTTGATTGAGATTGAGATGTAGAGATAGTTACGCATTACTCACTAAATCACGCTAATAACTACATTTACGTGTCACAGAAATTATAGACCTAGATGTTGCCCATTAATTATAATCATTATCCTTCCTCGCTACGCCGTAGTCGGGTAAAAATTGCTCAATATACTTTGTACTCCGATTTCGTTGTTCAAAATATAATGGAATAAAAAGGGTTCGGAGTCTCGGTTTGGTTATTGTGATTGCATGACTGATAAAATCTACATGCAATGCAGTTGCTAACATACTTGCACCGTTCGATCTCCTGCATTATTGCGATAGGACTTACTATAGAATACTGGGTTAAAATTACTAAAATCATAGCTCGGACTTTGTTTTCGTCCATAAGACATATTGTGTACATAAAATTCGCAAAAGCTACTCTTATCTTGTGGGCGGTTGCGGACGACACCTTAGACGTGAGTCGGAGGAAGCCCGCAGCCGTCCCTAATGCACCGAAGATGGCCACCGCGGAGTTTTGGTTGGTATGCCGTGCGGTGTACATAGGTTAGGGACTCGGCCTGGCGGTCGCCCGACGTTTTCTATCTCTCCGGGCGGCTCAACGTCGGGTAGTAAGGCACGGTGAACCCAACATAACCGCTCAGTCGTACCCCTTGAACACTGGGCGGTAGTAATAAGTCACTTTCTCCGCGTAAACAAAAAAAAACTTATCTAGTACTAATCTATGTATTAATACATTAAGAGAAAACTTTGTACCACTGCTAAAGCACGTGGAGGAGTGTGAGATTTAGCATAATAATTAAAGTTCATATAGAGTGCAGAAAAATAATATTTATGAATTGCGTACAAACATTTATATGAAATTTGGACATGTTCTGGATTATCACAAAGGCTACTTTGTCGTAACTATTTGGTCCCGCAGGAAATAACTGATTTTGTAATCCGACTTTGAATAGATGGCATTAGATTCGTACAGATGGCGCTACAGATCGGTGCTGTGATTTAGGGACTTTTGTAGCAGAAATGAATTTCCACGCGGGCAAAGTCGCAAGCAACACTAAGTAGAATATACATTAGCGACATATCTATACTAATATTATAAAGTGGAAAAGATTTATATTTTTGTATGTTTGTAACGAATAAACTCAAAAACTACTAGACCGATTTCCAAAATTCTTTCACCAATATTACCAGCGATTTCAGCGAGTAACATAGGCTATTTTTATCCCGGGAAAATATAAAGAGGGACTTTTAATTTTTATTCCGGAAAAACTAATTCACGCGGGTGGAACCGCGAACAAGTTCTATTCTACATAAAACCAACAACACTTTTGACCATCAAACAATATTTCACTATACAAAGATATGCCTAAGCCGTTCTTACACCGTCTATGTGAAAATGGATCAGGTCGTCTATCTCGTAATACCACATGAAAAGGCTCGCGCATCAAAAGGAAAGTATTTTATCGCGAAAAATTTATTACTGTACGAAATCCGACTGCCTCGGTGGCGTAGTGACTGCCTCGGTGGCGTAGTTGTATTATGGTACGACTTCAATGCTGAGGTCTCGGGTTCGATTCCCGGGTCGGGCAAAGTGATATTGAGTATTTCTATATATCAGCTCGGAGTCTAGAATTTGTGCCCGATATGGCGAAAGGCTCGCCCCCTATCACAGCATGTGACGGAATAACGGCAAAAAGTGGGTGCACTAGTTGCGCCTCTGCCTACCCCTTCGGGGATAACAGGCGTGAGTGTATATGTATATATGTACGAAACCCGCTGAAGGTCGCATACACGTAAAGATTCTGCATATTGTGATATCGTCTCGTCTCAATCAGTCCAAACATTCGGCAATATGTTTATACTCGGGTCACTGGAAATATGTTTTCTAAAATCGATATATATAGCTCTACAATATGCATGTAAGTTACACTAAACATGTAACTTTAGATGTGCATGGAAAATTGGATAAGTAAATTAACAATAAACAGCACTGTCTGTTCAAGAAAAGGACATTTATTGCCGGTTATTCTTCCTCTGGACAATTCATCACTAAGACCGAGTTTTTTCAACTGTTATTCCGTCAATCCTCGATGTTATTAAGCTGGACACGCTCGCAGAGCTTCAAGTGCTCCAGGTGATGCGAGCGCGTCCAGCTTAATAAGACCCTGACAAAAATATAAATACAGTTGTAAAAATGGGGCCTTAATAGTATAGCTATTGATGATCAACTGTCAATTTTATATTACCTACAAAATATTAAATTTATACAACGAAATATGGACACTTTTATTTCGAATCTTCCAATAGGTCAGAGCGCATGGGTGAGTGACTACCACCGAGGCACCGAGCGGCACACTCGACGCGCGACGGCAACACAGTGATTACGTAGATACCGGCCTGGCCGGCGCCGACTCCGCCGGAGCACCAGCTAATCGGATTCCCAACCATCCGTCCTGCTGACTTGCGGTGACAACCTTCGTCGATCGACACAGATTTTCTTGATACGGACATTATTTACAATGACTAGTTAATTTTTTTATTTTCATAGACCGACCTTTAACTTTTACGGAGTATTCAAAAGCACAGAAATCTAGCACCGAATTATTGTGCGTTTTTTTTAAACTTTCAATGAAAACAAAACCGTGAAAACGTCCTACTAGGAACTACCGCGAGATCCATATCATAACGGGATCTTTATGGGAGAGGACACAACTTTTTAAACCAGTACAACCAAGCGCCATCTTAAGTCTAAACCAAGAATCACCTTAAATTATGTAAAAATAAGATAAATGCGAAGGCGTCTGCTATATTTTGTGTTTAATATATTATGTATTACATGTTATATATTATAATTTTCAAATGTCCATTCATCCCACATCAATTTATTCCGGTAACCGATATCCAATAAGGAAATATAATTAGTCGCTTATGGCGAAGTCATTTATACATAAAAATATCATAGAATTAATTCTAATTAATTAGTCATTGTTTGTATAAAACTAGGACAAGGGGCTGGACGTGGTTGTGGTTGTAGATTACTGACGTCACTGTCCACTGACATAGACCATGAGGCAATAACAAAACAGCATATTGTATCACTCGACAAATAAGTTCTAAGTACGCCAACAATTCTATAGTCAAATGTGTAAAGAATTACATAATAATTCTTTATAAAATCAACTATAACAATAACAAATTTAAACGAAATTCATTGGCTCAAAGAAGCTGGCAGGAAATTTACGTTGTCGATGGTAAAACTGCAGACTTATAAATTACAGTAAAACAGGTTTTAATCTAAAATTCTATAAGCTGTCACTTAGGGTCGTGCCTACAAGTTCTGTAAAATAAATGCGTTTTAAATGTAATATTGGATTAATTAAATTTACACATAACCATTAGAAATATGCGTATGCGTAGGTTGATAAGGATTTGTTCCTTTCCCGTTTGCCAGGGAATCCCGTCACCATGGGAATACAAAATCAGTTATAATATTAAATTGCGCCATTCGATAACGCAAATTGAATGGCCCGACTATTTTTATTTTTGTTTTTGTATTAGCGGCTTATAGTCCATAAAGCACACAAGCGAGCAAGAGATCGTCACACTTCTTTATCAGCCAGCACAGTTTAATCCATGTATCCTTTGGGCAGTGTGTACTCGACCTATTTGCCGATCGAGCCTTCATGAACACAGACAGCAATTAATAAACAAGAAAAAATGTAGTTCTTTTTTTGTTAAAGAATAAATCCTGACATAATAAAAAGAGGATTCAGTAATTCCACACCTACAGTTAGTCTTACAACGTTAACGATAACGGGCATTACTGATATTACTTACATTCATGGCCACCCTAGTCAGCGACCCTGCCTTGATTGGAGTTTTTCCGATTTACTCAACCGCCCGCACCGTTCCATTATACATTCTTACAACGATTTTACTCGACTGAATTTTGATTCATTTTATTTGGATTGCAAATCTTGTATTTTCCCTCTTTTTGAATTGAAAAGATCGCAATTCTTGAATATTTTACATTTTATTTAAACTTTATCTCGCGAAATAAATGTTACTTTTTCCGTGAATCGTGTTTTGAATGAATCTTATTAATAATAAATGTGAACATTTTTGAAGATATTTGTATGTATGTTAGAAATAAACGCGCGCTAAGGCCGTTTGACGGACTTCAGCCTTCCAATAGACTAGTGCGCTGAAAATGTCTGCCAACTCACCCTTCAAGCTGTAATAAAGGGTCTATCCTAAAAAAGAAATGTCGATCTTCATTTTGAACGTGCAAAAGGGTTGTATTATATGTGTTATAATAATACACGATGTAAGCGTCCCAAATCTAAATACACTTCGTATAAGACATGGTTTCTTTCCAATAAGGCTTTAATACAAAAATCAATACATGTTATGTAAAAACCTGTTCCTTCATGCTTCGCCGTATTCGGGTAGGAACGACATTATATTTATTTACGCGTGAAAAATTTCAAATTTCACGTAACAATATGATCCTGAACTTCAATACAATAACATCTGAATAACATTAATCAAGCCACTTTGGAACACAACACGAAAACAGCTACAGGTGTCAATTATATTATCTTCAAGCGGGACGTTTGTTTACAAACGAAAAACAACAGAAGGTAACTCCAATCACCTATAGTATTGCGCTGCTATTAAGCGTCAAATGAAGCAACGACGAAAGCCTGCAGCGCCAAATACTGCCCACAGGTATAAGAATAATATCAGCCCTGATTGAGTTTTTAAGTGGGCGTGGATGGCCAAATCCTAAACTATAAGGAATATCGAAAAATGCTCAAAGGAGTCTCGAGCTCGATTTTAATAACAATAAAAACTGCATCATTACATTTTTTAAATCCATTTACCTAACCGGCCACTTGAAAACTCAATCTGTATACTGTCCCACAGCTGGGCACGGGCTTCTTCTACTACTGAGAGGGTTTTAGGCCTGAGTCCACCAAGCTGGCCCAGTGCGGGTTGGCAGACTTCACATGCCCTCGGAATTCTTACGGAGAACTTCTCAGGTATGCAGGTTTCCTCGTTATGTTTTTCTTCGATGTTATGTATATGTCGACAAATAAACTCGCATATATCTGAAGATTGTGCCGTAGATCATCAGCGTGAAAGACGTGGCTTAAAGTTTGCTTTTTGCATAAATGTTAAAATTAGTATTAGATTTTGTAACACAAGTTTTCCTTTTACCTCAGTAGATGGCGCTAGCGCAAAAGTAGATCGCGCTATGGTTTACACGACAGTGAAACTATATAGGGTTGCACCCTTTTTAATGTCGTCGTTCACTCAATAATACGATATTGCGAGTATACAATTGTATCCACTAGTCTGGATCTCTCTGGATCTCTGCAATATCATCTAAGGATCTTATACTGTGTTAATTGTTTAATTATATCGTGTCTTAACGCCTGTATGCCGTATCAATGTAACGGAAACCTCTGTGCATTGCAATATAGCACTTGAAACTGACAAGCTGTTGTTACTCATCGAAGACCCCGCACCTTCAACCCTTTATACAATTTTTTATTTCGTGTACACATAGAGCAAAAACGTTTAGAGTAATGAAAATACTGATACAACACGTTTATGAATATTTTAGTTTAACCTCGCATGCATAAAGAGAAAAATATTAGTATTCTAAAAGATATGATTCATTGCCTTTTGAAACGAAACAGCTCGAGTATTTCTTGAACAGGTTTTACCTAAAACAAAATATATATTTTAACGTAAAAGCTGAAAAATACATTGAACTGTAACATAAACAAAAAGAGGGAACGCTTCACACATCCTATTCAAAATTCGATCAGTTATCAATGTTTCGGCACTGCAAAGCCTAACGCGCGACGACGCGGCGTTCGCAAAAATCGCATCGATCAATTAGAGATACGGCCCGGTTTCCACGGTTTAAGGGATCATCCCATCCAATTAGGAGTATTTATTACCAAAAACTGTTTTGAAGTCCCGGGTCAGGTCAGGCAATGTAATATTAGGTTTTTCTGCTGAGTATCCCGGAGTCATGAATTTGTGCCGGTATATAGCAATAGTCAATAGACTCGCTTTTATCCCATCATGGAATGGAACAAAGTTGACGAAAAGTGGGTGCCCTGGCTACAACTCTGCGTACTCTTTCGGGGATAAAGGCGTGATGTGTTTTTTTGTTTATTGAAATATAAAAACGCAACGATATCAAAGACTAAGGACGATATTAATAAATGAATCTCAAGTTTGAGTTACATCTCAAGTAGACATAATATATTGAACATTATGGTTACTTGAGATGTAACTCAAACTTGAGATTCATTTATTAATACCGGCCCTTGCATAGTTTAACAAATCGACCCTAAAACATTCGAGAGATAACATCAGTTTTTGCTATAATTGCTATCGGTGGTATTAATAAATCAATCTCAAGTTTGAGTTACATCTCAAGTAGACATAATTCAATACATCATTGAATTATGTCTACTTGAGATAGATATTATACATATAATTCAATACATTATGTCTACTTGAGATGTAACTCAAATTTGAGATTGATCTATTAATATTTAATACCGCCCTAAGTCATTCTCCGGCCTCTGAACTACAATAATAATATTTATGCAAGTAATTATGCCTGTTTGAATGACAATAAAACAAAGGTTTTAAACAATATTTCTAAAGATATTTTAAAATCGAGCCATAATATGGCCAAAGTACCCAGTATTTAGTAGATGAATTTCACAAACTCATAATTATGTAAGGAACTCCTGTGTAATATTTCATGCATTTAACCAAGGCAACGGTTTAACTTGTCTGTAGTAAATTTTTTTTTAAGCAGATCCAAACCATTTTATTGAAGCTTTAATTATCGTTATGGGTCGGGCGTGTCGTCGCACGCCAAATGTGTCGCGATATCGATTCGGTATTTCTTGCTTTTCTTGCTTGCTTAAGACGCCGGCCAAATCTCTCATCCGGGCAGACTTCCTCCTTATACTAAACGAGTAGTGTGTAACATAATGGAACGTGCCAAGTTCAATTCTCACGATGTTTTATTGTTCTAATGGGATTCCAAGGAAATAACATAATAATTGAAAGTACTAATAAGTCCGGTAGTTTCTTATCATTTATAAATGAAGGAATTAATCATTGTTTCATTCAATTGAATACACATTTTTAAGTAAGTATGAAAGTTCTAAAAGGGAAAGAAGTATTTTTACTATGATAGTACTTCATGGTACTTATTTGACAAGTTGCAAATTTAGTAGACTAAGGGCTCATAAGATAGAGAAAGTTTATAGATCATTTGACCCACATGTGGTGGCTGAGATCAGTTGAGGGACTTAATTTCACGAATTCAATTCACTGCAATATCTATACAAGTAAAACTTGTGGATATCAATATTCTGTTAGTTTCTAACACCCTAATGTTTAGTATCATATCCATTTAAGAGACGTAGCATATTTTGAACACATGTACATCCTACTAATATTATAAATGCAAAATTTTGTAAGAATGTATGGATGTATGTATGTTACTCTTTTACGCAAAAACTACTGGTCAGATTTCGATGAAATTTGACGTACGTGTAGGTCATGTTCTGTATTAACACAATAGGCTACTTTTTGTCCAGGGAAAATATAAAGCGGGACTTTTGTACCGGAAAAACTCATTCACGCGGGTGGAGCCGCGGGTAAAAGCTAAAAGATTATAATAAAGCTTTTGTAGGCAGACAATATACTCTTAATTTATAAGACTTAAACAAATTTAATCTCATAAGAAACATAGTAGATTTCACTATACATGAAATACGTTAAATATTTCGCTTGAAGTATATTAGTTTAGTCTGGAACACATTGCGATATGTAACTCCTTTAAGTACAAGTTTAGACTATGTCATAGGCATTATTTGCACAGTCGATCGTAATAACCGCAGTCCATAACCGGATTTAATCAACAGCTGTGTCATTAACACAGCAATTGTGGAAGTCATTACGTGCAGGGCCGGGCTAATGTCGAGTGCCGGGTGTCCGGTGCTCGGTGTCGCGTGTCGAGTGTCCGTTAGAGCCGGCTAGTGTCTGCGAGCGAGTCCGAGACGCGGCGTAACGACCGCGAGTGTTCAACGGACACTTGGGATTTATGTGTGTAGTGCAACTAAATGATAGCGCAGTGCTTTCAAATCAATTAGTTTATGATACGAGCCTGTATTGACATTTTAGATCTATGCGTTTTTTTGCGGGGAAAACGAAATTATCCCGTTCAGTCCGTGGGGAAAGGCTGACGGTTATGTTGGACTCGCTGGCCTTACGATCCAGCGTAAGATCGTCCGGGAATGATGACATCCGATCGACCATCACGCTAGCTCGATTCGCTAACACTATATACACCACACCATTGCCTGTTTTCGAACTGCGACTTGCCAGGATTCCAACATCTTAGATTAATACAACACTGAAGTTAGGTAACAATTCAACTGTTCTCATTTAGGCTGTCAATAAGATTACTGACGGCCTGACCACATCCTCCTTAGTGAGATTGTGATGACTTTCCGTATAACGTGAGTCCGCCAAGTTGGGATGGCTGGTACGAAGGCCTGATACAATTAGGCATATTTGTTACTTATGTATTTTTCTAAAACGTAATAATACATAGTTATGCCTCGTGTTTAGCGATCGAAACAGTAACCTCAAACCATAATAATTGACGTAATTGAAACTATTAAACATCAAACATAGAAGGAAAAATTTAAATATGAATTAAATATGTGATAATATATTTATAACGATAATTAAAGCTTCAGTAATATATTTATAATTTTATGATGGAAAACTCAATAAATAACTAAATATGTTTTTCATATCTCCATTATTATTTATATATCCAGGATGACTCGTGCCTACGAGAGATCTTACTTCTTACTTA
The DNA here is from genome assembly GCA_949316025.1 of Lapara coniferarum. Lineage (NCBI taxonomy): Eukaryota > Metazoa > Arthropoda > Insecta > Lepidoptera > Sphingidae > Lapara > Lapara coniferarum. Next base: position 4,003,564 of record OX438919.1, on the reverse strand, counting down.
CTTTAATGTACGCTTGGCCTAGCGCGCTGCTGTTCGTCCTCGAATGGCGCTTACGCGATAGCCACTAGGATCGAGTCTCACAGTATTTTAAAGATCGGTGTGGCCAGAAAAGCCGTCTCGCGTCAGGCTACTGGCACTAAGGCCATTAACAAAACAAAATCTCACTTACTACCTTAGTAATTATCTTACTTACTACCTTAGTCATTACACAATAAAAATGACCCTAAATTATAAATATGTGTGCGTATGTTAGTCGGCATACTTAACAGTACCTATAGTTATAAAGCCATATCCACACAATCGTATAGACCTCAAACGCAAAGTGAAACCCAACAAACTTCGGAAGTTGGACATGCGAAATCCGAGCGTCGCAATTTGATTCACCATCGCCGACAAAACAATTTGGAGCCCAGTCGTGCGCAAGTGGTCAATCTGACACGTACCACCTCGACACACATCGGCGCTATTTGAGGGTTAGCATACGTGTGGATGAATAATACGTTAGTCTGGCATGCTCTTAAGTCTTAACCCTTCACGAACAGAGGCTGAGTAATTCTGATTTTGTTTTGGTCAGATGACATTGCAAAGTGGTTGGTGGTTCAAATATTGACCAATTTGATTTTAATTCAATTATAGAACGTTTAGGAGAGGCCACCGTACATATTTTATATGTGACTGGAAAGCGACCATTGCATACATAGTGTAAAACCCATCAGTAGTCTCATTCCGAGAATCGCCGACGTGTCTAGATACCTATTCAGGCATAAATACAGCAAACGTCGAAACGCAACTTTTTTATCTTCGGACTGCTTTACAAGTTTACAACATAGTAACTTTGCCACCAAAAAAGAACAGCTACTCGCAACAAGCCCAAGGTACATCTTAAGCGTCGACTCACAAAAGATTCGTAACGACCTCGCGCCGCGCGACGAGGAAAAATCGGACACAATTGCGTATATATTTCTATGAAATAGTCGACTCAATTTTATTACGAAAGGTTTCGTCCGTAATGAGCTTGTATTTCCTGTGTATCTGGCTTCTCACTTTTGTGTACACGCTGTTTCGGGAACACAACGTGACGGAAAACACGCGGATGCGAATCCGTTTGAGAGCCTTACACTAATAAGTCTTCTAGTTTGAAGTGTGATTTAACATCGATAGATTTAAGAGAATAATTTATCCTTGTGCACGTATAAATATTTATGAACGCGTGTTCGTAGGTTTTCTTTCTTTCTTTCTAGGTTTTTTCTCTTTCACGCTATAACTGCACGACATTATTTTTGTGGATAGTTTGTGAATGGGACATTGATATTACTTATATTTACTATGTCTGTGGTCATTTAATTCAAGAAAATATCACTTTTCTTGACCCTACACTACAGTTGTTGTGACACATCAATAATTTACTAATTGGCTGCAGTTTTTACGTCGCTTCGATGGTTACTCTACCCAACACACAACATTTAGACTGCGGCCTATTAGCTTGTGGCTGACTGTGTGCTTAGTAAATACGTCAGGTACTGTGTACGGTACGCAATTTGCACCTTTTCGTATGTCGAATCAGTCAGCAGAAGACTTGCTGCAAATATACCATAACAAGTGAAATTAAGTATAGGGATGTACAACAACGCAACTCAGTCAGCTAGCCGACATGGCAGTCAATCATAAACTATATGCCAAAATAATCCGCAGCCTAATTCAAGCAAGTAACAATCAATGCACTTATACGGACGGAATACGCCCGTACGCCAAATAGCGGGTGCTATTCAGTGCAGCTTGCTATCTCAAAGTTAATCAATTTCCAATGCGGGTATTTGAATTGTTTCATTCGATAGCGGGCTGATAAATAACATGTTGTTTGCAAAATAATATCGATTGGCACGAACTACTGAGTGTATTTACATTATGTATTGTTTTAATCTACAAAGGTATTACATGTAATTTCGGGCGAACTATACTATATCTGGAGAATGTAATAATATTTGTATTGTCATCAACCTGACGTATAAAATTATGCTGTCCAGGATCCCGTCACAATTGTGCAGCAGTCTGTATTATGATTGTTAATTAAATATTAGATTTTACAAGAACACTAGTGGTGTAAACATAATCAGTAATCACCATATTTTAGCATATGCGCGACGCATCGTTGCGAATTGCTTTTTGGTGGAATACAGCAAAATAAACACGCCGCGTCAGAAATTAATTAAAATTCATATACAGCGCTAAATAAATACGGACAGAACGCGTATTCCCCGAGCGCGTACCGTCAGCAGCGTCCCGGCGTCAGGCTTGCGGGTGACGACCCGTGTACCTACTGTTCGTTTGAAACTTTAATCCGTAGAGAATTAACACCGGCCGTTTTTCACGTACAGTTTGAAACGTTTCGTAAAGCCTGTTATTTAGGGACAATAAAGGACTTTATGTGCGGTGTTTTGGAAAAGTTACCGACAATTTTCATCCCATATTTCACTGGGTGTAAATTCTTAAAACGTGACAACCCTACGTTCAGCTATCTCAGTTCGGTATTGAAACAATATCGATATTTTAAAATCGGAACGCTCGTGGTGCGCGTGGAAGCGTGGAAAATGGAATTTCCCGCTCGGCAGTCGATTGAATTTGTAGAGATTTAATGAGAAGCAGAACATCCGCAGGATGCAGGTGACTGATGCAATCACAATGCAGGGACGCTGGTGGGCAGGGGCGGTTGCGGACGACAACTTAGACGTGAGTCGGAGGAAGCCCGCAGCCGTCCCTAATGCGCCGAAGATGGCCACCGCGGAGTTTTGGTTGGTATGCCGTGCGGTGTACATAGGTTAGGGACTCGGCCCGGCGGTCGCCCGACGTTTTCTATCTCTCCGGGCGGCTCAACGTCGGGTCGTAAGGCACGGTGAACCCAAAATAACCGCTCAGTCGTTCTCCTTGAACACTGGGCGGTAGTAATAATTCACTTTCTCCGCGTAAACAAAAAAAAAGGGAAGCTGGTGGTAGGTCGCCACCACTGACCCCTGTGTGACATACACTTTATAAGGTAATAATATCACCAAATTCGCGAGTTACGTTTTATTGTTTTCTTTCCCTATATTATAAAAGAAATAAATATATCACTTTATTACAAATTATCGTCAGTGCCCATTTTTGAACCGACTGATGATTTTAAATCTGTTTACAAAACAACGCCATATAAACCATTTAAAATGCAATCAAAACCGATCACCAAATAAATTCGCATATTAATACCTCAATACGATTGTCGCCGTCACATCATACATTATTGATGTCTCTGTCAACGTGCAATTTGGAAGGGCGATCGGTACCAAATACCAATTCGCACGGACAAAAGACGGGAGCGTTTAATCACTCGACGCTATTACGAGCATCAATCTTGCGAATATGATGGACCGCCTCAATCCCGAATTAATGGACGGATTATTAGTGTGATCAGTCTAGTATTATTATGAGCCTTTTTCGTTCACAAATCAAACAATAAAAATAACGCGTATTGTATACGAGATAGAAATGGTTTTCTAATGACCGACCGCAATAGTTTCATGTAGAGCTTTCAGAGAAGAATTAGCAGAGACGACCCTATCGCCTCTTTAAGTTAATTAAGCAGTAATATTAAATATCTACGTATATTCCGTTTTTAACCTACATAACAGGGTTTTCAACCACAAATTACCTAAAGGTCAGTTTTAGCTACATACGATTTATGTAACTAAAAACCTACATTTAGACTGGTAGAGGGCTCACTTGTGGAGGGCTACAATTGGCAGGGGGCGGCGATAGACTCATTGATAACAAAAATTCTGTATTATCAGAACATATACTTAGAAATAATCTATAGACGCCAGACGGCATTCCTCTAACATAATATTAATAATACCAGCCCTGTATTATATATAGTCCCACTGCTGAGCACGGGCCTCCTCTACCACTGAGAGGGTTTAGGCCTTGGTCCACCACGCTGGCCTAGTGCGGGTTGGTAGATTTCACATACCTTCGAAATTCTTATAAAGAACTTCTTAGGTATGCAGGTTTCCTCACAATGTTTTCCTTCGTTAAAGCGAACAATAATTGATAAACAATACACACGTAACTTTGAAAACTCAGAGGTTTGTGCCTTGGGTTTTGAACCTCCGGACATTGTCTCGGCAGACCGTTCCAATCCCAACTAAGCTATCGTCCACGTCCACATCGTCTAACATAAATTTACCAAAGTTATAACGTGATGATATATTAAATAAAAGCCTAGCATAGATAACGTTGCTGCCAAAATTACATTTGAATACACGTCTCGATTTAATAGAAGAGACATTTTGGCAGAAATTCTTGCGAGAATATGATATTTAGACCCCGGAGAAACGTGGAGTGTTCGTGGAATACGTAACATATTCAATTATATATTTATTACACTAGGAGTAAGTAGATGGTGTAAGGTTTTCATATTTGTGCCTAATATTAAGTCAGAGAAAGGACTGATCAGGTCACTCTAGCGTGTATTGCATTATGGACCGGAACTTGGTGGTAGGTCTCTCATATCTAAGTGTCCATCTGGGTGGGTACCATCGTAATGTCTATTTCAACCACCAAGCAGCGATGTGCATGCACTGTTGTGTTTCGGTTTGAAGGACATTGTAGCCAGTGTAACTACTAGGTACAATGAGACTTAACATCTTATGTCTCAGGATGACGAGCGTAGTAGAATGCCACACAGTACTTTTTAACTCAAGGTGCTGGATGGTGTTGCTACTGTTTATGGGTGGTCTTATCGCTTACCATCAGGCGAATGGCATGCTCGTCTCGATATTCTATGCAATAAAATTATAATAATAATACTTTTAGAAGATGGCGCTGGCGTCGTGTTGTGTTTTAAGGACTTCTGTGGCGGGAAAGGTTTTACACCCGAGTAACACCTAGTGACCAATAATGAACATATCTAATTACAGTACTGTGTAGACCAAATACAATGTTGACCAATGACATTGTCCCTTGAGTATAGCTCTTTAGAAGACAACTATTACTAGTTTTTCACCACAGGTGCAAATGGTCACTATAGTCAGAAACAAAATATAAATAAAAATCCATTACCCTCAAATCAGCATATACAAACAAAATCTAGTCTAGAAAATAGAAATAACAGGTAAGTATCCAAACAAACAGTCTCTCAGACGAACTATGACCGCTTACGAGACGGGTTGACTGCCTCCTGTAAAACGAGCTGCAACAAAGGCGAAAGTTATCAAAGTCAGAATGGAGAACAAGGTAATGAACTTGTTCCCAGCTTGCAATGGACGTCCAGTTGAATTTGTCATGCGCTTGTCACGGCGGAGGGCACAATGGCCGCTTGTGCTAGCTGTATCGTTTAGATACGTCGTGTCACTATGTACTGCTGATTAATGTGTATGTGGATTGTGGATTATTATTATTATTGTATGTAGTAATTTGGAGCTGAGACACGTGATATGGTTGAACACCGGAATTTGTTAAGACTGGTTAAATAACTTTAAAAATAATAAATTTATAATAAGCTTAGCATTTTTTTAAAAGCATCGATCTTTATAAGACGTAAGCATACTTTTTCTTAGGAGAAATCCAATTCAGTCTTGCGAGAAGTAGTTGGAAAATCAATAGATACAGTACCCACGACACAATATCTCCGTATTCCTCTTTACGATAGTGATTTGAGGTATTCATGGGCATCACAACTATGAACAACATACACGTTTACAAAAAAAAAATACTATTCTTAACCTTGACATATGACGCTAACACGAAATCAAACAAGTCGCGGCAACATCGTGGGAACAAAGTACGGCGCATATGGAGTGCGATCCGTCCGAAATATTATGCACACACGCGTAAACACTTCGCAGGACGTCCATTCATGAGGCGGCCGCCTGTGTAAACGCCTCGCTCTTGCGCTAAACATGCTAATGCGATACCAACTGAATTATTATTACCCAAATAGGTATAGTAAGAAAACATTTGAGTAGGCATATCTCTGAAGTAGTGGACGATAGCCTAGTTGGGAATGGAACGGTCTACCAAGCCAATGTCAAGAGGTTCAAAACTCAAGGCACACACTTTTGACTTTTCGAAGTTACGTGTGTATTGTTTATTAATAATTATTATCGTTCGCTTTAACCACGAAGTAAAGATAGAAGGTTTAACGGTGAAGGAAAACATCGTGAGAAAACCTACATACCTCATAATTCTACATGAGAATTTCGAGGGTATGTGAAGTCTGCCAACCTGCACTAGGCCAGCGTGGTGGACTAAGGCCTAACCCCTCTCAGTATTAGAGGGGCCCCGTGCTCAGCTGTGAGCAGTATATAATACAGGGCTGATTGCATTGCATAGGCATATCACATATAGGCCGCTGGATGCAGGCTGAGTCTAACATATTCAGAAGTGGATTTCTAAAGGCTCACGAAGAAGACATATTAGTATGCGTAGATTGCGATCTGGGTATAAACCAGGTAGCCTGGACAGGCGTTTGACAGCAAGCAATTTGGAACACAAGTACCTACTGTTCTAATTCGGCAGACTGTACACAATAAAAATCTAAACCTAATATATCAAAAGAGTGTTAACAAAACGATGCACACGTTGCTTTGTAAACGCAAATATCTGATGCTGCTTGGTCAGACGTGACGCTTAACACCTTGTTAGCCCACGCATACTCACGCCTTTTATACCCGAAGGGGTAGGCAACTAGTGCACCCACTTTTCACCGTATGTATTCCGTCCCATGATTTGATAGGGTCGAGCCTATCGCCATATCGGGCACAAATTCCAGACTGATACTGAATAGAAAAATCCAATAGCACTTTGTCCGACCCGAGGATCGAACTCAAGACCTCAACATTGCAGTCGTACCGTAATACAATATACGCCATCGAGGCAGTTAGCCTCAAAATTATAAAAAATATATAAATGTGCTTGTCTTCAATCCATCATCGTATTTAATAATTTAGGTTAAAGAAGTGACGTCAAGATTAACAACACCAATCCACTCAAGCCCGCTAATCGGGAACATGGTTTTTGTTCCAAATCTGGACAAGCCGCACTAATTACTCCACAAATTGGGCCAAGAGTCTGCACATACTATGTTTTTTGTAAATTAGGACACGACTGCGTAAGCATGACGTACATGAATATTACGTAAATTCTACACGAACACTAGATTCAACATAAACACTAACAAATTACTGACGTACGATAGGTTATTCCGAGAGGTTTAAAATAAACAACCTCTATTGATGTAAACTATTAATTTGACGATTAAGAGGAAATTTAAACATATTCGTGGTGATATTGAAATAATACTAATACGGTAAAATCATATTTGGTTATTCTCAATGAAGCATATTTTTATAGAGGTATTTTGCTTATATTGTTAATATCTCGATGTCCAGAAAATAGATACTCGTTTTTTATTCCTTAGATTGCGACATGCTAATCCGAGCTGAAGTCAGTCAAGTGTTTCCTCAAGTTCTTAGATATTTTTATAGGATAGATACTAAACAGAAAAGAAGCTTCAACACCGCCGAGGATAAAACTGATAGCGAACAAATCAAAATGGAATAAGACAAAGGTTTTGTTTAGTGATATGTCAACTTACAACTGACAGAAATGACTCTAGCGAAATGCTGATAACAATATACTTATTCTTGCTATTTAGTTTTTTTATGGTTAATTCATTAGAACGCCTTCCATAATTATTTCGTCAAACTGTTTCCAATTTATCAAAGTATTGAATATTAAAAGAAATCGTTCATTGAATCCAAATTAGTTGGTTGGCTCACAATTCATACCGAAAAATTTCAACAAAAGGAGATAAAAAAAAGAAAAAAAAGTCAATGAACGCGATCTTCTATTTACTTTTACCAGTTGCGAATGATCGAGTAACCAAGTGAACAACAAAGAGTATTAAAAATGTTGCATCATTAAACTTAGTTTAATTTGGCTCAGGCGATTGATGGAGGAATGGCGCCTAAAAGCTGTTGCCGACTATTACCATCGCTTCCTTATATGATATTGAGGAAAACCGCCTTCAATATACCAAGTTATCGACTAATATAGTTTCAAGAATGCCGTAATATTTTCCATTAATAAATTTAAGTACATTATCACAAGGTTAAAATGTATCCAGGAAAATCATTGTGGTATTACTGTGGAATAAATTGCTACATTATCAATGTCATTCTGAAGAATTGTTGATATTATATGGCTGCATATGAAGTGTATCGCAGTGTATAATTTTATCGTTTTTATTTTAAATGTTGGATACCACCCGCCCTGTGGATTGGTGGTGTTTGGAGAATTCCACCGCGGTATCCCCTGCCTGTCGTAAAAGGCGAGTAATAGAGGCCACGGGGGCTCGCAGGCGGGTGGCAGGGGGCTGTCCGTCTTTAATTCTGTGTTCTTGATAGCACATTGTTGAGATCCCTGTGATGGACGGCAGTGTGCTTGACGTCCTTCGATGCTCGAGGGCTACTGAGCCCCCCCCCCCCCCCCACAACAGGAGATAGGCCGCACTAGGTGGCACCGCGCAGGGGCAGCTGCGGACGACAACTTAGACACTTCCGTCAGAGGAAGCCTGCACTCCGCAGTCGTCCCTAATGCGCCGAAGATGGCCACCGCGCTCGACAGTTCCATCTCTCGGGTAGCTCAACGTTGGGTCGTAAGGCACGGTGAACCCAACATAACCGCTCAGTCGCCCCCCTTGAAAGCTAGGCGGTAGTAATGTCACTTTATCCGTGCAAAGATGTTGGATACGACATTGGATAAAGTTTGGCTTTTTTGAAATATCTGAATATTTATTAATTTTTCCGAATGTGCTCCTGATTTAAAAAAAGAAACAGACCAAATGAGGATACACGGTAGCATAAAACAAATTGTGACAACCTTAATCCGACAAACCATGACGAATCAAAGTTTCATAGTAAATTAAAGTTTTCACAGACACCGGGCAACTTCACCGAAATAGGTTACGCTGTTTCTGACTCGACCATGTGGTTTTACGCACGAACACGTAATACACACCCAATGGGGTCAGAACATAAAAATGTTGTTTGTTTTGCTACGAGTCGAAACGGTGCCGTTCTCACGATTAGCGTAAACTGCCCGCGTGAGCAAACACCGCCGGCGTAATCTGCGCTGATGCCGATCACCTTCAACCACCGCTAAGGTTGTCTTTACACTTTCAGCTCGTACTGTGATACCCAGAACTCAGAGTTGTTATGCCATCACCAAAAGTATTAAACAAAATAAACAATTGGGTAGGTACTTCCTCCAGTTGTTTGAAGTCGATTAAATAATTTTCATGACACAATCGATTATATGGGATTTTCATGTAGTAACAATAAATTCCACATACGCAACAAAAATTTTAAGTCGTCATAATCAAAATATTTTCCGTTGAATTTTCCGTTTCCAGGGGAATACCTACATATATTTTTATGTACATCTGTTCACAGACATTCAGCGTCATACAAGCCTGTCAGGAATGACTGATCGTTTGATGTACCCGTGAGATCTCACACTCAACACTGCAGCCTAATATTAGTCAGTACGGACGTCACGCAATGAGAACATGTTGAATGATGATCCACATGTTACGAGATGAGATTTTAGGGGTTTATTGTCATATTGACTGCTCACATGTGGCACGTAGGCGGCGAATAACATCGTTAAATGTTTATGATCTTTTTATAATGATTAGGTAAACGGCATACTAACCTTCCTGAAGTATGTTAATGTTACACATTACAGTATACTGAGATTAATTAATTATGTTTTACTTCCAAAGTGTTATCATCCCTATCTTGTACTATAAAATAGTATCTATATGACACAGTCAAATTTTGTTTGGTATATATACAGTAAATAGATTTGACATGTCGAATGTTCCACTAAGCCGAACCAATTATTGAATTCGGGTAGTTTAAAACTCTAAACTGCGCAACTTACAAACCTTGACAATAACAATGCACCGTAGAGCAATACAAGTTACGTAGACCAATACGATGGGTGCATACCAAACTTAATATTATTTACTTATACTAGGGTCCCGTACTCACTATGCAGACCATCCGTTTCGACGGAAACCGTTGGCCCTAGCTGCGAATTTACATAATATTAAACACCGATGCAGTGGACGATTGCCTACGACATCTGGACGCTCAAACCCCAAAGAACACACCTCCGACTTTTCGGAACTTACGTGTGTATTGTTAATCAATTATCGTTCGCTTTAGCGGTGACGGAAAACATCGTGAGGAAACCTACATACCTGAGAATTCACCATAAGAATCTCCAAGGTACGTGAAGTCTGCCAACCCGTAGTAGGCCAGCGTGGTGGCCTAAGGCCAAACCCATTACCGTAGTAGAGGACGCCCGTGCTCAGTAGGAGGCAGTATACATATACAGGGCTAATTCCTTTGCATAATAATAGATCCATGTAGAACAATATTGTCGATATCTCTTATTTGATATTTAAAGTTATCTTCTATTAAAATTATGCATGACAAAATACTTCTTGCAATGACTTTTCCTTACCTTGTCAGGAAAGAACACCACAAAATATCACATCACTTGTTTCATTTCCTTTCCAAAACAAAAATAAAAAGAGATGCACTTCATATCCATTATTAATTTATTTATTATTTAACTCGTAACGAATCCGACTATTTACCAGACCATTGTAATGGTTGAGATGGTCGACACAACCGTGCAGGAAACCTACTGAATGATTTGCGTCATTCAATAATTTATTTTTATCAACGCGGTTACGGCAAACGTCAAAGCCATACCTTCGTTTATGAAAAACAACATTAATGACTGCTTCCCGGAGTGTTTGAAGTCATGAATACATTGCGCGCATTGCGGGAGACAGCTGAGAACAAAAAAAAATGTACGCACAAACCTTACACGTATACCCGGCCTAAGTTAAATTATCCGGCCGAAAATATCGTAATATCATCAATTCATTATCTTTAAAAAAACACATTAATACGTAATAGCACCAGCATTTGAAAATTATGATAGGGTACTATTCATTAAATATTTTGACTCAATTCTTATGCCTGTTTATAAAAACTGAGTTTAGATATTAGCTCAGTCACTCCCCGTATATTTAATCCGACATCTACTATCGATTTCATCTTTAGTATACAAATATAAAATTTATATTAATGCTATCATACGTGCGACAGCGGAGGTCTGGCGCCGTCGGTCACTAATCACATAAAATGAAATGGTATGTTCCCGCAACGAACCGGACTTTAGGATAGTGTGGTCAAAGGCTAAATTAAAATGTTAAGTCAATGTCGAGCTCATAAACCGAAACGTAGTCATGTTTCATACAATCGTATAAAGTGAAATTACAGGATCATTCAGTAATTTTCTTGCTTCTTTTATACGATTCTTGAAAGGCGTCTTAACAGTATGACGTAAATACCTTCTGACGAGTATTGCTAGCAATAAATATTGATACGTCTAAATGAGCCTGAATAAAATAAAGATTTGAATCCTTGAAGAGTTATAGGGAACTTTAAAACACCATTATTTTTTTATAAACCAAAACTGAATATTTATGGAATAAAATAATGATCATTCAAACCTTTATCAATAATTTCTCGTTTCATTAAAATGGAACAAGACATTCGTCCAACAGTTTCTACGTTAAACTTCGCTTGGATATCAAACTCGCTATTGTTATGAAATAGTTCAAGTGTATAAAGAGTTTCTATTGGTAACATAAACTCAACATAATGTATAACGGCTCAGCGAATAAGACAAACATTTTGTTAGATTTTAGTTATATTTTCTTTGTAAGCTATAGACTGCCTCGGTGGCATACCTTTTTAAGATATGACTGCAGTGCTGAGATCTCGGGTTCGATCCCGGGTCGGGCAAAGTTGGGATTTTCTACTCAGTACCAGCCTGGAGTCTGGAATTGTGATATGGCGATTGGCTCATCCCCATCACATCATAAGGAGGAATAAGCACGGCGATAATCGGTTGTACTAGTAGCGCCTCTGCCTACACCTTCAAAGATAAATGATAGAAGATAATCTATAGTATAAAAACGAATCGCTGAATGTGTTACTAAGCGCAAATCTCGAGAGCACCTGAACCGATTACGCTAATTCTTGTTTTATAATATTCCTTGAAGTACGAGAATGCTTTTTACGAAGAGAAAAAATTTAAAAATTGTCTGAAAAAGTCTAAAAACAACACTTAAAAGTCAATTTGAACTTTAATACCATAACATAAAGTTTAAATGTTAGTGGAGGGGTTCCGGGAAAGCAAAACAATTGAGTGACATTAGTATCGTATAAATAATGAAATATTTTTGCGTGTCTTCAGGTAGATTCGAGAATGGTTTAGATTAACAATTGGACCCAGTGGGTGGCGCTGTACTCGGGTTCTAGGATTTTATTTCCTTTTTAGGGCAGGACAACGTCTGCCGGGGCCGTTAGTCTATAATATAAAAATGAATCGCTGAATGTGTTGCTAAGCGCAAATATCAAGAGCAGCTGAACCGATTTCGCTAATTCTTTTTTATAATTTTCCTTGAAATACGAGGATGGTTCTTACGACGAGAAAAATTAAAAAAATTGTCTGAAAAGTCTAAAAACAACACTTTTCTATACACCCATACAAAAGATTCGTAATAATATTTAAAAGTCAATTTGAACTTTAACACCCTACTTTAAAGTTTAAATGTTAGTGGAGGGGTTCCGGGAAAGCAAAACAATTGAGTGACATTAGTATCGTATACAATTTTAGTCAATATTGATACGACGGTAACATTACTCAAAATTCAAAAATAATACGGACTAGCTGACCCGGTGTCCCGAATAGCAGAATAAGAAATTAAAGAATAGACTGTTAGGCGGTACGAAGTTCGCCGGGTCAGCAGAAGTAGTTGAAGATAATTTTGGATCTGCTAGTATTCTATAGACAGACAGACGATTGCAATTAATTTCTAACTTTATTAGTAAAGTAGTCATTTGGTTGATTTTGGTCTGTGTTATCATTAATAAAATACTAGTAAAAAGCGTTATACCGACATAACAAAGCAAATTACTTATACAATTTGTACAGACAATAAAAATAAAAACTAACAATTTACGATTGCTCAAATTATGTTACAATCCAACAAAAATTACATTTCGGATAAAGCGAAATTACTCTGAAAACTTATTCGCGCAAACGTTTCCAAAGGAACCTGCACTCGGTAAAATTATAAATTATTTTCCTCGAATGTTCCAGACGTAAATAATTTAATTTGGCTTGTACACGACGCGACGCGCCTTTTTGTTTTTTTTAAGTGAGTTTGTGTAGCTAGAGGGCGACAATGGGTAGACAACGATTTTGTAATTGCGATATTTGTTTTCTGTAATTTCACAATCCTACAACAACAATATTGTTTTCTTTTTTATGGCATCGAAAGACGACACGAGCATGCCGTTCGCCTCATGGTAAGCGGTACGACCTCCGATAAACAGTCGCAACACCATTCAGCACCTTCAGTTACAAAGTACTGTGTGGCATACCACTGCACTCGTCATCCTGAGACATAAGATGTGAAGTCTCATTATTTCTAGTAGTTACACTGTACAACACTGAAACACAACAGTACATGCACACTGCTGTTTGGCGGTAGAAATAGACATTGCGGTGGTACCCACTGAGACGGACTCTTACATATGAGAGTCCTACCAAGAGCTGCTTTTGTTCGTTGGTAAAATATACGAGAAAAAAAACTGTACGTTCCAAATCCAACAGAACTGTCCGGAAATCTTAAGGGGGGAGGCCTATGTTCTGCAGAAGACATCCTGTGCCTGATGATGGTGATGATCTATTTCACAACTTTCAAATATCTGGGGATTTCACAACATATTTTGGCATCAAAGCAGGAACCAAACCCTCGTTCAACGTTCGACTAATGTCTCATCGCACGCCGCGATAAAGAGACTGTAAATTACTCAGTATACTTATCACTTAGTAATTGTATTTACTCATTTGATGTTAATTGAAGTCAGTTGGGCAGCGATTGTGAGAGAGGAGGCGTCAAGATCTGTGCTCATTGCTGCCAGAGCCATGGCTTCAACTGAGAGTTTGTACAGGTTTACCTCTACGTGTATGTCCTCTACTCAGATCAAGCTTACCTAACGGGTGTAACTGCACAGGCAAACCTGTCAAGTACATCCTACCGTGTAGGGCTAAGGCACGTTCAGATGAGCACCTAACCTCACAAAGTTATTAAATTGTGGATAGATCAAGACTACTAAGAAGATTGGAGTAAACAAAACAAACATAATAAACGTATTTTCTTTAGCTACCACGCCCCAGACAGAAGTCCGATAAATACTTTTATTACCTCTCTCGGAAGTTTTGTTCAATATTATTAACGAATCATATATCAATATCGGACAAAAAATATGTTTCTCATCGGCGATTTTTATTGCGTATTTATTGTCAGCTAGGCTAATAACAGTGTTATTTTTAATCAAACATTACATAAATCACACAATGAGATCATTAATTTAAACACAATTTTAATAACATGACTGATGGTATAGGTACAACTTGAGGTTAGTTACGTAATTTCTAATCAAATTACTCATGAACTAAATATAGGAAAACGACCAATACCTAAACGAATTTAACTTAAATCACACACTTTACGATACTTTTAAATTTTCATATAACATTTTCTGTTAGGATCTGCCACTATTTAAAAGATTAATATTATAAAAGTGGTACCGACAAGATCTCGTCTACGGCACTACGTCGTAGCGTCGTAGGTAATGCTACGGCACGTAGCCCCTTAAAGGTGGCGTGCTTAAACTATAATTAAAATAAATAAATGCACGGATTAAACACTGTATTAAGCTGTTTAAATATCACGTATTCTGTTTTGAATAAACAATTTTTATATGCATAAAGTATAATAGAAGGTAGGTACACAGTGGAAACCGTGTGAGTTTTAAAAATTAAAATACGAGTACATTTTAATTATCCTTCCCAACTCACTTCCTAATTGTTCTTCAAACAAACTGTTTCAATGCATACAAATATAAATATCTCTTCGGTACCGACGTAGCATAGTAAAAAAAAAGGATTTATTTATGATTTTATTAAGTCAACAATGGTAAAACATTAGTGTTTTATTATTTACTAGAAAGCTCATTTGCCTGGATCGGGGTAAAGGCGAAGTAGGCAAAATGCCAAGAATCAACACGACCGTCTAAACTCTTAATCAGAATCAGAATATTTTATTTGCATTGAATGTAGGTACAAACGTAGGATGGTAATGTAATTCATAAGTTCCGATACATTCTGCCAGATGGCATGCAAAAATTAAGCTTAGTAAATTTATAAGAAACCGGAACCATTGATAGCTCAGTCGACCTAATTATGCCGGCCTGGTCAAAACCTCAATGTAACAAGTGCAATACATCCCATCCAGTTTGAAGAGATAATTACTGTTTATATTGACACTTACGATTAGGCGAGCAAATGACTCGTCGATTAATTCGGTTGTATAAAATGTATGTAACACAATAGCTTTACTATTTCTTTACGGTTTAACAAACCACTACCGTAACCTTTAATACACAAAGACCGTAACACATCATACATACGTACGGTTACGCGTACACTAGCGAGTACGTCATCCGTACACACAGACATCAATGCGAACCTTTCAGACGTAAATAGATTTTGAAACGTAATAACTGCTTGGCGTACATCCGCCCAACTCGAGACACATCAAAAGATTAATTTTCTGCAAAATTAGTTTGAATCAGAAACGTTTCTGACCGGAAAGCTTTAGCTACAATATAGTGACAAGTACATACAATGTATTTACTAGAGAAAAATATGTATATTATATATTATTTTAAAATGGAAAGTATTTTAGTGTATTACAATTTCTAGGAATAAAAGTCCTCTTATTCTTGTACAACGAAACGTGCACGCTATCTTTAACTAATTATGACGTTAAAAATATTTATAAACATTGCATGGAGAACGCATACGCATACTCACATCTTTAATTCCCGGAGGGGTAGGCAGGAGCGAGATATATAAACCAAACTAGTAGTGCCCGCGGTTCCGCCCGCGTGAAAAAGTTTTTCCGGGACAAAAATATTTTCCCGGGATGAAAAGTAGCCTATAGCACTCAGGGAGTTATGTAGCTTCCCATTAGTGAAAGAATTTTCAAAATCGGTATAGTGTATTAAGACCTGGAATGCCAGGTTGGGCTCTTTAGATGCTTCATCGGCTACAAATTAGAGCAGTACCTATGGAGCCAAATTAGGCTAGTATGCGGATTTGTTGTGTCCACAAGTACTTTTTTTTATGGCATCGAATGACATGACGAGCATGCCGTTTGCGTAATGGTAAGCGATTCGACCACCCACCATAAACAGTAGAAACACCATCCAGCACCTTGAATCACAAAGTACTGTGTGGCATTCCACTGCGCTCGTCATCCTGAGACATAAGATGTTAAGTCTCATTATGTCCTGTAGTTACACTGGCTACAATTTCCTTCAAACCAAAACACAACAGTGCATGCACACTGCTGCTTGGCGGTGTAAATAGAAATCGCGGTGATACGAATTTAGCAAACCAAGCGTAACATACTTATGTAGGTACAATCACATTAGGAGGTAAAAGCTATATTATGTTCACACAAAAAAATATTACCTAAATTTTCATTATTTCCTCTGTATTTGTTATAATTGACATTCCAACAAATACATTATTTGAATGGAATTTAACACTTTTAATATTTGGTTTTTCCCTGTCTACGGTATTAACGATAACGAGTATCAAAAAAAACTATTTAAAACATTCACATGACGTCAATGCTCAAATGTGTTCATATTTCTCGATAAAAATTGTTTTCTATACCAAAATCATTGTATCACAATCAACAAAAAATTGGTATTTCCAATGACGCCCTCTGAACTAAGATAATACAACAATAATATAGTGTAATATTACCGAAATATTATTAACTTTGAAATGTATACGTGATAGTAATTTCTAGAACGTCACTGTAAGTATAGGGTAGGGCTGCCATCCGTCCGGATTTGTCCTAGTTTGAAGGGCGTCCGGGGGCCGTCCGGCAGGGGTTTTAAAAGGTGTCCGGGTGAAACCGGGACACTAATTGTTGTTAGGGGAAATATTTTTTTTTATAGATAAGCAATAAATTGACACACACACACACACACACACACACACACACACACACACACACACACACACACACACACACACACTCACTCACGCCTATAATCCCCGACGGGGTAGGCAGAGACGCAACTAGTGCACCCACTTTTCGCCGTTACTCCGTCCCATGATGTGATGGGGGCGAGCCTATCGCCATGTCGGGCACAAATTCTAGACTCCGAGCTGATATTGAATGGAAAAATTCAATATAACTTTGCCCGACCCGGGAATCGAACCCGAGACCTCAGCATTGCAGTCATACCATAATACAACTACGCCACCGAGGCAGTCAGTCAGTCAGGCAAATTGAATTAGTTAAATAATCATTAATAATAACCCGCATTCAAGAAGGCACGGCAAAATATTTTTTCAGAGGTCTCCGGGGAAAAACCCATATTTCGCCCAAATGTCCGGGATTTTTGCCGTGTATATCCGGCGGCGGCAATTTAAGTGATGGCAGCCCTAGTATAGGGGATAACAGTCCTTAAATTCCTGCAAAATACTATGAAGTTTAAGTAGAGGTCGAATGGGCAAAAACAAAGCCTGTTTTGGTATGAGAGCTGATAGCATAATATTATTTGTTGAATCATCGTATCTCACTGAATCTTGGGATTCCCGTAAAGTGGGTATTTCGTTTTATCAATAACTAGCTTTTGCCCGCGTTTCTACCTGCATGAAAAAGATTTCCGGGTTAAAAGTCCCGATGCATATTTTCATTTTTATGAAGGAGATAATTTTCAAATCGGTTCAGTATTTCAGAAATTAGTCCCTACAAACCTACAAACTCACAAACTTTTCCTCTTTATAATATTAGTATAGATGGTATAGATATAGGGGAGAAGTCACAACATACAAACCCAAAATAATGAATTGCAAAAAAACACACAAATTACATAATATAATCATTGGTCTACTGGTAGTATATTTGTCCGTGAACTGTGAGATTGTACGTTCGATTCCCGGATCAGGCAGCATAAATTTGCCTAACCAGGCTTGGCACTACTGAGTAGTCCGGGATTTTAATTTGTGCCAGATAATATGTCGAGGCGCTCGTCCCATATCACATAATGGGGCAGATATACGCTCGTTAAAATATGGTAACATTGGTTACGCCTCTGCTATAGACTTCGCGGATAAAAGCGCAACCTTGTCTTTATAGTAAACACAAAAAAATACACATCCATCCTTATGGTCCCAATAAAAACAACTCTATAAAATATTCTATACATAACAATAAATTCCTTTGGTGTTACGTGGTGTGGTACAAATCTGCGCTGTGGTGGGCGTGGGGCAGCACCACAGTGGTGACGTTGTTAATTGCACGCTATGCGCCCGGCCGATGGCCACTGTGGCACAACCGGCCGGGGACTAGTTAGATAAATACTATAGGAATGCACTAAGCCGTTTGCAAATACTTGATACAAGAACAATTGCACTGAATGAAGACAAATCTCTAAATATGATAACGCTCTTTGTTTGGATATTCGCTTAGCATTTCGAAATTACGGGATGAATTTTGATATTGAATAACATATTTAATCCGCTCAAAACTAGCGAGTCATAATTTGTTTTATTAACAGGAATTTACAGCAATGAATCAGATCACAGAAAATTATATACTTTGTAGTCCCACAAAAACAACTATACGAACAGCTGTATACTGTTACCGCTATTTTCAGGTTAAAAGTCTTGTTAACAGCTAACCGTAAATGTTAATGTGCGTCAGACCGCAGAAGAGTCGGCCTATCCTAGCCGACATCCTCTGCGCCTCATTTCTATTCCCTGAAATGTTTATGTATGTAGCACGCGAGAAACGTCACGCTATGAAATGTATGTCGCATGCTATAGTAAGTGCGACATAATGCTTTTAATTATTCATTGATATTTGCAGTCGCGAACAACTGGAGCGCATCTGATGCGAGAACCCGAACCAGTAATTTGCGATCGGGCCGGCATAATTGGTGGGACAGTGGAGAGCCATTCACGGTTGTTGCGTTTTACGGGTTAACGTTTTCTTTTTTATCTAACTCACTACAAGGATAACTTAGAGCCGTCATTTAGATTCCTAATGACAACGCTTTGTAATTAATTGGTAAGGAGAACTGATATACTCTCGCTGACGTCTCGTTTGCTGGATGTATGCTAGAGTCCCGAGAGATCTGGAGATGAGAATTCTTGTACATCGATTTTACATTACCATAGTTAAAAATAATTTACCCTATCAGTTATGTCACATCTTAAAGTGACATTAAAAAAAAACATTTATATCTGCACCTAAGAATAATAATGGCTTTAGTTATTATTCTGAGATCTACAGTAAGTTTTGTCTTCCAATTAGTGTTGAGGTCAGAACCGTGAAGGTCGAAAAGTAAAAAAATATGTGCAAATAATGCAATAATTGGTACGTCATGTTACGTGATCGCAACTCGTGACCGCCCTAATTACCATTATTTGGATTCTTCCCGGCAATTACACGTGCCTCAACCATATTATACCTAACCTAAACTTTAAATGTGGTAGGTAAAGTCCTATTTTGAATTGGGTTGAGTAAAATAAATCCCACCAAAAACATAAATGTAAAAAGGAGAGCCAAGTTCAATACAAAAATTATGCTTGGCTGTGGGCTTCACCGCAAACAGAATGGAGATCTAAATGAATGCCAAGTTCTATGCAAAATCCAAGTATGTATTCATAGGAACAAAATAATATTATGAACAAGTATAAAACTCTATAGCTTTGCTTTATTAGATACCTATAATAATTGCTGATATTTAAAAACGTGAGATCTTAAAGTAGGTTAGATTTGACTTAGCCAGTTTTTATCAGAATTAAAAAATATATATACAGTTATACACGTTGAATAACTTTATGATTGATGTAGGTACCTAATGAAAACTGGCAACAAATACCGAGCTGGATCCCACATTTCATCCTTCTAGGTCATCTGGAAGTAGGTTAGATTTAGGTACTATAAGTCAGTCAGTCAGTCAGTCAGTGCTAAAATTTACGGTTTTTTGACCTTCATATCTTTATAACCGTTTGAGCTAGTTTCATAAAATTTGGGCTTCTAGATGTCCGTATGGATATAATTATTATACACACGTAGTTTTATGTGTTTGCGTTCAAGAGGGTTTGAGTTATAAAAGGGTCAAAAGTGGCACCAAGTGGTTCGTGTAATATTACACTCGTTTTTACACACAGTTCCTTTGTTTGAACTTAGCTTGACACGCTGCCACGTGTCTAGATAAACTGACAACTTCAATCTTGCGTATTGGTCGGTAAACATTATTGAACAACAATGATAGAGGGAATGTCTATTCTTTTCCTAATCCCCATACCTCGTTCTTAACGTTCAGGATGTACTGTCAGTTCCCCTGGGTGTGAGTGCTGACATGGCGATGGCGATTAATTGATATTAAACTAAGGACTTGCTTGATTGCCGAAATAAACCAACAAGAACTTAACTAAATATTATTTCTATACAATTTAATCAGAACCAGAATCAATAAAACAATTTATTTCCTATAACATTAATTTAATTAAAATTATGAATTTGGAAAATTGATATCGCTAGTAATAACTTTTTCGAAAACAGCTAAAATAAGATTTATATTCAATATTATTTGACTACACTAAGCTTGTAGCGAGTGAGGTTCTGCTGATTAATATTTCGTCTAAAACGTAGAATATAATGTAAAACATTTATTAATGTTGAAATGCTTGACGAAGTTCATAACAAACATACAGTTTATTTATGCTAGATAATTAACAAGTGTTCAGACTTGAGATAATTGATATTCTACGGCCATTAAGCGTGATTCGGAAAATTGTTTGCTTGAAATCTATAATAAGACACTTTAGACTTCTGCGGTGGACCAACGGTAATCGGAGTATCAAGTTATATGATGAGGAAACAGAAATATATTGTGATTATAAATCTTACTAATAATAATAATTTTACCACTTGAACACAATTTTTTCTCAAGCGTGAGCCTCGTTTATAATTTAAGTATTTGAGATGATTTGTTTGGAAACCTTGAAAAATCAGCAGTTTGTCATAACTAAAAAGACCGTTTCATAAAAATAGTTAATTAAACAAACACTTTCTTATTTAATTAGCTATCAACCTTCAACCTTTTGCGGAACATTTAACATTCCACACTTCACAAGTCAAACAATGCCATAAAACAAACATATCTTCAACTGCTCATTGCTTTTTGTTTCAAATACTTGGGCGAGTTTTCCAAAGTAATAAAACAAGTTATTTGCATATCTTGGGTCTATGTGTAATCTGAACAAGGTCGACGCAATCTGTGTAAAGAATTTATGATTTTGTGACTTCCAAAGTTTCTGGGAGCAAACTGTTTATCCGAGTCCCTTCAACTGAGTTACTAACTGCTTAAAATCCAGGCTTCTTATTAGACTTACATAAAAAAATGTGATTTATTTCTTATTTTTATTAATTTCGATGTTTAGATGATGTGCCAGTGACATAGACAAAGATATTTTTTTTATTAAAACCAAATAGGATTAAAGTACGACTTAGATTGCACATCTGCAAATTTCCCGCATTTGTATGTTTAATTGTAATAACCATCCAGATTCTGCATTAAAATAATAATGCCATAATCACCTCATAAAGAAGAAGTAGCGTGAAGAAGCAGCTCAGTAGGCCGACATGATTGTATCGAATGGCATGAGATATCCATCTGCTGCCATTCGACACCCTATCTGGACGGCATCGCGCTTACCATCAGGTGAGGTGCAGTCTCTTTGTAGTGCCCGAATAAAAAAAAACTACAACTACATTTTGGGACATTTTATTTTTTGCAACCCCTAGCAAAATAGGTCGGTGAAAATATTTATAATATAACCTTTCTAACCAGTGCCGGATTAACCACGTAGCAAGAGTAGCAATTGCTACGGGCCCCGCGCGAAAGGGGGCCCCGCATATTTAAACCCTCTCATCTCTGCCTGAGCGTAATTTTTTGAGTGAAACTTTTTAAGATGTGGTATGTAAAATTTTTTTTATATCACAAAAACGTAAAACGTTACAACTTTTCTTACTAAGACAATCCACGTCAGACACTCGATACCCGACTATTTCCTTGGCGTAAATAATTCAAATAATTTCATACGGTAAACACACAAGTTCTACAAAAAGTTGCTTGTATATGCAAGCTCTCTGACCCAACACTTAGTGTGGATGTGTAGCAGAATTGAAATAGCTCGATTTAAATTGTTAAAATTTTCTATTTATTTAGGTATAAGATTAACAGTCTACATTATTGTTAATATACTTTAGTAACCATATACCAAAAATCTATTTTCTAAAATATAAGTATACTAGCGGCCCGCCCTGGCTTCGCACAGGTAGCAAAGCATAATATTTGCACATTTAATTTTCTGTCGTACAAAATACTTATGAATTATACACATAACCCTTCCTCTTGAATCACTACGTCCATTGGTGAAAAACATATGAAAATCCGTTCGGTAGTTTTTGAGTTTATCGCGTTCAGACAAACAGATGCGATGGGGGGACTTTGTTTTATAATATGTAATGATGTAAGGACATACACACACACTCACGCCTTTTACCCCCGAAGGTGTAGGCAGAGGCGCAACCAGTTCACCCACTTTTCGCCGTTATTCTGTCCCATGATGTGATAGGGGGCGAGCCTATCGCCATATCGGGCACAAATTCCAGACTCCGAGCTGATACTGAATAGAAAAACTCAATATCACTTTGCCCGACCCGGGGATCGAACCCGAGACCTCAGCATTGCAGTCGTACCATAATACAACTACGCCACCGAGGTAGTCATGATGTAAGGACATATCCTTAAAAATAAAAAGATAAAAGTAACCTGTCCTTCCTTGGATCTCAAACTATCTCCATATTTATTCTCTCACGGTTCCACAGTACCGATTTATATTTGTCTGGGATAAGCAATAGCCTAGCTGCTCCTCAAGGTCTTAAATTATCTTCCTACGAAATTTCATGGAAATCGGCGGAGAGTGACGGCTACAACCGCGAGGTAAAAAAAATTGGGATAAAAGTCCCGGTTTCTATTTTTCCAGGATAAGCAGTAGCCTATGTCCTTCCCTCGGTCTCAAACTATCTCCATATTTGTTTTTTTGCGGTTCCACCCGCTAGAAAATATTTTCCGGGATAAAATCCCGGTTTATTTTTTCCCGGAATCAGAAGAAGCCTAGGTGCTTTCCAGGGTTTCGAACTACCTGCCTACCAAATTTCGTTGAAATCGGTTGAGTGGTTTGGCCGTCCCACTCGTGAGAAAAAAAATCGGGATAAAATATCCGGTTTATATTTTTCCGGGATGGGCAGTAACCCTGTGTCCTACTCTGGGTCTCAAACTATCTCCATACTTATTTCTTTGCGGTTCCATCCGCAAGAAAATAGTTTCCGGGATTAAAGTCCCGGTTTATTTTTCCCGGGATAAGAAATATCCTAGATCCTTTCCAGGGTCTTAAACTATGCCCCTTCCAAATTTCATCGAAATCGGTTCAGTGGTTTGGGCGTGACGGCTCCACTCACGAGAAGAAAAATCCGGGCTAAAATTCCCGGTTTATGTTTTTCCGGGATAAAAGTAGTCTATGTTTTTCCCACGGTCTCAAACTATTTCCATACTTATTTGTCTGCGGTACCACTCGCAAGAATATTTTCCGGGATAAAATCCCGGTTTATTTTTTCCCGGGATCAGAATTAGCCTTGGTTCTCCCCAAGATTTTAAACTATCTCCTTACCAAATTTCATAGATATCGGTTGAGTGGTTTGGCCGCCTCACTCGCGGGAATAAAACCGGGATAAAAGTTCCGGTTTATATTTTTCCGGGATAAGCAGTAGCTTGTGTCCTTCCCTGGATCTCAAACTATCTCCATAATATCTCCATATCGGGATTAAAATCCCGGTTTATTTTTTCCCGGAATAAGAAGTAGCCTAGGTCTTTTCCAGGGTCTCAAACTATGTCCTTTACAAATTTCATCGAAATCGGTTTATTGGTTTGGCCGTAACGACTGGCGAGAATAAAAAATCCGGGATAAAAGTCCTGGTTTGAATTTTCCCGGGATATAAAGTGGCCTATGTTACTCAGGGATACAGGAGCATTCTAAAGGTGAAATAATTTTTGAAATCGGTCCAGTACTTTTTGAGTTTATCCTTGTCAAACATACAAAAATACAAATCTTTCCTCTTTATAATATTAGTATAAAGATTGAGACTGCCTCGGTGGCGTAGTTATATTATGGTACGACTGCAATGCTGAGGTCTCGGGTTCGATCTCCGGGTCGGGCAAAGTGACATTGAGTTTTTCTATTCAGTTTCAGCTCGGAGTCTGGAATTTGTGCCCGATATGGCGATAAGCTCGCCCCCTATCACATCATGAGACAGAATAATGGCGAAAAGTGGGTGCACTAGTTGCATCTCTGCCTACCCCTTCGGGGATAAAAGGCGTGAGTGTATATGTATGTAGATTGAGTTATAGAAGTTATAACTAAAAAAATATTTTATTACTTCAAGAGAGATCCTCATGATCACTAACTGCAGTGGCTAACGTTCATTTTCGACAAATGACATAGAACACTATGAGTCAAAAACGTCTGAATTATCTCGCTTTGATGAATATAGAATATGATTTGCTCAGAGAAATTGATACAAATAATATTATTTCTAAATTTGGCCACATGAAATCTAAAAAGCTACTTTGTAAAAGTTTAAAAAATAATAAGGAAACAGATAAATAAATATAAAATATAAACATTATTTAAAGTACACCATTGATTAAATATAACATTAGCTATTCCTAAAAGTGTAATATACTTTGTATTAAATATAAACTTTGAAATATGTATTGAAAAATGTATTTTGTATAGTATCATCTGTTTTCAATTGTTAGTTTCCTATCAAAATTATTCTAAATTGCCAGGAAATCTCATCTCAGGCTTTTTGTACTTGTTAGAGCCTAACAGCGCCTATAGTAATTTACTACACTATTAATTACCCACAAAATTGTAACCTATAGATAGCAAATAAACGTATTGAGTATTGAATTGTATCTTTACCACTTTATACTTAAGAACCCATAGCAGATCAAGGGCTCTTTGAAAGAATTTGCTACGGGCCCCGCGCTTGCTTAATCCGGCACTGTTTCTAACGTTCTATTATCTAATGAAATTATTGAATGGTGAACCATAAAAGGTTGTCTGAAAGGCATCGCCTATTCGAACAACACCACAATTTTTCTTTCGTTATAACTTGTTTATATTATGCTTTGATGTTCGTAAAAATGTTTATTGATTTCTATTGTGAATTTAATATTTTATAGGTAAAATAAAGTCTGACAACGGTTAATTTAATTGGGTGTCTGAAAGCATTTGCATAATAAATATAATTCAAAACCAAATCACTACGCCCATACTACAAGAACATATTTCGACTGTTAACGCGAGATTTTTTTTATGTTCATACAAGCGTTGGTTTAAAAAAACCTGAAATTGCATAGTGATTCATTGTAATCACCGTGAATTCTTTCAGTATAGTTACGCACATAAGGTATGATTTGGTCTGGAGTCCATTCAGGAACAATAAAAAAAAAACGAAATTGGACGCCAGTTTTGAGTATAATATAAATCTTTCGACATTACTACTTTTTTTTTTCAAATTTCCTGGTGGACTTATCTGTGATCCAAAGATCTGTCGATTAGTCACGAATCAATTGGATGAGAACAAGCGCGCCCCTCTATTTGGCTTATTTAATAATGACCACGCATCCAACAGTCAATGCGTGAAATATTTTCCCCAACCATGTACCAAAAATGTAAACAAAAATTTTACCCACTTATCAATAAACGAACTAAATATTTAATACTAGCTTTTGCTCGCGGCTTGGGCCGCGTGAAATAGTTTTTCTGGGATAAAAGTCTCGCTATATATTTTCCTAGGATCAAAAGTAGTCTGAAATCTTCCCAGGGTCTACAGCTATCTCGATACCAATTTCATCGAAATCCGTTCGGCAGTTTTTGAGTTTATCGTGTACAGAGGCGGCCGGCGAATGTGTTTTTTACTACTTATAGATAGGGATTTTATTAACCGACTTCATTTGTATACAGTTACCTTTTGAACGCAATTGCTTTGATTCTATTTTTTTTTTAGTAGAAAGCTATATTATTCCTGTTCTATGGGCTTATTTCAAAGGGAACAAATGTTTGAGCGTGACAGATTTACTCGAATCTTGTAGTTGCAAGATTTCAGCAACAATTATTCGCAGATGGTAAGCTGAAGAGTCTATTAATTATTCGCGAGCGTAATCCTCAGTGATCAATATGCACTGTTTAATTAATAAGACGTGTGATGCTAACTGCTAACTCGGGGCGGTATCATGCAGGTTTAATAATTTACAGTCACTTAAATATTTTAAACTAGGGGATGCTTGCGACTTCATCCACGTGAAAAAGTTTTTCCGGGATAACAAGTAGGTGATAAGTTAAGTTAGCTCAGGAGTAATGCAGCTTCCTATTAGTGAAAGGATTTACAAAATCGGTTGATCAGTTCCTAAGATTAGCGCTTTCGACCAAACAAACTATGCAGCTTTATAATATTATATAGTTTACATTTTCATAAGTTATTGGATATTTTATTTATTGTACTTCTAGATTTTTCATGTTACTTATTTTACAAGTTCTATATTCCATGGTGTGATCGAATTTGTTTGTGAAATGTCTATAGTCCGGTGTTACGTATAACTACAGCGTATAACACTTTGGTAGAACCAAGCTATGAATTAATAAACTTAATGCTTTCTACCCTAGACGCTGCAGAAATGTATTATTTCCCGCTCTATTATTCGACGTAAAACAAACTTGCGTTATTGCCGCCCCTTATTTGCCCAGGGCAGTCCCCTGCCCTCGGGCAAATCCGTTAGGGCTTCCTGCGTGGCGAACAATAACTGAAAAACCCTGGCGAAGGTCTACAGTTATTAGTTAGAATGTCAGTAAAGAAGGATACGTACCTTTTATAATTTTTTTTTAGATTCAAAACTTAACATCTAGGTGCAGTTTTTGCATTTAACATAAATCGTGTGTTGTTTTCGAACGATCCTTTTTAGGTACCCTGTATAAGAACAGGCCTCCTTTGCTACTGAGAAGGTTTAGGCCTTATTCTAACACGCTAGCCTAATGTTTTTCTTCGCCGTTAATGTGAACGATAATTATTAATAAACAATACACAGTTAACTTCGAAAAGTCCGAGGTGGGTAGCATGTGATTTAAACCGTTGAAATATTGACTGATAAGGTTCATATCAATTTCAAGTACATGTCTATTTTATCGACATTGAACTTATCTTATCTTCTCAACAGTAAAAGGTTAGTCAAGGTCGTAAATATAGACTTCGTCCGGTGCGTAATTCATGCTCATTGAGCTAATAGTTACTGTTTTAGTCAATATTCCTCGTCGTTGTATGAATTCTCTTGATATGGGTGATGCTAGTCACGTTTATTTTAACCGAAATTATTTATTTTTTAAAAGAAAGTATTGTTATAAAAAATAATATTTTAACAAGCTACAAATAAACAAAACGAACAATCGTTAAGCAGTTAAAAATATACACCAATATATTTTTTTTACAAAATCACACGGGTAGCGATGCCATACAATTAAATTAAATCAATCACTGTTTAATTAATTCGCAATCATTGTACAGCTCTATAAATGACGCGCCGCTGCGGTGCGTTCACAATGAATTATTTTGCGGTTTCGATAACCATTAAAATCATAACATTCATAAACGTTCAAACGTTAATGGTGATGTTCGCTTTTTGTATGAATGCTGGACTTCAAAAATTAACGAGGCTCAAACTTTATGGATATTAATGGGGCAAAAATATGGATCTTGGATCCATTAAAAAAATATTTTAGAACCCTCCATTTATAACAAATATTTTTAAAAACGTTAATTTTAAATGTAGTTTTCAAGCAAAATAAAATTACATAAATCTCAAAATCGGAAGACTTTAAAATTATAAGATTTATTGAAAAGGCCTAGTTTTTGTGAGTACTTTCCAAATATATATAAAGTATATATATCCTAGTTAGAATTGTAAGTCCGTTTTTGGACATGTCCTTTCTATAGCTACGCTTTGTAACCTATATTTTAATGGTAGCCTGTATCGTTGCACATTTGAAGGTGCGGAAGCAACGTATCAAATAGTGGAACGTTGCCCCCTCCCTCCAAAAATGTATACATTGCAATCACACCAAATAATGATAGCATATAAATGATTTCCACTGTATTTAAAAAAAATACTTTAATCCTCTTGTTTTCCTTTAAGGCAGAGAGCGCTTCCATGATTATGGTATAATCACTGGAGATCACATATTATCAGACGCCATACTTGTTCTACTGAAAAACAATCATAGTCAACGTTATCGCGATAGAATAAATAAACTCACAATCCATTCAAAGTTATCAAAACTACATATAATCGATAGTATTAGCATGCAAACTGCCTCTTGAATTTTGAATTGGGTTTGAAGGAAGAAGACATATTACATTCTATAACTAAAATATATATAAAATAAACTGTTTATGTATAGGGTCGTAAATATTTAGCTAATTGTCCAGTGTAAACATGATTTACATCGGAGTGACGAGGGCAGCACAATATGTCCTCTTAGTTTTTAATTTCGACATAATAGATAATCTCATTATACATACATAGTATCACGTCTCTATCCCATAGGGGTAGGCAGAGACTATGGATTGCCATTTGCTCGATTCTGGCACACTTCTTTCGCTTCCTTCACCTTGATCAATCTTTCATGCACTCCCGCCGGTTCAGGGCCGATTCATAATACCTGAGCATTAAATGCAGTAATTACTCTGGCTCAAAGCTCTCCAAACTTTAATGCACGAGTGATTGGATACTGGTATTTAGGAAGAGAAATATGTAATGCGGTGGACACCCAGACAGACCTTCGTAAACAAGAGATTTACTGCTATACAATCGTTAGGTCACGAAATCACTCGCATAACGGGGTAAAAAGCTGTTGGAACACTACAATGCTACCTAACCCTACGTCCATTCATGCCATACACAAAACTTAGTACATAGCACACCACTAAACATAATACTGATAAAGCTAATGTTTATAAAACAAACCTTTCAGCTATCTGTTAACTGTGGATTTAATCAATGGATGACGGCATTCGCTTTGATAACAAGCCGACAGTGTCGTAACAACCGTTTACGGCACATCCGATATTGCTGAGTGTAAGCAAGTTTAAAAATAATTATTCTGCCTTGTTGCGTAATTTGACTTGACCGGTGTGAAGAATTGTCCATGTTTGTTTGGTTGGTTAAGAGCCTATTATACAATTATCAATTAAATCATATTCACCAGTTGACGTTACACAGCTAACATAAACAATACCTACCCATTTGATTATGAATTATACATGAGTTTAGTGGACATGAATTTAAAAGTGGTGTTATATAGTTCACGAGTAGAGTTTGCTCTAACCTAGAATACCGTATACCAGGCGTTTAGCGTTGATTTTAAACTGTCGTTTATCGATTGTTTATAAACCTGGATTAGGGTGCTTACACACGTCGGGTGCGCCGCGCGGATGTACCGAGACCGCTTTCGTATTGGCACACTCCCGGGAAATTCGTATTGCGTACGCAGCGCTGAGTCAATGTTTGTAAACAAATTTAATTGCGGGAAACATTTGATTGTGCCAGCGTCATGAGCTAGACCGATAACGGGACGGTCGATGTGGTTCAGGGGAATGGCTTCATCGTCGAAGTACTCCACACAGAAGACATCCGTACTTATATTATAAATGTAGAAGTAACTCTGCGAACCCACTGAATTTATTTTACTGAATTTTTTTGCGGAATGAACCTAAACCATATGGAATGACAGAGACAATTTTTTTTATCCCGGAAAAGTACACAATCGGAATTATATCACGGAAATCTTTTTCACGCGGGCGATGTGTTAATATGTATAACAAAATGGTTAGGTAATTTACCAATTAGTCTAATTAGGAAAGCCATTTTGCTCCTGTAAGATAAAAGAAAAGATTTGTAAGCGAACGGCTGTAAAATCAAGACAAAAATTGTACCACATTGAAAAGAAAAAAGAAAACCCACATTATCCTGGCCGTATCACCGTACCCTCTGCATAAATTGAAGATTTTCCATTTGCACTTTCCAATAATATGATTTATGAAAAAAAAAAACAATGTGTTAATGTGTTTGTTACATATTTATGTAACAATGAAAAAAAAAACACTTTTGAACATATAATATTTTCCAAATTTGGCTGAAACATTAAAAGAAAAATAACCCATTGGCTGAAAGTTTTCATCGATATTATTTTAAACTGGTCATTGCCCTCTACCGGAGCACTTACACTTAACGCTATTCCTTTTATTTTCATCCATTACGTATAATAATAAGAAAGTATAATGAACTAATGGACGGTGAATCGATTTCCGCATGCGGCAGAATGAACCCGTCATTTTAGAAGATAATTGTGTCGTTCGTCGAGTTTAACTGGATAGCTTCTATTTTAAATCTGATTATGTGAGGCCAAGATTAAAACATGAGTGATGAAGGTGGACGAAGCGAGAGAAATATACCAGAATCGAGAAAACTGGCAAACCATCGCTGCTAACCCCTATGGGATAGAGGCGTGATACTATGTATGTAATGTGTATGTATGTATGTAAGATTAATACTACAGTCGAACTGATAAAACTGAACACGAAAATGGAAGATGCGTAAGCACAACTGTGCAATGGGATAATATTATAAATCTGCAGTCACAGATTTTAGATTCATATGTGTAGGTATGCAATAGGGTAGTTGCTGTTTTTTTTTTAAATACAATTATGAAATTAAAATATAAGCTATCTAAAGTCTAACGGATAAAGAGTATTCAAAATTGGCGCAATAGTAATTAAGTTAGCTTTGAAATTTGGAGGAAGGGGTAGCTGTCAAATAACAATAATATCAGATTGTGACGTCGCCGAGCGTCACCGGCCATAACGCAGTGTGTGTGTGAAAGAGATAGTGTGTTATCCCCGCCACGCCCCCACTTTTGTTCACAATAATATTTCAAAAATGAATAACTGCTCTATTTTTCAACTGATTTTGATGCTGATGTCCCAGAAGAATTTCTTTTTTGTATTATTTTCTGTTACATCTAAAATCTAAGATTGCCTCGGTGGCGTAGTTTTATTAAGGTTTTATTTTTTACGCGGTACGACTGCAATGCTGAGGTCGCGGGTTCTATCTGCGGGTCGGGCACAGTGGTATTGGATTATTCTATTCAATACCAGCCCGGAGTCTGAAATATGTGCCCAAAATAGCGATAGGCTCGCCCTCTATAACATCATGGGACGGAATAAGCACGGCGAAAAGAGGATACACTAGTTGCACCTCTGTCTACCCCTTCGGGAATAAAAAGCATGAGTGCGTGTGTACAGTCACCAGCAAAATATCTGTACAAAATCAAAATTTCAAATCGCCTATATACGCGTTAAGTTAGACTGAAAAAAAAATTCTTCGTATGAAGTAAAGCAAATCGCTTTTATTGTATTTTTGTGAAAAGAAAAAAAAGGTTAGTAAGAACACAAAAGTATGTAGGCAATTTGAAATTTTGAATTTGTTCAGCTACCTATGCTGCTGAGTGTACATCCTACTAATCCTACTAATATTATAAAGGCAAAAGTTTGTAAGAATGTATGGATGTTTGGATGTATGGATGTATGGATGTTTGTTACTCTTTCACGTAAAAACTTCTGAACGGATTTCTATGAAATTTGGCACACGGGTAGATCATGTCCTGGATTAATACATAGGCTACTTTTTATCCCGGGAAAACATAAAGCGGGACTTTTATCCCGGAAAAACTTTATAACGCGGGCGGAGCCGCGGGCAAAAGCTAGTCTAAAATAATGTACAGAATCAAACATAGGAAACTATCTTATTATAACTACACGTATTTATACCTCAGTGTTCAATAATATCCTGCCTCACCTAGCCAACACTAATATTGTTACTGTGGCATTTTTATTCCGTATTCAGACCAATGTTGTAACTTGTAAGCAGACGTCAGTGTTGTATCCTATTAAATTCTCGTTATTCGTAAACAACTTCAAGGAACATTTACACGTAACAGTTAACCTTGCTGATAAGTATCAACCATTAAATTAATAATATAAAGCCAATCCTGTATCATATATTGCCCACTGCTGAGCATGGACCTTGTCTACCACTAAGGGGGGTTGGAGGCATTAATCCACCACGCTGGCCTAGTGCGGGTTGGAACTCGGAAGCCATCACGATATGTTTGATACGAAATATTTTTTATTCCCAACCATAAATGGTCTTCCACCGTCCAAATCCGGCTATAACGTACAGTGTACCCATACTTATCTACAGTGTAACATTATAGCGGAGCACGTGGCCTATCGCATAATTGTGCAAACGCGTCAGCCACGACAATTGCGATTACAACTGCGAAATGATACGCAATAGCCAGATGTCGCGTGCTTGATCCACTCACGCGGTCACGTGACTTGCAGGGACACGCTGCGTGTCAGGACGTCTAGTGCTAAAATCAGCATAGGTTTTTTAAGTAAACGACGGTATTGGGTCATTTAGTCTAAAGATAAGGTACACATTCCTCCCGCATACGCAATGTACTATGTCAATTATTACAGTTTATGAAATCCTAAGTAACATACTTACCGAATGCATCGCAATTCGCACGAGTTAGGTATCGCACGAAAATATTTGCCTTCGTATAAAATATGATCACGCTTAATGCATTGCGTTAAGAACGTGGGACATATTTTTCTTATTTAAATTGATCAATGTAGTTTATAAGAGTTAAGATAGACGAAATTATAATTGAATGGATACACCTTTTCTACAAACGGTTACTATATGAACATTTAGGCTCATTAGATTGGTAGTAAACATCGTTGCCTATACTTCTAAAGAAATCCTAACTTCGTCAGAAAAGTTTTAGGTATATTATCTACTAGCTTTTGCCCAACGCTTCGCCCGCGTTAATAAGTTTTACCGGGCTAAAAGTACATAAAAACCTTCCCGTTTAATCACTCTGTCCAACACATTTATTTGGATAAAGATAAATTTTATGACGTTGATACAACTCTTAACAAATAATGCATTAATTTCGACCAAATTTCATTACCATAAAAACGGTTTTAGTGAGTTAATCTTAAAAGATAGACATATACTGTCGCCGACATTTTTTTAGATCATTTCAAGAGGAATCATTCTTTCATACATTATATTTTTGGTATCTTGAACCGTTTTCGCAGCGCACGCAATGGAAGCCCTCAAGGATGAATAATTTTCCCCGTTTTTTTTTCACATTTTCCATTATTTCTTCGCTCCTAATAGTTGCATCGTGATGTTATATAGCCTAAAGCCTTCCTCGATAAATGGTCTATTCAACACAAAAATAATTTTTCAATTCGAACCAGTAGTTCCTGAGATTAGCGCGTTCAAACAAACAAACAAACAAACTCTTCAGCTTTATAATATTAGTATAGATTCGCATAAACAGATTTTTATTTGTCAGATACACACAAAAAAAAACAGTAATTAATATGCTTGCTTGTCCTACAAATAACACAAAGATAAGGTTAATAACTTACTAGTAACGAAAAACATACAATTCTCTCGTTATAAATAAGTTCCACTATTTTTTTTATTAATCATGCAAATCGAGCATATGGACTTTGTCAATCAGACCACCCCCGTAACCGAATCCTTTCAATAGTTCCGGTTGCAAAATGCCTTTTCACCGATTGCCGGGTAGTACCTAAGCTAAATTTTATCCGTGCTACTTTACATCTGGCTATTCCAGTTGTCTTCTTCTTAGTCGTTACACTCTTGGCAGAGTGGTCGTGGTCGTCACGTCAGGGTTTGTGGCTCGCTTGACAATTCTGTTCAATTCAATTCTTCAATTTCCAGTTGTACATGTCTCTATAATTAAGGTTAAAAATACCGTTTTAATTCATTATTTTGTCGCCCGCATTGCTATGGATTGCTCCCTATTCTTCTGTTTCATTGACTTCGTTGCGGGTCGAGACTAATAATTAGTGCTCCTAGAGACTCGCCGAGCTTCACGGCTCGTTGTCATAAATTGCGTGCCACTACCGATCCTGGCTTACAGGAGTTGCAGTGGCGGGTGTGAGGGCGGGATAGTCGCGTTGTACCCAAGTGTCGAGTGTGCGCTAGCCCCTACTTCTCTATACACTTTGTTTAACCTAATGTTTCGGATGGCAATTTGACAACTGTAAGGCTCGATTTCACGGCATCATGAAAAATCTGATCTTACTAATGTTATAAATGCGAAAGTTTGTGAAAATTTTTGTATTTGTTAGAAGTAAACGCAGAAACAACTACACGGATTGAGATGAAATTTGGCACACGGGTAAATGATGTGCTGTATTAAGACATAGGGTACTTTTATCCCGGTAATTTCCTCCCATGGAAAACAGTGGATATTTTTAATCTGATTTATGTAGATGGCGCCGGTATCGTACTGTGTTTTTGGGACTTTTGTAGCTTCTTCTTCTTCTTCTTCTTAGTAGGCTTTTCACGCGGACGAAGCCACGAGCAACACTTAGTGCTACATATATGTATAAGAAGATCAAATACAAAAGTCACACTATAAAGCTCCTAAATAAATGTCAATAAAACGAGTACTATCTACATTAGCGGTTTACGATAACTGCCAAATAAAATTTACTTGACACCTGCCCCTAAACGTAACTTGTAAAGCAATAGGAAAGTGCAAAACATACTCACAATGTTAAACGGCACCTAACCGACTGCACTTCGTTAGTTTGGTGTCCAACACATCAATCTGCAAACAAAACATTGTCTTTAGGAAAATGGAAGTACTTGGTACATAATATAAAAAAATATAATTATAGAGTTTTTATGATAATGTTATGTCCGCGAACCACCTTTATGATGACAAAATCATATTTTCAACGTAGTCACGGCCACGCACGTGTAATAACCGCCAAAATTATTAAAATATTCAATTATTTTATAAAAAAAAAATCGTAATGTTTCCAAACAAAATGGGTCCAGATTATAATTTATAAAATAGCTGTCACAAAATAAACGAACAACCGACGTAATTTAATTACACTAATATACACTTTGAGACCGCCCTCAACCCCGCAACATCAAAGGAGGAATTCTGGGGAAAAAAGTATTTTCCCCTAAATACATTAAAACAGGTGGTGTCACTGTCAACCTCGTTTCAAAGTTCCAATTCCAGGTACAACTCCGAGTGTCTCGTTCGGAACTTTTTAAGATACGCCTTCCCAGAAATAAATGTTTAAGACATTTCTGTTTTTACATCGGTTACAATAGAGATGATTGAAACCCGGATAGATTTTATAAGCATTTTATATTTACGTTCCCGGAACATCATCGAACATAATATTCATAATTTTCCGTTTAAAAATAATATTTGGATTATGATAAGACAGAATTCCTTCACGTGTCTCAGAATAAGAACTATTATGTTGATTCATTTCATTAATCGCTCACGAATTTCCTTGAACCTTGAGAATATTTATAAGTATTTTTTTTATCTTTACTTGGTACAAAAACGTACATGAAAAAGATACAAAAGATAGTTTCTAACTGCAGTAGTTAGTTAATATAACTGTGTCGCAGTTAACAGCGCCCACCTCCGGACAGGGACAAGTAACAAACCGAACAAAGAATAAAAAGTATTAAAAGCAAATCCATTTACTCATTGGCATCTTACTTAGTCTACGCATTTGGAGAACGGGAATTTAAAATGTAAACAAACAACTACTCCCTTTGCAATTATCTATATTTGTGGTATAATTGACAGATCAGGACAAGAGACTTATTTGACAAGATTCTCGAATGATTAGCGTAGAGTTTATGGATAATCAATCCAACTATCAGCCAGGCGACCAACATGTCTTGCCATAATCAATTCGTTATTCAATATAGCAGCCCATTCTGCACAGAACAATTTATACTCAAGCAATTACACCAGCCACAATGGAGCCAAAATGCCAGAATCTCGAATGATTTAGTAAATTATTTATAATCAACGAGTAGGCGTATTCAAAACTAATTCCAGCTGGAAAAAATATTCAGCCAGTCAGAAATGTTCTATTTTAACACGATGGCAGTACAAAAATAACATTTTTATTATTTATTATTGTGAAATGTTGCCAAGTGGCGAGTGGGGATGTTTGAAACGTTTCGAATTGATCTACCTGTTTACATCGTGAATTACAATTCCATTTGTGTAATGGAATATGAATTAGATTGATTAATGCGTGTCGGGGCAGTCGGATGTTATGTATCTTTGTCTGTAGATCTCAAGTCATTGGTGGTGGCGCAGTCATACTTTCAGACCGGTAAGAGGCTATTCATATTATCCAACTTCAGCCATCCTAATTGAAGTAGAAGAAAAGGAAATTCAAGGTTATACTTGTATAAAACAGCACATCTAAAGACCGCTGTAGGTAATAGAAAAAAAGACACAAAAGTTACCAATTTTTTTAAATAATTAAACTAGTAATTTAATGTTATTTAGTCGTATATTACAGAAAATTAACGCAACCTATACTAACATAGGTAGGCTTGATATTATCATCGCTTGCGACCCCTATAGAACTCACAATATACCCGTTCCAAAAACTTACGTTTCTAAAGTACATTCATACCACTTCAAACTCCAATATGGATAAAAACTCATCTATCTTCAGGTACTTAACAACGCCGATATCAATAAGTTTCGTAACGCTATCGAGGAGTACCTAGATAAGTACGTAGCCCGAACCCTCTTTGTCTTGTTATTAAATTTCCTTTACATCAATACCGAAGCTTTTGCCGGCAAAAACCAATAACCGACATTTCACCAATATTCGCTCGAATGTGCTGCCTTTTATCTGTATACTGTCATGGCGAGATTTCACCTTTTATTTTATATCCTTTCGAAGAGGAAAATCCGATGTTCGTCGGTGTCAATTCTTAGAAATTGGATGTTCCGATGCGTTCGCGTGAGTAGTTATGTTTTACGACATGACAGATTCTATACGGCGAAGATATTATTGGTAATTATTAAATGCGCCACGTCGCTCGCGGCTAGGTGCTATTTGACTGCATTGTACTTTAAATAAGGTACTTGTGACTTGACACATTCATAATGTTGGATTCCACTAATTTAACTACAGGTCTTTCAAAATATAAATTAAAAAAAACTTAAAATCAATGTTTTATGTTTAATCATATAGCTATTTGTTTAATCATAAATCAATACCACCCTTTACAATTTAACTTATAACTTTCGAAGAACCTCCCACGCCGCAACAGTTTTAGATCAAAATCCATTCAAATCAAACAACAGATAGGTGAGTAGAGTCCGAGTGACGCAAGCGAGGAGGGCGAGAGACACGTGAGTGCATCCTGAGACTGCAACAGGTGGCTTATACTGGCCATGGTCGTAGCTACGGCTTTCACATGGGGAGGGAGTCCTACGATATAAAAAAAATTGTGGCGTGGGTTCATGCATGACACCGTATTTTAGAAGCTAAGGGGGGGGGGGGCGAATCCCCAAAATATCAGCGGTCAGTGGCGTAGCGTGGTTTATTGTAAGCTAAGGGGGGGCCCGGACCTCCTGAGCCAACAAAGAAGGTGAGTACAGGTGGTACGAGTAACCCAGAGTACATCGATAAGCAGCTGCTTTGTTTTTATCTTTCATAAGCAGTTTAACGTATATTTAGTCTTCTGCTTAGTATTTTTTTAACGATAAGTGTCAGACTTTGCATGCGTTAGGTATGTACCTGACGCCAGGATTATTCACAAATAATTGCAACACCACCCAAATCTTCGAGTTAAGCTGAGCATTACACTGTAATTAGCTCGTCATCCTAGACACCTATCAAGGCCCATACCCATGCCTTGCCCATATTAACTGACTATTGTCCTTCAAAGCGGAAACCAACAGTCCTTACATTTATAACTGAATAGACAGGGTGGAGCTATCTAGCCAGTGGTCTTTTGTCTATGAGAGACCTAACAATAATTTACTTCCTCGTAAATTATTATTTGTATCCCGTAATAGCAGGGTAGCTTTTCAGTTGCCACTTGCCGCGGAGTTTTAGGTTAGTTTTTCAGTTGTCGAAACGCACAATATTTTGCGTACCGATACGACTTTAACACTTCAAAGGTATACACAGTGCTTTACACAACTCTATAAATTTATAAGATACTAGCTTTTGCCCGCGGCTCCGCCCGCATTAAAAAGTTTTTCCGGGATAAAAGTCCCGGTTTATATTTTTCCGGGATAAAAAGTAGCCTATGTGTTAATCCAGGACATGATCTACCTGTGTGCCAAATTTCATCGAAATCCGTTCAGTAGTTTTTGCGTGAAAGAGGAACAAACATCCTTACATCCATACATCCAAACATCCAAACATCCAAACATCCATACATTCTTACAAACTTTCGCCTTTATAATATTAGTAGGATTTAAACATGGCATCAGTACTTAAGTTTATTGCTTAAGTACTGATGCCATGCCCTGACACACCGGGCAAATTTGACACACAGAGTTCAAGGGAATCATGCTTATTGGTACTTTTGTTCTGAGAAACGCCGATGACGCGCGCGAACGCTAGCACAAATACTAGTACATATATTAATTATTACTAACGACCGGCCCCGGCTTTGCACGGGTAGCATTACTATTTATAATCTATAGCCAGATGCCGATGATAAAACAAAATTGCTAAAATTAAAAAAATATCTATCCAATCACCACTCGTTACCAAATTTTACAGGACCATCCGCTGGACTAGCCTATAGATTATCTAAATTTTTTTTTTTATTTATTTAAAAAAAACACACCAGTAGCACATGCATTCGCGTAATTACAGGATTAAATTATTAAAAAAACGAAAATTCTGATGCACCTGCTTACAAAAATCATTGAAATAGCTCCACCCGCGAGTTAATAGGAAACATACATAAACTTATTTAATTTTTATGTGTATAGATATATAAAGCCGATTAATTAACTAAACACATAATGCCGGTATAAATGTCGATAGGCTCGCCCCCTATCACATCATGGGACGGAATAATGGCGAAAAGTGGGTGCACTAGTTGCGCCTCTGCCTACCCCTTCGGGGATAACAGGCGTGAGTGTATATATATATGTATATGTACATAATACCGGGTAAAGTTTATATCACGAAAGCTTGAGCTGAAGCTTGCATTATAATTAACAAAATAAGCAACACAATCAGTGTTGAAATGTCCTTTTGCAACTAAAACATACGTCCATGGGAATACTACTACCGTGGCGCGGACATTGCGCGGCTAATAAAATTCGTAACTACAAATTGTTAGAGGCCGCTTCCCCGAGGGATGCCGACAGTACGAGTGTGAAACAACGACCCTACACCGCTCGTAATCTAATATGAATAATGAATTAAAATGAAGCACGTGGTCAGAATACACTTCTGGGCAAGTAATGAAGTGAGCAACACGCTAGGGATGCAGTTTAGATAGATAGATACACAAGTACATCAACCAAGTAAAAGAAAAAACATACAAACATATTTATTAACTCTAGCTAGTGAAGTAGTAGGAGGTCTTATCGCAAAAGCGACCTTTTCCAGACAACCATACTATTATGATGACAATCAATGCTAATTATCGCTACACATTTTAGTTAGATTAAGCGCTGTTATCGTCTATCTATACTAATATTATAAAGAGGTAAAGTTTGTGAGTTTGTTTGTAGGTTTGTAGGAGCTAATCTCTAGAACTTCTGAACTGATTTTACTAATAGGAAGGAAGCTAAATTACTCGTGAGTGCTATAGGTTAGTTTATCCCAGAAAAAAAATCACGCAAGCGGAGCCGCGGGCAAAAGCTTGTTAGGGCATATAATTGTACAGTGGTGTTTTATACCCGGGTAATGTCATCTGAGCTGTAGGCAGTAATGCATTGTCAGATAAAAATTTTACCGGTTTGACAGCGGCCCTGGACATAATATGAAGAACCGCCTTAATATCTAGTTCCGACTTCCGACTATCCTAAAGTTGGCCGGCGTCCATTCCTCAAGACGAACCGGCATAAACCGATGACCTTCTTGAGGCGCACATCGCAAGTTCTTTAGTTTTACGATCAGAAACATTATACTCATTTTGCCGTTAAAAAAACGATTATTAAGTGCTATACGACTATTACAATCCTTACTAATATTATGAATGCGAAAGTACTCCAAAACTTCTTAACCGATTTACACAGATAATCTAAAGCCTGAGAAAGGACATAGGTTACTTTTTATCCCGGGAAAATATAAAGCGAGACTTTTATCCCGAAAAAACTTTTTCACGCGGGCGGAGCCACGAGCAAAAGCTAATAGGCATGATAAACACAAGGTGTTATTTTAAACTACCCGCATTCATGACATGTTTTGTTTAGAACACTTGATTTAAAACACATTTGGTGCCAGTTGTCACTAACGACGATGACACATTAAAGAATAGCGAACTCACTAGCTCAGTGTAGTCCAAATACAGGAATAAGATGCTTGTTCACCAAGGTAGAATGAATAGGTAGAGCGAAACTAGAAAAATTATAATTATTAAAATAAAATCATTCCTCGAATATGACGTGAATTTCAGTCAGTTGAATGACGAGATGAGGAAATCTACTGCCTGGTGATAGGTCGTTACCTATCATCAGGCGGTAGATTTTCTCATCCCACAACTGCTACACACAGCCAGTAAACGTAGTAATAATAACCAAAACTACAGAGTGTATGTCACTGCACTGCGCTTGTCATGAATACATACATAGGATCAGCCTTTTCCCTTTTCTAAAGCAGGCAGAGGTGCACCACTCATCCACATTTCTCCAGCTAAGGTCCCATGTAATAGGAGGCGAGCCTTTCGCCATATCGGACACTATTTCCAAATTTTAGGCTGATACTGAGCAGAAAAACCCAATATCACATTTCTCGACCCGGGATATGCACCCGAAACAGCGCGATAGTCGTACCGCACACGCAATAAAACTGCGCCACCGAGGCAGTCTGCGTTTACTGCCTTGATTAGAGGACAAGTTTCATAATGACCAGTTATTACTCTTCAATGGCTCAAAAACCGGCCAACAGTGATTCTGGTTGGTTTAAAAAACATAGCCGTGGCGCCTTCCAGACAGACTTCCGTCTACGAGATCCACCATGTAGTAACTTACAAAGTCCTAGTACCGTCCTACTTCCGTTGGGAAAACAATATTAAAACTGCACGGCATTCTACGATTTAAAAAATAACCAAAATGTTAATTATAAAAACCCTAGAATGACGAACGAACGAACTTCAAATGACTATTATCTTCGGATTTTGTCATTCAATCAGTCACGGCGGGCCCAAATACCCCACGCGTAATAAACGCAAGATTGGGACAATTTTATCATCTCATTCACAAAGCACTTCCATTACGGGACTCATTTGCGTGATTTCGTCTCATTCTTTCATTCATTCGTTCCTTTGACATGGCAGCCATTACGGTACTGGGACTCCGCTTTTCCGCTATATGGGTAATTTATCAACCTCGTGCAATATTAAAGGCGCATGGTTCATTGACTTGTTTACGAAACGCTGACATTGACGTATAGCGCAGTACCTGCGGCGCGTAACGATGGAAAAAACGTGTACGTATAATGAAAAACACTTCAATTTCTTCTTATTTATGAATATTTACATTGAACACAGGGTAACATTCCGTCTTTTAGAGCGTAAAATGATCTGCACAAATATAAAGAGAAATATCTTCTGAAAACTATTGTAGGTACTTTATCAGAATTTTCAATATGGTAGATAATACAATCCAATCTTAAAGCTAATATTTATAAGATTAATAATGTATTCGTAATCATTCTGAATGACATTCATTGGATAACTGGAAGCCCATTACCATTCCTTCTCTCTCCCAAAATATCCTCTACCAGACTCAATGAATGGGCGGCAGGAACCAGTGACGGGAATGATACTTGTGGTCATCTAAAGCACGGCGCATCAATGATATCAGATAGCTATAACGCCCACTCTTCACCACCTATTCCTTAGAAACGATAATATTGTCACCCCTGGTAATTAATTTCAAGCCGGCAATATTTGAGCGAAGTATGATAGTGAATAGATAAAATGTACTTGGTTCCTGGTGGTAACTACAACGCAGATCAGATATGTCGCCCAGCGATAGATCTCTCGAGTGTCACCATTCATTAGAAACACGTTGGTATAGTGGAATAACATCGGTGGACCAAAGAACGCAGTTTATCCTAACAAACCACAACAGCAGATAATGGCTGTCCAGTGAGATACAAAACATATCGTATCCATTAGCACAGCACACACGTGTACAATAAAATTACATTTATAACACAATAAATGGTGCATCACAAGGAGCGACCGGACCTTGATCGGTATCGGGTGGGAGTACACTCGAGTTGATTACCACTACTTCGCGCCGGCTATAGTGGCTGAGAGCGGCTCACCTGCTCGGCTACGTGTAACATTGGCAGTTTTAACAACTACATTACATCGTTTTGCTAAGGATGGACATTTGGGATGGAGTAAACATTGACTTTAACACTGATATTATTGGTTAATAACATTTATAAAGGTCGCAGGAACACGCTGGATGCAGGTCGCTTTTGACAGGTCTATCTGAAAATCTTTGAGGTTGGCCTATGCCTATGTTTCTGGGTGGAAGTTCCAAAAATAAATAACGCATTTTTTCAACATGATAATTGCCGTAACTCAATATATCGCAGGATATCTGATGATTCACGCGACCGTTTTTAACGTACGAAGGTAACGCGTGACAACGGTCGCCAGTCGCACGACCGTCGCGATGCATTGTCTGAGATACGTGCAGTAATTTGTCGAGCCGGCCGCTGATTGCAGGCTTGCGGCTGCCAATGCATAATTCATGAGTGGACCAATGCCACTGAATGCTTATAAATAGGGCTTCGATCGGCCCTACGGAAGTATCAATAAAGATTGCTTATTCGGGGGCCGAAGCTCAAAAAGATTACAGAAGAGTGTTGATGACACAGCATACAAATTAATACTGTTCATATTGAGTTTGGGAATTGGACAAAAATATCATTAAATATTTTGCGTATATCGTATCCAACCTATTTCATTACCCTTCGCACACAGCATTTTTCTATATTTTCAACTGATTCATGATAATATTCAATTCTTATCGTATACGCAAAAACGGAATTAAGTGAGGTATCGACGCCTCATCATCAATGCCACGTCCGTATCGATATTATCGTAACTCTACAGTGTAATATACATACAATACGCGCGGCGCGGTCCCCCGGGCCACTTGTACATATGCCATACAAGCTGTATCTGTTTCCGGCATCTCGGATCGCGTTGAAGTTTTGGCATTATGTGACGTTCTGATAAAAAGTTCTAACTATTTCATCGTAGCCAGTAGTACATCGCCGTGTAAAAAATCATACAATACGGCACACATTAAAATTTGCAATACAGTATCTATGTATAAATGCTTAAGCATTCTCTATAGTACTACAATACTAAGTAGAGTTCCGTTTTGTTTCTGAGCTGCCTACAATAGCTCCACTACGAAAAAAAAGTCTAACAGTGGCAGGATTTTGTCAAGATCAGTATGCGCAAATTCCCTTACAAACTTTACCTCTTTATGAGAGTAGACAATGCAGTATACATTTATACAATGGGCGTATTTGTCGCACGTATATTGCCGTTTTTGTTTACCCTCCTCCGCGCTCTCGCAATACTCGCCTATTGTGGCTAAGGTGTGGGAAGCGAACAAAACTAGAGATATGACACGAGTGACATATATATTGCTGGAGGTACTATTAAACGCGGTTAAAATCCATCTATCCTCCAACATAGCTCTAGAGCCAAACTACACCATAACAGATCAAATACAAAAAATATTTTATATCAGAATTCAGAACCCAAGATACCAATGTGGTGCCAATCTTATGGTGAACAAGGCTGTTCTTATTAGTCAACCACATTGAATGTGATAGGTAGTCCAAATATTTCTTATGAAGCGGATTCGTAATGTCTCTGCCCATCAGTGACACTTTTATAAAACTAAATATTGTATTTAGAGCAGCGTCAACGCCCTAAGCCGACTCAAGTGCCAACTTGTTACAAGTACACTTTTGACTGTAGCAATTTAGTCGGCTATGAATATAAAGATTTGGTATACAAGAGCTGTCTTTTAATATTATTTCTAAATTCTGTGTCGATGTTATTTAAACATTTTTGTTAATAAAATAATAGAGCTAACAGCTGCCGCCGGGGCCCCGGGGCA
Organism: Lapara coniferarum; assembly: GCA_949316025.1. Taxonomy (NCBI): domain Eukaryota; kingdom Metazoa; phylum Arthropoda; class Insecta; order Lepidoptera; family Sphingidae; genus Lapara; species Lapara coniferarum. Next base: position 3,958,822 of record OX438919.1, on the reverse strand, counting down.
CAGACTCAGATGATTAGATTGAATAAGAATGGACCAGAAATATTTTTCGCTTAAAAACTTTTAGGTCAACATTTCATCTACTGGCAGTTTGGTTGTTAGAATTCTGATAATGTGGTTGCTTTAGATAAAACATATCATAGCTCCCAAGTCCTCTTTATTTTACTTGAAAGTGGACAACATGTCCATATTATGATTATAAACATTATGATCTTATAAATTGACAAAAATCTTGCATGTTTGGTACTGTAGTTCCATTAGTAAAAACTATCTAGTATATTCGTAATGTAGGAAAATAAAAATCTGTCAAATAGCTGAATTCGATGGAACCAAAACACAAAGGACACGAAAAAATCATTTATATTGTGACAGCTTTAAATCTCCAATCGGTACAAAAAATACATCGAAATGGGCAAATCTTCATGAATTACGGCTACAATAAATAATAATATTCGACGGCGGCTTTTGGGAATCGATTTGTTAATAAATTACACGAGCTGCTATTGTTTCACCACTGAGAACGAGTGTTTTGTTCAATAAAGGATTTAAACTTGTTGAAATGAAATTAAACGCAGAAGTAGGTCGCGGTGCGGATTAAGCTCCCAAGATGGATTTTGTCTCGGATAAACAATTCCCCTGGGCTGAGCATAAATCATTTAGCAGAATGTTCGTAATAGGTTTCCGTCTTTTCTAAGTTAATCTGCTTGAAGTAACGAGAATTGTATTGTAGAAATGGGAAAATTCTAAAATGAGCCGCATATTAGATTAATAAGAAAACCATTGTTATCTATGTTATCAACGATCATACAAAAAGCTCACGGCCATGGCCTAAATTCCTGAAGAGATCATTACATTCATCCCTTAACATGATAGGATACAAGATGAAATCCTAACGCCAATCAAAATTGAGCACACGTAAGATCGATATTAAAACTTTTTACATAAACTGTCCATACATTTACTACGCAGGCTCATTTTGATTTACATCGAACTCAATCTATGCTTTACAGTTAAGTATGTACAATAGATAACCACCGATGTATAGAGGAGCAGCGGTCACCACCTGTTGAAAATAGTGCGATGCCCGTCGACCACGTTACGAATTGTGCTCAACCTTCTCTTGATCTCTTAAAAGGGGTTACATGATACACCATACTGCTTGCGTACATCTACGTACTACTATTTGGTACTGTGGTACAGACCTCACGGAAGCATTTTAAACTTTACCTGGCGCCTTGAATGTTGTCGTTACGAGATAAAACAAATATGCCGGAGTAAGAGTATTAACAAATTTATCGATTTTAGCTGGTTTTGCAGCTTCCAGCGTAATTACAAAAAATCATAAACCTTATTATCTTAGTCAGAATGACAAGTGCAATTGAGTGTTGTGCGGAACTATTTATAATTCAAAATACTGGGTTATCTGATCATATAAACGACATAAAAAACATTGATCGAAGCTCAACACAAACGCTTAAAATACGTTATTATCACCGGAAAATTCAGCGTCACATGACCACAGTAAAATTATCTGTAAGTATAGTAACTCAGCCGTCTCCTTGAAAATATCACCTACAGCCGCAAGGTACGTAAACACGCTGTAGGGCTGGTCGCCTACAATATTTTAATTTCACCTACCTTCTTGTGTTTCTTTCTAGTTTTGATTTTAAATATTATATTTTTTATTTAAAAAAATGAAGTTCTTTATGAAATTTTTGCACTTTATCCATTTATTTATTTATTTAATCCAGATATTTTAATCGGTGTAAAAAGCAAAATACTTACCTAAAAAATAAACATATTACGTACTGTTAGGTATATAAACACTATTTTATTACCTTTCAGAGTTACCAGGTAATTTAAAAAATGCTATCTCAGGCATTATTGAAGATCTCAAGCAACCAAAAACAGTACAATATAGTCTATAATTGCTCTTTGCCATATTAAGTAAGTACTTGCACGTACTTCAATCAAATATTCACAAATTGCACGCAAACTGCTTACAAAACCATCTCACACCATTCGTTTGTCACTGCCGCGCATTGGCGAGTCAGTGTACCGAGTGTACCTACACAGAACTCGAGCCGCGTAGGTATAAGTCGCGTTCCAAACGTTTGTATGAAGATAGAATACTGTATAGATATATGCCATCAAAAACATAAATGTGAAATGTGGAAGCCAAGTCTAATATTAAGAATATGCGTGCTGGTCGACTGCACCGACAAAAGAATTGAAATCTTAATAGTTGCCAAACCCTGTACATAATCCTGAAAATTATTTATAAGAACACAATCCATTCTAAAATAAATTTAAACTAATATTTCTTTGATTTTCTGCTACGACAATGTATGAATGATATTTAAAAATATAACTTCTTAAATTTGAATAGTCGAATTATTTACACAAAGCAGATAACTTAGTATAAATTTAAGCTCAAGATTTGACTTGGCCAGTCTTCACATACAATTTTTCTTATATTTGGCTAATAAACTTACCTTTATGTTACTGTTTTTATATTGTAATCCTACTCTTCGAAAAAAAAATTTTCTGATAAAACTAGCCAAGACAAATCTTGAGCTTAAGTTTATACTAAGTTATCTGCTTTGTGTAAATAATTTGACTATTCAAATTTAAGAAGTTATATTTTTAAATATCATTCATACATTGTCGTAGCAGAAAATCAAAGAAATATTAGTTTAAATTTATTTGAGAATGGATTGTGTTCTTATAAATAATTTTCAGGATTATGTACAGGGTTTGGCAACTTTTAAGATTTCAATTCTTTTGTCGGTGCAGTCGACCAGCACGCATATTCTTAATATTAGACTTGGCTTCCACATTTCACATTTATGTTTTTGATGGGATATCATTACTTTTTGTAAAGATATTATTTATTAAAATATTGAGTTAAGTAATTAAAACAATTACGTAAGAAGTTACCTTTGATCAATATTTATGAAGTTACTTATTTTAGAAAGAAATTAAACAATGTATTAAAAGCCGTAAACCGCTTCATCGTTCTGCTATGTGCACGCGATGAAGTCCTCTTGGTATAAAAACCTCTATTTAATAATTACTTAAACTCTATGATTCGCAAGTATTATGATAGAACGTCCAATGTCATCTCATGTCAAAATAATAAACGTCTTAAGATGTGAATAAACATTGTAGAAATCAGAAATTTTTAATTTGAGCTCGAAACAAAAGTAAATCTATACTAATATTATAAAGCTGAAGAGTTTGTTTGTTTGTTTGTTTGTTTGTTTGAACGCGCTAATCTCAGGAACTACTGGTTCGAATTGAAAAATTCTTTTTGTGTTGAATAGACCATTTATCGAGGAAGGCTATAGGCTATATAACATCACGATGCAACTATTAGGAGCGAAGAAATAATGGAAAATGTGAAAAATGCGGGGAAAATTATTCATCCTTGAGGGCTTCCATTGCGTGCGCTGCGAAAACGGTACAAGATACCAAAAATATATGTATGAAAGAATTATTCCTCTTGAAATGATCTAAAAAAATGTCCGTGACAGTATATGTCTATCTTTTAAGATTAACTCTCTAGAACCGTTTTTATGGTAATCAAATTTGGTCGAAATTAATGCATTATTTGTTAAGAGTTGTATCAACGTCATAATATTAATCTTTATCCAAATAAATGTGTTGGATAGAGTGATGCAACGGGAAGGTTTTTATGTATGTACTATTAGCCCGGAAAAACTTATTAACGCGGGCGAAGCCGTGGGCAAAAGCTATATATAATATAAAAGACTTAAGAGTGGGCATGAGTTGCTGATGCCTATAACGTATCTATAGGAACCTACCGCCGTGTCCCACAACAGCTCTGTCTAAAGTCGGAAAATTTATAGAAAATATCAAGCAAAAGTGGTGCCCTAATACAGAGGGAACGTAATTAATGGATCAAGGTGAATAGTATTTAAAGGAAAATAAAGCATCAATGGACGTGTGCGCCTAAACGTTCAATATTGTAATGATAATTTATAGATAGTATGCAGATTTTCCGATTGCTTGGAAAATGTTTCAAATCTTAAAAATGTATTGTTTTCAGATTTTTTCCTTTGTATACATACAATTACCTATCTGGACACCAAATTTCAACTTTCTAGGTCATCTGGAAGTGGGTTAGGTTTTTGATCTATATGTCAGTCAGTGATAAAAATGCCGATTTTTAGATGTTAGTATCTCAATGACCATTTGAGCTATATTTATGAAATTTGGGATTCTGGTTAACTTGAGGGGGTTTAATATATAAACCAAATCTCAGGTATTTACGTTAAATAGATTTGAGTTATGGAGGCGTCAAAAGTCGATCCAAATGGTTCGGGTGAAACTACACTAGGCAGCTTCGACTTTTTTTTTTCTTGGCTTGACACGCTGCCGCGTGTCTCAATTTACTGTGACATGACGTACGCCATGCTGTACGCGCCCGTAAGGCTAGACCACCTTACTTAGAAAAGCTTAGGAGTTACTCAACAGTCCCGGCCACAAGTCAACACATTATTGTGTCAATTGTTACCTGAACACAATGTGGCTTTAGTAGGTCGTACTCTTGCATTCATTGTAAAAGTTTTCTATTTAGATATTATTGTGTGACATATTATTACGATTCTTATAAAACCGAGTACACACACAATAAAGTACAGTAGTGTATTAATTATACTATGGCGATCAAAAAGAGGTGGCAAGCGCCACAAAAGAACTTACAAGTATAATATTTGTTAATGTCTGATAAAATTCAAAAATTAATTAATATTTTAATAATTAATTAATTATGAAAAAATGGCTTGCTGCAAAAACCCGCGCTGCACTTCTTTCTACCCATAAAGTAATATTGCTTTATTTTTTATGAAATTCAGTGAAGTAAAAATTATATTCAGCAACAAAATCAAAACAAGTTTAGCCAAACTCTCCACCTTTGTCAAATAGCTGTCATTAGATCCCGGCCAGAAGGCCTGTAACCACTAACATCGTTTAACCCAACATTAAAGCATTATAAATAACTGCTCGGGATGCCTTAATGGAGGGAGGGGTCAACTTGAACTATCTCATTTTAAAATGAGAAGTTATTTTCTGAGATATTGTTGTTTTAGTTTACATTCCATAGTTCGCGGAGAAATGGTATCAAGACCCGCATATTCTACGGGAACCGGGGCGGGTATGTCGAGGTTACTGGCGAACTCTACGCCGGCGTAGCAACAAAAGCTTCGTAGACCTTTCCGGCGCAAATGGGACGACACCAGGGGGACCGTTTCTGATGACCTCTGCTAGTAACCCTTTACAAAACAGGGTAGCCGTGGTATTCACGCCCTTATTCCGTAGAACTGTTACAACCCGATTACCTTTGCTAATAAATTAATAAGGTACTTTAAATAATTACTACCATGACCTAGAAATAACAGTGAGCTTCCCTTTTGATAATGTATTTACTTCGCCGCGACAATACATCTAACGACATTCCTAGCTGCGTTTAAGCATGATCTTCTCCCTACCCGATGATAAACGAATCTAATCAGCCAATCAGTTGTTATCGGGATCAGCGTATAACCGACCCATTACAGAACATAAGCCTCCCGTTACGTCGAGCGGATGTAAGCCATTATCGCTCGCTTTCAATGCCATTTGATTGGATTATCAGATCTGGCAGTGTCCGATGCGAGGATTTCTGTGCCTATTCTAAGTGCTGGATATAATATGGACTTAAGGTCTTTGTACCTCGCTAACCTTTACGATTTGGAAGAATATGCCTTTATAATTCGTACGCAGAGTTTTCTGAGTCATGATATATTGAGATGCAAAATATATTTATGAGATGAACCCTCCCCAGTCTGCTCTAAATTTTTTTTTTGTAAACCTGGAATGTGGTATCCAGAACGTAGCGCCGTCCGCCGGGCACACGTCCCACTTACGCACACAGACCGTGAGGTATAATCTACGCTTATCAGCGCGATAAGGCCGTATTTACACGCACGAATGCCCGATATGAGCATGTGATTATTGCTATCAGGGGCCTGTCTCACATAACAGTGTGTAATTGTACACGTGTATTGTCTGTTTTCATGTCTAATATATTTAAAGCCATGGCTTTTGCTTGTGATTCCGACTGCGTTACAGAGAAAAACTCGCATATGCATAGAACAACTAAATTGTCTAGAAGTGATCTGGTCAATAATACATTCGTTGCCAAACTCGTGCAGATTTAATTTGAGTTGCCCACTTTCGGCGAAACCATATACCATATCAGCTCTATATTATATACTGCTCACTGCTGAGCACGGGCCTCCTTTACCGCTGAGAGGGTAGTACATTGACGGTAGTGATTGTTTTTCGGCGAAAAACAATTCATAAATGACAAATCTTTAAATACACTTTACCATAAATATTATGTATATAGGAAATAGAGACTGTGCTCCATGTTTTCTTCCAGCTTCAATGACGTAACAATCTAATACAGGCCAAAAATATATAGCCTCCAGATTTTTCGAATATTTTAACCCTAAATTTAAAACCAAAACGATGTTTAAACTACAAGCATAAAATATAAACCATCACTCAATTAGTTCATTGTTGTTAGAATTAAGCAATTTTCGGTTGACCGCGATTTAAACAAAACAATACTGTCGTAAGCATGCATCATCAAGAACGGTCAGTCTCATACAAATTCTGATGACTAGTATTTTGTGTTTGTAAGGAAGGTGACAAATTAAATGGTTTGAATTGCACCGAAGTTAAGACTCATTAATTAATGTTGGAGAAGATTTTTACGGTTAAATAAATTATTTATTATTTTAAGCTTTTTAAGACGGTTCAAGACGAATGACATACAATGTGTGAAACACGAGTTTCAAAACATAATTACTTTCAAGCAACAAACTAATTTAGATTCTGTATAATAGTAATGGTTTAACAAATTCAAGCACCAAACATCCTGTTAATAAAACTACGATATGCAAAGCTTCAATCGCATAAGTTAAAATACAAACGAATTTTAGTTAAATTTGTTTGTTCTACTGTTAAACATCATATAAAGTGCATCCGCTTCCAGCAGTACAATCTAATATTTAATAGGTATGCATTTTATGATCAAGTTATTAGCAAATTGTTATTACGTTATACAGCTAGCAAAAACAAAAGAATCTGAAAGCAAACAAAAAGGTTATGAAAACGAAGCTTTTCCATTCGACGTAAGAACATTTTAAAGCCATTTATTCATGCGTCAAATTGTAATTCTTCATGCTTTCGTGATCGTAGACTTATTCAAATTATAATCAAGAAACAAACAGTACAAAAAAGCGTTTTATGAGTGTTATTACACGTTCTTACAGTTCATATATAGTGCAAATAATGCGTGTGGTAGAGACATATGGCGCTAATGAGACAGTTGCGCGTGGTTGTGTCAAGGTTCCGCTTTTTATGGTCGCCAGTGTATCCATTACGCGCGCGAGGGCTGTTCGGTGCTCGTAATTAAGTGTTTAATGAATAAAACTTTGTACCAATTAGACATTCGTGACAAGCACCTGACGTTGATTAAACCTGCTTGTTATTTCACTGCCGTTTGTATGCTATGAATAGAAAATGTTGCTGCTGAGATTTTTATATTTTTTTTACTTCTTGACAATTATCTTAAGCTCTTGTATGGAATCAATAGTTATATGTCGCAATGATAAAGAATGCAATAATGTAAACTATAATACAATCATGAGCGGGATCAGGACATTGGCGTGAGTAGCCATGGGCTCAGAGTGGGGCAGCAGTATAAAATAATATGTAACTAACAAACTATACCAGAAGTCTTATCCCGGTTAATTTGTTCATACATTTTTTTTTTGTTTGATTAGATACCTTCAGGTCAGAGCCAGAGTGGGGACCACCCTGGCCCACCTTGCCTACGCTCATATCAGAAGTATAAAGTATACCTAATACATTTATATGTGCAAACCCCCTTATTTATCACAGTATGAGATACCAAAATTCAGTTTCCGTACACTACTAATTGACATGAACTGTACTTTTGGTAGACAAGGGCCCTACGCAAAACTAATTCTGACTCCACACGGACCGTAGCTGTTCAACATGAATTACATAGCCGCGGGCTTGCAACGAGCTTTAAATTAACTTACTGCACTGATGAAAATATTTTTTCTTCTTATAGTTTAGCCTCATGGGACTCTGCAGTATAGACGCGAACTACTGTTATTTATTCATTAAAACCTAGAGGCCAAAAATGACACTGAGTTTAATATAAATTATTATAGCGGTATGAGCTTAGAGATCTCAGCTCACTTTATGATATCTAGATTATAATCTAGCAGCTTTAGGAACAAAGTATACAACTACAAACCCGAATATGTTTCTAGATTAATTTCGTATAGAGTATAAAGCCTCGTTTAAATTGAGTAATTTCCTTGACGCGGCCATGCGATTCTTGAAAGGTGATAGATAAGTTGCCCAGTCTGAACAACTCGCATTGGCAAGAAAAATTCTAGCCCGCGTTGACAGCTAAACAATAGCTCCAGTTATTATTCTGAGTAAACAATAATCGTTTACGAGTATTTTGACAAATATTACATAGAAATAGGCCCGCGTCTGCATAGTATGATGAAATAACCACCTGTCACCTGACTATAATTGCTAGCAATTATTGCTGGCAATAATTTTTCCGTTTAGCTACATACACTTATGTACAATATTGGTTTCGACATGGCCGGGTTCCGTGTTACTTATATCAGGAAGAGATTTTCACGTGTGCTAGATTTGTAAGTTACCTGCCTAAAGTACGGTCACTTTTATGTTATCAGAATTTTGAAATAATAATCACTATAGTTCATGACAGGTTTGTTTAGTCAAACCAAGTAGAAGTACAATATAAGGGTTCGCACCAAAACTGTGAATATTCTGGACAGTGATTACGTAATATTCCATAAGCGATACAGTACCCATACATATACACCTATCTGTATTATTTTTAAAAATCCTCTCGCAAAAGATTGACGAGCGCGCCATGTCTAGAATTTTAAGCACATTCAAATTATGATATACATGAATGAATCACTACATAGTATAAAACAAAGTTGCTTCCCGCTGTCTGTCCCTATGTCCCTATGTATGCTTAGATCATTAAAACTACGCAACGGATTTTGATGCGGTTCTTTTTTAATAGATGGAGTGATTCAACGGGAAGGTTTTTATGTACTTTTAGCCCGGAAAAACTTATTAACGCGGGCAAAGCCGCGGGCAAAAGGCTAGTTAATTATAAACATAATTAAATTTAGCGTGTATCATGTATTTTAAGTCTGCTGCCAGTACCATCTTGGTTTAATGAGTTTTACTTAAATTAGCTTCTGAGTTGTTCGAATGAAATAATCTATTACGTAAAGAATTTAACGTCCTAAGTCTGTTTGTTAAATAGGTTTAATTACGTTCTTTTATGTTTCATTTTAATTAATATCTATTCATTTATGATTTTATAAATGATACAGCCAGATGTTACAATGAACATCTCAATGGAAACCGATGTTATTGACAACAACGTGTTGCATAATAATATAACTCCTCGTAGCCGAACTTCGGCCACGGCGGCCAATCATAACAGATATCAGCCAGTTACGCATATTATAATAATAAATACACAGGTGCACTCTCTGTTCCATTACACTCATATATATCATTATCCATAATATCATATCCGTCTGGTGTAGACGGCAATCCGGCATGATCTATTTTGTAACTGTATACGCCCTAAATAAAGTGTCATAGGTACAAAACACCAACCACACTTTTGCATTTATCATCATCATTATCGGTGACATGAAGTCCACTGTTGAATAAAGGCCACTTTTAAAGATTTCCAGACAGACCTAAAGCGGTCTACATTAATATCTTAACATAGTATAAAACAAAGCCGCTTCCCGCTGTCTGTCCCTATGTATGCGTAGATCTTTAAAACTACGCAACGGATTTTGATGCGGTTTATATGAAGAGATACGAGTGATTCAACAGGAAGGTTTATATGTACTTTTAGCCCCGAAAAACTTATTAACGCGGGGGGAGTTGCGGGCAAAAGCTAGTTACAAAATAAAAGCTAAAATACTCGATTCAAGCACCGCAACGGTACAGGTTGGCCATTACTGATACCGGCGTCACAGACGGCACCACTAGTTTTACCTTATTCGTTGAACCGTTTCAACTGTTTGCGGACAATTTAACAGACTCCTTCCTTGTTTGGGTCATTCACATTTAACGAAGGCACCGCATTTCTTATATGCTTTTTTTACAACCGAATGACGAAACGAGCCAGCCGCTGGTCAGGTAAAAGTTTGTCTACAAATATTAGCAACACCTCGCAATTTGAATGAAACTGTATGGAATCAAACTCCGTTTGGCCAGGTTCTGTAAATTGAATTTTAAAAAATATGAAGTGGATAGTAGCCAGTCGATTTTAAAGGAAGTCTGCAAGATCTGGCTCCAAGAAACGTTGACGTAATTTAAATTCTATACTACGATATACAAAGTTTAAGCCGAGACGCCTAACGCCTTGATGCGCGATCAAAACAATTTAGTGAACATAAATAGCATCAAAGCACTTGTACTAAAATCAACACTCAGAATAAACAGCAGTAGCAATTAATCAAACAGCTAAGCCGCACCTCAATAATCTACTGAAATAGATCGGATGCGAACATACATCAAATCTCCATACTTAAGTTTGAAACTCAAATATGTATATTTGAATTTGCGCCCAATTGGAGATAGACTCGCACTCTAATACATAATGACTCATGAGACTTATAATATTAATAATCCCTCGGCCAAGTATGCGTGCTGTCTATCCCATACCATATAGATGCATGAGCCTATATTGTGTAAATCTTAATATAAGTTCGCAATAACAGTGCCAAGTTCATAACTACATAACGACATCCATTTTAAATGAATGGTCATTGACGTAAATTTTCTAATGCTTAATATATGCAAACGATCGTGTCAAATCGCCATTGCTCGAAAAATGTTTATTCAGCAGCCAGATGACGCCATCATAATTGACAGTGGAGATGCGACGTCAAGTGTATGCAGTGGGACGCAACTAAGTTGTGTTTATGTTTTGCAATTAACGCGCAATCATGATGATTAGCAAAAATTTGACAATAATTTCATTGGAAATGGTGTTACGATGCGTACACATATACATACATACGATGAATGCCTTTGTTGCGAAAGGTTCGCGTAGTACGGCTTAATTAGTGCGTTTCATAGGCGCGTTGTCAACGCCCTACGCCAGTACTCCGATAATGTTATCGTCCGACATCATAAAAAGCAGCGTTTAAATAACAAAAGGTATTAAAGGGTGGACTGAATGCGTGAGAGCTGCACCCGCAAAGCGCTTCATACTGTGATTTGTGAATAAAGAAAGACCAGCAAGCGTGCGGCGCGCCCTCAAAACCATTGTAATACAAATAATATAACGCTTCGGAAATAAAAAACATTACAAAGCTTCAATTAGGATTTTTACTGTTTCATAGTTTTTGCTATGGAAAGAGCTATGCTCGGAGTCTCTCTGAAGGACATAATTCGGAACGAAGTGATCCGTCAGAGAACCAAAGTGACCGACATAGCTCTGAGAGTTAGTAGGTTAAAGTGGCAATGCGCTGGCCATATATGTCGCAGAACCGATAACCGCTGGAGTAAGCGTGTTCTGGAGTGGAGACCGCGTCTTGGTAAACGTAGCGTGGGACGCCCTTTAACCAGATGGCGGGATGACTTGCACAAGAGGGCCGGCAGTAACTGGATGCATAAAGCAGCAGACCGGGCTCTGTGGCGTATCTAGGGAGAGGCCTATGTCCAGCAGTGGACTGCAACGGGCTGATGATGATAATAGTTTTGAGTGTTACTCATGTAGCATAATATCTAAAGCAGGCTTGGCTTTATTCATCAGCTCGACGACCCCACTGCTTGGACCTTATAATCTTATTTAGTGTCAAAATATGAAAGGTAAAACACGTTAATTATAAGAGGTTTAATCATCACACATCTTCATAGTAACAGCTCGCATTTCAAAAACATTTCTATTATTTGCTTACAAAGCGCACTGAGTTATATTAGGTTGTAAAACAACGGGATCGCCTTAGGGCAGTAAACGATTTACTGACGTCAAATGTGCCATATATTATGATGAGTTGATGTATACTGAGCTATAAAATCTTATTTCTATCTTTATCGCCCGTGTAAAGAAAGAGGGAGAGGAAGAAAACTATTTCGGAGCTTATTATACTGTTTCACTCATGAAATGAGGATTGATTGTGTGATCTAGGTTCGAGAAACCTGATGATAAGGAAACTTTATTTGTCGGAATATAAATTATATCAGCCAAGTTGCTTAGTGACGACTATAGTTAGAAGTTATACATGACGACACACAAAGGCAGTTTTTCCTGCAAAATTCTAAGAACTAAAGAAATTGCGTTTATCAGTAAAAGGTTGCCAAATTGTACGCTGAGAATTGCCGCAATCAAAAAAATATTGATTTTTTTTTCAATTAATTAGTCCTTTACTAAGCATGAGTGACACAGCGTTGTATGTAGTATGATCTACATAAAATAATAATTTCACCTAAAAGGCCGGCAACGCATTTCTATTCCCCCTGGTATTGCAGATGTTCATGGGCGGCGGTGATGACTCAATGTTTAAAGTAGTCACAGACGACCTGATTTGGTGCGGCCGCACCACGAACCTGGTGCGCCACCGGATAATAATTGACGGCGGTTCGTGAGCCACCCGATTGCATATGGTCCGGTGGCGCACCAGGTTCGTGGTGCGGCCGCACCAAATCAGGTCGTCTATGACTAGTTTTAGCCAGCACCACAGGTACATTTTCCATTTGGCTATTCTCACGTGAAGTTTTCTAAAACTAGTCACAGACGACCTGATATGGTGCGGCCGCACCAATTCGCTGTGCGGTGCGGTCGTCGCGCCACGCAACGCGAGAACACCTCTCACAGTGTGCCTTCTATTCTCTCGAAAAAGGCAACATTATAGAAACCCATTGAAAAAACTTAATACGGAGCGTTTTGATTACAGCATAGAGATTGATTATTATAGTCTGGAAAAGCACATAGGTCACTTTTATCCCGGAAAAAACTTTACTAGCGGGTGAAGCCGCGAGCATTTAGGATAAAATTGGCCTATATCACACAGGAGTAATGTAGCTTCCTATTAGCGAAATAATTTTTAAAATCGCTTCTTTAGTTTCTGAGATTGGCGCGTTCATATATGCGCGCCTAGTACTTGACTATTATTTTGTTGCGGAATTTTAAAACTATGATATCTCCTAAGATATTCATTGAAATCAAATGATGTCGAGGACAATTTTGTTCAAAATGAAATACTTGTGATGAATAACGTATTCATTTCAATAAGGATCGATATCATGTTTATAAAAACACCTTCGCAAATAATGCATTATTTAATAACAAATTTGATTACCACAAATAGGTTATACTGAGTCAAACTTAAAAGATAAACATATGTTATCTCGGGATTTTTTAGAACTTTTAAAAGGGAATAATTCCTTCATACATAATATTTTTTGCGTACCTTTAATCATTTAGCCAGCGACGCAACGGAAGCTTTTAAAAGGAATATTTTCTTGTTTCTGCAACATTTTACACAAATGCTACGCTCCTATCGATTGTAGCGTGATTTTATATAGCCTATGTCCTTTCTCAATAAACGAACTATCCAACACAAAAATATATTCAACTAGAACCGGTAGTTTGTGAGATTAGCGCATTCAACCAAACAAACAAACTTACACCTTCACAATTTATTTATTTATTTATTAGCTCTGCCTTGTTGTACATATTATAAAATTTCAGGTAATTACTAATTACATTTAAAACAAAATCTATACTAATATTATAAAGCTGAAGAGTTTGTTTGTTTGAAATAAAATAAAATAAAATAAAATACTTTATTCATCACGTAGGCGAACATAGTTGCACTTATGATATGTCAAGATACATTCAATTAATAATTATTATTACAAATAGTCACTTATATAACTAAAGACATTTTTGAAGGGAGCAAAATCTATGTAAACTAAATATAAAGAAGCCAAGCTCGGGCTGGCAGGAAAGAGATAAAAAAATATATATTTTTTTATTAAAATTAATGGGATGCACGCGTCGCGATCCCCACCGGTGAGGACACTACAGGCCCTAACCTAGCTAACCTACTAGCCACCTAAGCGATGACTACCCGAAGAAGAAAGGCAGAAAGAAACTCCAGGCTCACTTTTTTGTCATCAATTTTCCACTGAATCTTTGTATATTTTTTTTTAAGTCTTTTGTATACAAAGTCAAATCAGTTATATAAGCTAACGTACACCCAACACCGTTAAATAAGGATAATATTAATTGAATGAATTTCACATCACTAAACGCTACAGCTAGAAATTCATAATAAAGTTCGAAAACACAATTAAGTAATTATAATTACATTAAATTAATATAATAATATAGTCACTGATATTTACAACAAGTACGGCGTAGGTACATAACATTTGCCACAGTACCCAGTGAATTAATATATAAATTGAAAATTAAAATAGTAATGCTGTAATTACTGATAATAGTTATAAACATCCTACTAATATTATAAAGGCGAAAGTTTGTATGGATGTCTGGATGTATGGATGTTTGTCACTCTTTCACTCAAAAACTACTGAACGGATTTCGATGAAATTTGGCACACGGGTAGATTATGTCTTGGATTAACACATAGGCTACTTTTTATCCCGGGAAAATATAAAGCGGGACTTTTATCCCGGAAAGACTCATTCACGCGGGCGGAGCCGTGGGCAAAAGCTAGTATTATAGATAGTATAGATACAGACAACAGTACAGTCATATTATGTGACTCATTAAAGATGTGATGATGATAATTTTCGTGTATATAAATCTTAAACCTCATTATAATATTGTTCTCGGTAACAATGTCGCGCTCGGCACCCATTATGAAGACAGATATATGCTGCGCCTGCGACGGTTGAATAGGGACTCAACCACCGAACGGTGCGGTGCGACGGCCAGACGACGGGATTTGGTACGGTGCGCACCAAATTCGATGTGCAGGCGACCGAACCAACCGTACCAACAATAATAATAATAATGTGGCGCACGAGCCGCCAATTATTATCCGATGGCGCACCAGGTTCGTGGTGCGGCCGCACCAAATCAGGTCGTCTGTAACTACTTTAACAATCAATACATCAACCTGTACTAAACAGTTCAAAAACACTATCGCCAAAACACCGGACTGAAGCTTATTCTCATAAATTTTTAGGAGGCAATATAAGACAGGCTATTGCCCGTCTCTAAATTTACGAAAGATTGATTTAGGTCGAGATTAATGGCAGAAGCCATTGTTTGTTATCGAAATTGAACACTAAAGTTTAAATTGAGTTATGTCCAATATTTACCGATAACCCCTGAGGACCGAAAACAGATAATAAACTCGTTCGGATTTCAAACGAGTCACACCAGACATTCCTCGCATGGAATGATCGAACAAATTACTTTTACCAACATCACTACGAATCTACTTATAATGAGATGAATATGATATAATGCAGATTAATATAAAAAAGATAAGCATACGAAATATGAAGTAATAAAGTAAGAATAACATAGTAGTAATCATAGTTGGTTAATTTATAATAACAGTTATACCCCGAACGTTAGACCAAATTTGTACGCAGAGAAGAAATTGAATTGTCTCGAATGGGGCGCGCGGGTTACCTAAGATTTACGAATTTATTGGTATATAATATGTACTCTGCTTTAATAAAAATGTTCGTTGAAATAACTTCACCGAAAGCATTGCCAGTTTTTCGTCGTAAAGTTTTTCTGCGATGTATGCTATGAGAAAATATCGGGCCTAATGAATAACAAACATTTCGGCAATGTTATTACTGTATAGTTTATATGAGGGTCTAGAAACTCTAGAATAACAATGTGAAGTCTTTCAATGGCTTAATAAATATACTATTTTTTTAAACATAGTAAATTATCTGAGCTCACGAAGAAGTTACAGAAAGAGGTAAAAAGATAGGTTTAAAGAATAATAATATTTAGTACTAGCTTTTGCCCGCGGCTCCGCCCACATTAAAAAGTTTTTCCGGGATAAAGGTCCCGGTTTATATTTTCCCGGGATAAAAAGTAGCCTATGTGTTAATCCATGACATGATCTACCCGTGTGCCAAATTTCATCGAAATCCATTCAGTAGTTTTTGCGTGAAAGAGGAACAAACATCCTTACATCCATACATCCAAACATCCAAACATCCATACATTCTTACAAACTTTCGCCTTTATAATATTAGTAGGATTTACTGATATTAAGGACAGTATGTCAAGTATTTTGTTATTATAAATTAATAAATACTGAATGTGATAAATATTACGCTAAAGATTTAATCACTACATAGTATAACACAAAGTCGCTTTCCGCTGTCTGTCCCTATGTATGCTTAGATCTTTAAAACTGCACAACGGATTTTGATGTGTTTTTTTTAATAGATAGAGTGATTCAAGAGGAAGATTTATATGCACTTTTGTCCCGGAGAAACTCATTGACGCGGGCGAAGCCGCGGGCAAAAGCTAGTTAATTCACAAGTGTATTAGATCATTAAAAAAGCGTAGCACATATAGTAAAACGAAATCAAGGACTGCCGTTCGACATAATATTTTGTATATCTCAAGCTTAACATGAAGTTAGTGTGTGCACTTAACACTCGATTAATCATATTATTAGAAATATAATTTTAAGGCCCTCCACCGAGCAAACGGCCTTGAGCATTCGTTTTATATACTTCAGCGCACGATTAACAGGCTTAAATCCTACTAATATTATAAAGGCGAAAGTTTGTAAGGATATATGGATGTTTGCTACTCTTTCACGCAAAAAATTCTGAACGGATTTCGATGAAATTTGGCACACGGGTAGATCATGTCTTGGATTAACACATATGCTACTTTTTGTCTCGGAAAAATATAAAGCGGGACTTTTATCCTGGAAAAACTCATTCCCGCGGGCGGAGCCGCGGGCAAAAGCTAGTTTACGAATAATTTAATTAACAAATTTATCAATTATAGGTCTTTTTAGAAACATTTTACCTACCAAAATGTTCCTCATTATATTGCCTATGATCTAAGTGTTGGCTGCAAATTACAATAACGTACACTTTGGAAGGAGATGCACGAAATCAACAATTTGAGGGGTTTTCAATTTTCATTATGAAATTAACAAGACAATATCCACATTATAAAAAAAAAATACTACCAAACTAAAGATAACATATTGGAGAAATATCTTAAGTCTTTTTCTATTTGTCTTATAAATTTCGAATAGATAGCTTCTAAAAACAACATAAAATTCCGTTTTGCTACAGGGATCCTTTTAACACAAAATATATTCAAACTCATCGTCCACGATTCACCGCCCATCATAACTGCAGTCAGTCTCCGAGAACACTAATAAAAATTACATTAGAACGTATTAAGTAACCTATTGGTATTTTTTGCTGTCGATTATAAGAATGTAATTATTTTTATTATATGCGGAAAAGTGACTCTAGTGCACCCGTGAGGAGAGTCCGCATAGAGTATCGGTTAAGGAGAGATGATAATTGTTCGTCAGTCGAAACAATTATGCCGGTCCGTTCATATTAGTTTTACTGGTTGGATGGAATGGTAAAGACAAAAATAGTCAGAAATTGTAATCAGTATCGTGTTTGATATGGACGAAAAACCGACCATCACTTTATAAAGCCATCACAGTGAACAGTATCGATGCTACAACGACTGCCCATCACTTTTTATTAAGAGATTCAATGAAACATTTTTTGAAAATAATTGCCTAAATGGGTTAAGTCAAAGGCAAACGCTCTCGATGATCTCGGCCAGTAATTAAATAACACTCTTCATCAGGCTATTGACAATGTACATGACTGCCAACCGTGAATTGTGAACGAATTCGATTTCCCATTGAGCAAACATTTCTATGAGGTTTTCGCTTGGTTTTCAACGCGAATGACATGATTTGGGTTGGCCCAAAATGTCAATAGGCACATTGCCTGAAAAAATAACCTACGTAATATACTGTTGCAACAAGGTCATAAAGTTTGTATCCAGGCGATTTTATTTTTTGTCAAAGGTAATATAATAATATGTGTAACATATTCCAATGAACATTTACCTATTGGTAAATTATACCTATGAACAGTATAGCTCTATTGAGCTATACTGTTCATAGGTAACATCCTTCTTTCCTTACATAGTATAAAACAAAGTGGCCCGCTGCCTCTACACGCGAGAAACTCAAAAACTACCAACGTATTTCAATGAAGTTTGGTATGGAGATAATTTGAGACCCGGAAAAGATTTAAGGCTATTTTTATCCCGAGAAAATATAATCGGAACTTTTATCCGGGAATACCTCTCACGCCGGCGAGCTCTCGAGCAATAATAGTTAGTAAATTATAATCTGATATTTCAATTTGATTATTAAGTAAAGACGAATAGTTTAGAAAAAAACGCAGGCGAAATTGTGATTCGTGAGCTTACAATCAATAATAATTATCACACGGAATATTGGTCGTGTAACATGTAAGTGATTCAAACCTTGCCTGTTTGTTTCGCGAAGGAATTGAGTTTATCTAATCGTATACCTAAAAATAGTTGATAAATCAATATAAGATTGCACTTCAAATATATTTGCTTACACATTTAAGAATAACATAATATCACACACACACACACACACGCACACGCACAGGCACACGCACACGCACACGCACTCACGCCTTTTATCCCCGAAGGGGTAGGCAGTGGCGCAACTAGTGCAGCCACTTTTCGCCGTTATTCCGTCCCATGATGTGATAGGGGGCGAGCCTATACCCATATCGGACACAAATTCCAGACTCCAGGCTGATACTGAACAGAAAAACACTTTCCCCGACCCGGGGATCGAAGCCGAGACCTCAGCATTGCAGTTGTACCGTAATACAACTACGCCACCAAGGTACTCCTAATATTAAAATAAGTAACATAATATTGCAATATAAATAACACGAAAAAGGATTTATACTTCCACTAGCGGCCCCGACAGACGTTGTCCTGCCCTAAAAAGGTAACTAAAATGGCTATTAAAAAATAAGGGTTGATCGTAGAGGGGTGAAAATTTAGGGTTGTAGGTATTTTTGTATGCTGTATCATAAAAAAATTAAAACAAAAAATTTTGTCTGAAAAATAAAAAAAAAATTTAGGGGTGGTCCACCCTTAACATTTGGGGGGATGAAAAATAGATGTTGGCCGATTCTCATAGATACCGGATAAGCACAAAAAATTTCATCAAAATCGGTCAAGCCGTTTCGGAGGAGTATGGCAACGAAAACTGTGACACGAGAATTTTATATATATAGATATGGTTTTAATGAGATGAATGTTCTGGCATACGCGAGAGTTCGTCCGGATAAATAACACAGTTTTGTTGATTTCTGCCACCAAGCAACAGCTATAAACGGTAAAAAATCATTACATTATAATTTAGTCTTTAATGCACCACCATAAGTAGATCAATGTAGCCCTGTGCTTATATGATTAATTCTTTCAATCGATCTCCAGTTAATTAATTTCAATTTGAAAAATATAAATATTATGTGTAACTCGATATTACACTATCAAACATGGCGATAGGTTGGTTCCTATCACATAATTGGATAAAAGCATTCCTACATCAAAAGACTCTCTTCCCTCTATCTCTAACCACAACAAACAGAAAGTCCATCATCTCTACATACAAAAGTAGCCGTCCGAAGTGTATATCACTAAAATCTATACTTAATATTATAAAGCTGAAGAGTTTGTTTGTTTGGACGCGCTAATCTCATGAACTACTGAACCGATTTTGAAAATTCTTTCACTAATAGGAAGCTACTTTACTCCTGAGTGCTATAGGCCTTTTTATCCCGGAAAATATTTTTATCCCGGAAAAACTCTTTCACGCGGGCGGAGTCGCGACCATCACCTAGTATAGGATAAAGATGAACAGATACCGTAATAAACGATAAGTCACAGTCGCGTGCGTTTCTAACATCAAAGGCGACTCGCTCGTAAAAAGAATTTTGGCAGTAACGTGCACTCGTAAAATGCGCATACACTGCGAAACTATCAAACGTAATTATCTTTGTATGTATAAAGATGGATCGGGCGCGGAAAATAAATTAGCCGGTAACAATTAACGATTATTGACTTTCTGCTATTTAGATGTTTGGTATACAGATAACGAATTTGCGGGTTGCAAAAATGAGAAAACTAAACATAACTTTATATAGGTAGTTTATTAGTTAGAGTGGACGATAGCCTCGTTGGAAATAGAAGGGTCTGCCGAGACAATGTCCGCAGATTTAGTACCAAAGGCACAACTCGTGACTTTTCGAAGTTACGTGTGTATTGCAATTACCGTTCAGTTTAACGGTGATAGAAAACATAATGAGGAAACCTACGTACCTAAGAACTCTCCATAAGAATCACGAGGGTGTGTGAAGTCTGCCAACCCGCACTAAGCCAACGTGGTGGACTAAGGTCTAACCCCTCTCAGTAGTAGATGAGGCCCTACAAGTATGAAAAATATCTCAGCTATGCGAGCTAAACTAACGTAGCTTAACTTCTGGTCTCCAACCCATTAATTAAATAGGGTACGTTTAAGAAAAAAAGCTTAGTCTATTATTCCTGGAAGAGATTTTAGTAAAATGTGAGCCTATCGCCATATCGGGCACAAATTCCAGACTCCGGGCTGATACTGAATAGAAAAACTCAATATCACTTTGCCCGACCCGGGGATCGAACCCGAGACCTCAGCACTGCAGTCATACTGTAATACAACTACGCCACCGAGGCAGTCATTATTAAATATTATTCCTAATTTTATATTATTTTTCATTAGAAGTTTTTTAGTACACGTACTATATAACCAAAATATCTCACCCACGGATACTTCTTGTTTTTCATTTCTATGGCAACGCGGTATCTAAAACGTATAATCTATGGTAATGTGATATTTGAAACGCAAACCTATCATAAACGCTATGTTTAGACAATCATAGTTACGGACGACTCGCTCTCGCAAACATTCGTGTTCATATTTAATACTCGCGTTGACCTAATAAAACGGAATTTATCCGCGTAGTAATACGCACCATTGTATATAACCATTGTATAATATGGTTTATATATATTTATTTATTATATATAGTTTGTAAACCTGTAACACGGAATAGGATGTTTGACTCAATGTTGTTCTTTACGTTTATCAGGATATTCACCTGATATAAATCCTAACACGGAAAGATTGATTAAAATACAATTAATCTGTCAAGGCCCGCGACGGACACCGGTGTCCATATATATAGGGTTTTGCCATATAACTATATATATAAGCGGGGCTTGGCGGGTAAATCAACAAGTTACAAGCCTTTGAATTTCGGTAGAAAACACTTGACGCCATCGGGTGTTTCCGCCAAATTAATAAAATTGAAAGATTAGAAAAAAGAGTCAGATAAAATAGTATTAATGAATTTAATAAATTTCCACAATCATTATAAGGGTTTCACTTTGTGTGTACAAAAAATATCTTAAATTGTTTAGTAAATATTCAAAGAATAAAAAATGGTATGGACACAAAAAACACGGTAAGGACATGTTAATAAATATTGTTAGTATTAAGTAACATAAACTATTTCATGTAAAAGAAAATTTAAAAGGTAACCATGTTTATCGAGTTTTTATTCTGCAGCTATCGTAAATAAGAAAATATCCAACGAACGGTAAAGACATCTAAAATACGGTAATGACAACTTATTACTAATATGCATTAATTAGGTACTGAACCTTGATGGTGATCATTATTATAAGGATTATGATTAAAAACAGAAAAAAAATATAATCAACTTTTATTGTAATTGTTTTTATTCATATAATCTAATATTACAAAGTTTTGAGGAACATAAAAATTATGAATACTTGCTCATTTTTAAAATCAGTCTCATATAATACAATAAAATCACAGAATAATCAGTTAATAAAAACAATAAATTCAGTTCTGTAAAATATAAATGGCGTAGTTGTATTACAGTACGACTGCAAAGCTGAGGTCTCGGGTTCGATCCCCGGGTCGGGCAAAGTGATATTGAGTTTTTCTATTCAGTATCAGCTCGGCGTCTGGAATTAGTGCCCGATATGGCGATAGGCTCGCCCCCTATCACATCATGGGACGGAATAATGGCGAAAAGTGGGTGCACTAGTTGCGCCTCTGCCTACCCCTTCGGGGATAACAGGCGTGAGTGTATATGTATGTATGTATATTCTTTTGTTGATCTTTGGTCTTTGTATAGGTTTTTTAGCCTGTGTATTCTGACACTGTATAAATTGTTTTTCCTCTGAAGAATTTAAATTTTTCGTTCATAAAATTTTACCCTACTTTTTAGCTGATTTACCAAAGTCGTGAACTTCAATTCTTTACACTCTTCATTATTTATCGATTTTTCTAGAGGATCTTCTTCCTGATTATTGATTATGTCCTCAATTATGTTTGTTTCTTCTATGTTAGCTTGGTGTGGTATGGAATTTATTCTTTTAATGTACCTAGAACTTCTTTTGTTTATTTTCCATTGCTTTCTTATTATTCTCTTTCCTCTTTCAGTCGTCTCCGTTACGCTGTTAAGTTTTTTTGCTTGTCTTCTTCTTTTATAACGCTCCTTTTCCTTCTCCAGTAATTTTTCATATTTTTCAGGGTCATTCAGTTTTATGAATTCATATCGTTTCCTCTTATTTATATTTCTTCTTTCCTTATTTTCTGAGGTATTCCTTGGCATTCTGTGTTAATTACTGAAATATCATCATAATGATTATTAATGTTTATAAAGTCTCAAAGTGATGAGTAATTGAAAGGACCAACTTGACGGGATACTGGATAGTAATACCCAAGCAATCTGCAGAAAAGTAGCAGATTGAAAAGAAAAGTGACAGATTGCTGTTGAGTTTTGTTCGATGTTTTCCGAACATCTCACACATCCATTCCTCTCTTCCCTTAATCCTAGTCTTTTCCTTATCTGGCAGCAAATTCAAACTTCTCTGGTTTTATTCGTATTTAAAGTCATTGGCCAGTAAGGATCACTTAGAATAATTATATGACCCATTTGTTTATGTGGCAATCTATATATTATGATATAAAATAATCTCAAAATACAATAGCGTATGTAAGGTTAAATAAGCCTCCATGCAACAGTAATATAAGCCCCAGTTTTGAATTGTTAGACACTATTCTTACAAAACTTTGTCATCACCGTAGCTATCGTGTCTTTACCGTGGTCTCTAATTTATTACGGTAAGGACTGTGTTGGTAATGACATTTTGGTCATTTTGTATTATATTATACCTTAATTACAGTTCTACAGTATCCAGTCACTGACAATAGATTCTTAAAAACATTATACTATGTGACATTCAACAATGAACAGAATAAAACCTTTACTTACCAGTATATTGTATGATGTATAGGTAATGACACTTTTTAGAATTTCGTGAAAGAACGCGTCTCACGGCCAAAATATGTACACCACAACTATCACCCACAGCACTCATCGGCGTACTGACGCGCACGTCTTGTAGCACCACTGAGGTAGCAGGGACCATGCGTTAGTAACGTACAAAATTATGTTTTGTGAGTGATTTGGTAAGGACCGATCTTGGACCCACGTTTATATTACAAGCAAAATAATATATATCTACGCTATATATGATACGAATGTATTATATTCGTATATCTGTAAACTGCATTTATTGTAGAAATATAAATTTGAAGCCGGTTTGTGCTATATTATTTTTTAAAATTCAATTGAAACTTAAAAAACATGATTTGTTACACTGTATATTACACTTGTTATGATAAAGATTTATTTATTTTTGTAATATTTATATAAGTTTGATTACTGAAATTACTTGTTAGTGTACAAAAGGTCTTTAATGAGATTATAAAAATTTACAATGAAAAAAATATCCAATATTTTAGGAGCTAGATAACAGTTACATGTTTTTTCGCTGTTGGCGGAAATGCCCCATCGGGAATAACGATGCGTGCGATGAGTGATGAAAGAATGAGATGGAGCGATATCTACACTACGCACCCATTCCTGCATATTTCACATATAATTTCACTTCATTTATCCCCGAAGGGTTAGGCAAAGGCGCAGCTAGTGCACCTACATTTCGCCGTGTGTATTCCGTCCCATGATGTCATAGGGGGCGAGCCTATCAACATTTGAAATAACTAATATTATAAACCCGAAAGTTAGTAAGTAGGTATGGAAGTCCGGATGTCTGGATGTATGGATGTTTGTTAGTCTTTCACGCAAAAACTACTGAACGGATTTCGATGAAATTTTGCACACGGGTAGACCATGTCCTGGATTAAAACATAGGCTATATTTTATCCCGTGAAAATAAAAAGCGGGACTTTTATCCCGGAAAAACTTTTTAACGCGGACGGAGCCGCGGGCAAAATCTAGTTTGAAATATGAATTACTGCCTCATTTCTTATGAATTTTAGACAGAAGGGCTTCTTTTTCATTCTGATAGCTGTAACATAAAAAATAATGTACAAAATCGAATCGATCTTAGCCTAACAAGAAAAATATGCTCTTGGGGTCCACAATATTTAAATGTTTCAATCCGGAGTTCAGAAAAATGCAAAAAGCATCAAACTAATACCTACCGATAGTCTAATATAGATTGACAGTAATAGAAAAGAACATAGAATATCTAATTCAGCATAATATAACCATTTAGAGATTTTCAACACAAGTTAACAACGAACATAGTCATTATTACGTAATCCAAACTAAATTCCCATCTCTGCATTATCACAAAAGCGATGAATGCCACATTAGCCTATCTCGCATCCAAAGATAAAGATAACAAATGAACAGAGAACGCTTTTAGATAAACTTGAGCGTAAAACCCACACAAAGTTAATACAAATAACAAACTTTTCTATACCACAAAATGTATGAGTCTATGATGAAGGGTTAGTGTAATAGTTTATTGAACCGGCAGTCTATGATGGTCGATTTCATAGATTAAAATAGGGAAGTGAAATCTCAATTAATTATCGAAAAAAATATACTAGCCAGCGATCCTATGAGTAACGATGGTATTGGATTTCATTTTTAAAATTTTATTGGACGTCACTATTGACAATAATGGACAGCAATTAGCTAATTCAACGTAGTTGTGAATTATTACGATACTTTATGGGCGGACAAACGTAAAAACGGTCATCATATGTCGGATCTATATATAGTATGGGAAAATGTGGTAAAAATATATTAGTAGGTTCTTATAATTTTTTTTTACACTAACGAACTGTGCCCTATTCATCAAACATTACATGTCTACAAGCTCACAAGTTACATGTTAAATATTTTTTTTACAAATTCTTGTAAATTATGTACATGAAATACTTTTACTAGACTTGTAGATTGTATCAACTTGTGGTGGTGGCAATGGCACTGCAATGGTGACGTCTCGGGTTCGATCCCCGGGTCGGGCAAAGTGATACTGGGTTTTTCTATTCAGTATTAGCTCGAAGTCTGGAATTTGTGCCCGATATGGCGATAGACTCGCCCCCTATCATACCATGGGATGCAGTATGCATAGCCTGCACCTACTTCGTGCGTCTGCCTACCCCTTCGAGGATAAAAGGCGTGAGTGTGTATGTCTGTATCATCTTGCATTTTAAATTTACAAGACTTCTTTTGATGCATTACCAAATAATGTTTCTATCATTTTTATATGTCGGTAATATAGAAATTACGGTAAAATAACTAGTCAAGTTAATGTTAAAAATAAAAACAATTTGCAATAATTTGATTTTTTTTGCGTAAATAACCAAAATAATAAAACAAAAAACAATAAATAAATAAACCATAATAATAAAACCTATTTTATTAGTTACATGAATTATGATTTATGGTTAAAACTTTAATGTTCGTTTATAAGCGACTTAAAAGTTTGAAAAAAATAGGATGGTCTATTGCAGACCCATGTAGGTACTTTAAAAGCTTTCTTGGAGATAAATAACATGGTAGCAAATCATTCCCGCCAGGCATTGATTTTGTTACTCTTCGAATTACACTTCTTCAATTAATTCGTGATAAAACGATTTATTTACTTATTTATTTTATTACGGTGCACCAACAGCGTATTATATATTAACAAATTGGTAAAATATATTATTGGCTTCTATATAAGTGCCCAGTTTATTAAACGTTACGAGGCTTGTATTACAATAATGCGTTCATCAAAACTAAATGAATATACTACAAGCTACAAGTGATATCACTTGTATTATAAGTACTTTTTACACTTGTATTTGTTATTTCTGTTTATCAAAAATGCCTTTGTAACATGTAGCTTGTAACTTGTGGCGAAAAAGTTGAAGAGTTATTGTGGATTCGTAATATGTGTTACAAGCCAATAGTATCTCTTTCTACTCTGTTATAATTAAGTTTTTAGATAGTTTATAGCTAAATTCAATACAAGTTTGTGATTTCCGAATCGGATTTCGACAGTTTTGAGGTATAAGTCGGTAATTCAAGAAGTAGCAAATCAATTAATGGCAGGAATGATTTGCCCCCATGTTATTATTCTCAAAGTTTTTTTTTAAGTACTTTGTATAGTTCGTTAATAGACCACTAGTTTTTCCAACCTTTAAGTTGTGCATAAAAGATGGTTAAATTTGTAATCATAATTCAAATCTATACTAATATTATAAAGCTGAAGAGTTTGTTTGTTTGAACGCGCTAATCTCAGGAACTACTGAACTGATTTTGTAATTTATTTCACTAATAGGAAGCTACTTTACTCCTGAGTGCTATAGGCTACTTTTTATCCCGGGAAAACTTTTTCACGCGGGCGGAGCCGCGAGCACTACTAGTAACTAATATAATGAGTTTTAAAATAGGTTTTTACATACAAAATCAGACTATGTACATGTAAGAAAAAAAAACATTGCGTTGGCGAGTTATTGTCAATAGTTATCATAATTTCTACCTTACCAACATAAGATCGCATCTTTGTTTCAATAACCTCATACATCTAGAAGATTCTATACTTAAATAACACTTTACTGAAGCAAAGAGGCGATATAAAACTATATATTCTTTATAAACATATCAAATTTAAAAAAATGACTTGTAAATTAAAAATACAAGTATGTACCATCTACAAGTCTTGTGAAATTATTTGATGAACGTAATTTACACAGTCTTGTATAAATATTCTGGTATCTTGTAACTTGTGGGTTAGTAGACACATATTTCTATGAACGCATTTTACAAGAATTTGTAAAAATGTTTTTGTACCACTTAACTTATGAGCTCCTAGAATTCTATCTTTTGATAAAAGGGTATTTTGCCTTGTTTATAAAACTTTATAACTTTTTTGAAACAAGTTACAAGCTAGAAAGGCATTTATGATAAACAAAACCACAAATACAACTGTGAGAAAGAACTTGTTATGCAAGTGATATTACTTGTAGCTTGTAGTTTACACATATAGGTTTGATGAATGCATTTTTGTAAAATGGGCTAATTTACAAGAGAAAACGCTTGTAATACAAGGCTTGTAACGTTTGATAAACAGGGCACTGTTCGTGAATTTTTATATAACAAAAAACGCGCGTTCGCTGGAAACGCGCAAAGAGAGCACGTATCAGAAAACTAATAAACAAGCTGGCTGCATTGGTCCTGAGTAATGGGACAACATTTCATTTCTTCAATATGCTCAAATCTTAATACTATATGATACTTTATCAAAAATTATGAGACCCATATTTTTTTTTTGTTCATAATTCAGATATTTTCATTCATGATTTTAGTTTTGAATTTTGTTTTATTCTAAACCGTCGTAAGCACCAAATGACGTCATATATACGGCTCAAGACTTAATAGCTTTTGATTTGCAATACAAAAACAGCTGACAAGTGATAGCTCATACAGAATAGCTTCTGTAATCTGTCATCCATTTGGCGATTTACGATGTACCCACTACCAACATACATATACATATACACTCACGCCTGTTATCCGCGAAGGGGTAGGCAGAGGCGCAACTAGTGCACCCACTTTTCGCCGTTATTCCGTCCCATGATGTGATAGGGGGCGAGCCTATCGCCATATCGGGCACAAATTCCAGACTCTGAGCTGATACTGAATAGAAAAACTCAATATCACTTTGCCCGACCCGGGAATCGAACCCGAGACCTCAGCATTGCAGTCGTACCATAATACAACTACGCCACCGAGGCAGTCTACATTGGGAACCCATTACTCAGTACTTCGTGTCTACGTAAATAGTATGAAACTACTTCATTTGACCGTATGTGTAACGTCATCAATCATTTTTCGGTTATTATTTTTTTTCTCCGATATTACGTATTAAAGAAAATATTTAAAAATGTAATCATATTCAGAATTGAATAATTAAGAAACGGTATTTTTGTTTTAGGCACGTTTAGATTATGAAATGTTGCCAATTGAGCTTCTAAAGGCTAAAAGGTTTAAACACTGTGATAAACGTATATTATTATCTGAATAAAAGTAAACACTAACAAAACGTATATTTATACGTTTTATCGTGCTATGTTCGGGAAAGAATAAATGTAATAAAATAGTACTCTTATTAAATAATGCCATTGTCAGAAGCAATCAATTACATCGAATACAATACAGACAATTGAAAAGGTTTTGCCCGAACGAATATGGCGTAGCTTGACAATAATGACATTCACGGCAGCAATTCCATTTGCAGACAATGTATACTAGACATCTATTGTTGGCCAAGTGGCAAAATGTTATGTACAGGTGGTGTTCGAGGCTTCACCCGTGTGTAAGTCCTTCAAAGGAATAAACTGCCACTAAAAATATATTTACTTTTCGGGATAAGAAAGTAAGTATTCCTAACATCAATCTGGAACATTGTGCCTATGCAAACCTGTTTACTTATATTTCAATAGACTTCAAATCAAATATATTCGCAATTTCCATCTCGTATTCTATATGAAAATAGAGCTAGCCTATTATAGAAGAATTCCAATTCAGAAATTCATCATGTGTTTTTCGGATTGAAAACCTACACAAAAGCATGTAAATAAAACTAAATGCCAAGTATGAAGAATCACCGAAACTGAGAAACACAATTAGAGCGAACCAAACTGAGCCAAATCTAAAACCACGTTTACTATGAAACATACCCATTAATATAAAGAAATAAAAACGAATGGAGTTACTCCAAGTCCCGGAACAATACATTGACAGATGGCGAACAATGTAATCTACATGTAATGTTGTCAAAATGAAGACGGACAAAAATGGGGCATTATTGTAAACAATTTTATTTTTAGGTATGAAAAACGCTTGTAAATAACAAATGTAAAAACGACTCGTTTGTCAAAATGTCAAGTTTAATGGTAACAAGTTTTGTTTCCCTTCATAGAAAACAGATGGCGGTGTTAAAAAATGTGGTTATTGTTTTATTAGTATGATTTATGACTGCCTCGGTGGCGTAGTTGTATTACAGTACGACTGCAAAGCTGAGGTCTCGGGTTCAATCCCCGAGTCGGGCAAAGTGATATTGAGTTTTTCTATTCAGTATCAGCTCGGAGTCTGGAATTTGTGCCCGATATGGCGATAGGCTTGCCCCCTATCACATCATGGGACGGAATAATGGCGAAAAGTGGGTGCACTAGTTGCGCCTCTGCCTAACCCTTCGGGGATAACAAGCGTCAGTGTATATGTATGTATGTAGTATGATTTATAACAGCAATTATTCGTATATTACATTAGGTTTAAAAACAGAACAGAGTTATCTTTACTCCGTGGGTTTAAACTCGTACGGCGGTGAAAATGCAAAAAACCTATGAAGGATACCAGGAAAGGACATGTCCAAAAATGGTCCTGAAAATCTAAACAAGACAGTTTATATATATTTGGATAGAACTCCTGAAAACTAGCCTTTTGCAATAAATCGTTTAATTTTAAAGACCTCCGATTTTGAGATAAATGTAATTTTGTTTGGCTTGAAAACTACGCTTAATATGAATGTTTTCAAAAAAGTTGGTTATGAATGGAGGGAGGGGTCTAAAAATATTTTTTAATGGATCTAAGTTCCATATGTTGCCCCTTTAATGTCCCTAAAGTTTGAGCCTGTTTAGATTTTGAGGTCCAGCACCCATACAAAAAGCGGACATCTCCTTTAAAGACGCCAACAGTTCACCAGCAAAGTAGAAAGTTCCTGTACTTCGTCCTCAGGCTCTTGGGTGTTACCCTTATTCCGGCGGATCGTAGACTTGACAGAACATGCCCATGCACATATCGTAAAAAGGATTTATTGCTACAGCATGCAAAGTAAACTGCCTAATGTTAACACTCGGACAAAGCAAATATTAGCTACTATTTAACCAAATCAAGTTTAGTTCATGAGCCTTTGTATGTTCTCCATCCATACACAAGGAAGACCTAGCTTGGATATTAAAAGACGGTATTTGCGAAATGCACCGTAATTACCAAAGGGAAGCGTCGGGCGGCCCAGACTACCAACGTGTACGATCATTTGTATTTAAACGACGAATGAATAATAAAGAGACCCACCGGAGCCCGGACTCGACGTGGTCACAATAAACTCGTCGCTTTGACGGCAACCGATTCAATTTTACCTGATCCGTTCAATAAACAAGCGTACGCCGGATCAATCAATCAAAATTACGGCGACGCGTGAATGCGCCCGTGGCGCGTCTCTATATTTTTAAACGACTTCCAAAAAAGGAGGAGGTTCTCGATTCGTGTTTGTATTTTTTTTATGTACGTTTACAACTATGCCAAAAAATATTTCACGTTTACCGAAATTAGCAGATACCTTTCTAATTGTTAATACTCTTTACAAGCCGCATCTGGAATTATTTTTTAAAATAACTATCACGTTAGCACAAAATCCTTGCTCGTTCAATACACAGACCTCATCATATTTTATATTTTTCATCTAAGAGTAAAATTTATCTTTGACATTTCAAGCGTGCGAAAAAAATGCCCGAGTGGACCTATCAATTAAAATTCCGTTGGGCTTCTCCTAGTACGAGGTTTTTCCCAGATACCCAGCGTAAAATCGAAAATTATCCTCTAACAATTAAATAGCATATTCCCATACACGCAGGGGAAGAATATTTATCGCGACTTGCTGTTAGTGCTTTGACGTCACTGGTCATGTGGATGGCTCCGCGATCATCGCTTATCTGTTGCCGCATGGAAACGCACACTTCATCGTAAATACACCTCCGTCTTTATATTTATAAACTAAGGCTGGATTGCACAACGACTTACTATGTTTAACGCTAAACACATTTAAAAACGCGTTCTGTCACTGTCATCTATTAGAAAAAATTGCAAAGACAGCACTATGATTAAATAATAAACACATTGAGCATTAATCATATTTAGTTAGTCGTTATGCAAGCCAGCCTTAATGGCTTATATCCGACGTTTTGTTTTACGCTGATACCGTTTGAATGAGGCACCCATTTAAATATTATTTTCGAGTAACACTCTTGTTTTGTTTTGATATTATTGTTATTTATCGTAACAGATGCTGAGATTGCCGCTGATTTTATGATGTGATAATTCTTCACAGTAACGGCAAGTCATAATCTAAAACGTTGTAACGTAATCATTGTCATGGAAGATAATAAGACAAAATATATATTTTTTAATGCACCTAATTCTAAACCGCGATATAAACACGGTTCGTTGATATGAAAAAAATTAGAGGCGGAGGCCCGAAGATTTCCGTGAATTTACGCATACTCCACAATTTATACGACCGGTTTACGATCGGCGAGCGTCATGACGAGTGACGTCATCATGGGCAGTGGGCTGTAGGCATACAACATTCCAGCACCGAAGACAATAGACGGAGTATTTTTATCTATATACGGTTGATCGGACAGGGTATCGGGGAGTGACGACTGGCGGAAGCCGACACTCATGCATATTTGATGGGCCGTGGCCGAGGGACCCGCGGCACCCAACGAGCACCGGCGCGGCCTACACGGGTACATCTAAAACGATTTGGATCAATGAAGAGGCCCTTCACCGGCGTTTTATAGCAGACGGCATCCGTTTCTACACAGGTAACTATTAACTATACATTACACGTATGCAAATGTGTTCTTCGAAGGAACTATGGGGTGATGAAAGTTAAATATATGAACGTGGACTTTAATATTTAAGGTATAATTTATTATCAATTCAATGGCATGGTAAGACGAAGGGGTGAAGTAAGAGAAATATATATTTATAGGGAATTAAAAAAAAAACAAATTTGAGGTTCCATTTTAAGTCTAAATCTAAATTATAAACTAATACTAAAAAGGTAACACTGCTGGTAGATCATAATACAAAATAGAGCTTTAGAACAATTCGTTTTGTCCACACTAGATTCATCTTGTTGAACTAAATGTGAAAACGCTATAAATTGACTGTCGCCATCGACGTGACTCCTCTCGGGTGTATTGGACCAAGTTTCGGCATCAACTCGATCGTTTCTATAATAGAAGGGTTCCTCGCGAGAACGTGAAGGCGGGACGTGAGACGAATTCCTAAGTGTTATTCTGGCATTCTTCGATACATTGAAATTTCGCTATCGTTGATTGAAAACGAAAATAATGATTTATAATGAATAATGATATATTAAATAATTTATGGTCGTCATGCATGGTCGCATGTTGATCTGTCAAGTGTCATATGAAAATATTTCAAGTGGTATGTTACACATCTAAATGGGACATTCCACAGAATAGTCGCTCGATGTGTTGCCGATATGATAGGTACGACATGGTCAGGAAAATATCCTTACAGAACTTTCATATATATTTATACTACGCTGAGTTTCTTGGTGCTTCTTCTCAGGTCAGTGGGCTTTTCCGAAGCACCGGTAGAATCTTTTAGTATAACAACATTGTGAAAAATGACGTGTAAAAGTGCCCTTAGGGGCCTAATTACTGAATAAATGATTTGAATTTGAATATAATAAAACAATCCGGGTAATATTTCATTCAACTAGCAATTAACATTACGTGAGACAAATCAATACAGTACTAATAGTACGACATACGATTTGCTAAACATACGACGAGAGTTAATATATCATAGCGATAACAATAACCAGCAATTGTTCAAAGGTAGGCGACAAAACTTTGCTAAGCTATAAAACAATCAACTGGACGGCGTCAGGCGAAAACGCATACAGAAAATAATAAAAAGATCAGCGTGTATTAAAGGATGCAATTCATCATGGCTTTGTTGTTGGCACGACAAAATCATGATGCTGATTGCAGGACCTGAGTGTGTAATGTAGTCCAAGAAGTTTTATTGTTAGAATAAAATATTTTGAACCAGGTGTTGCTCGCGGCTTCGCCCGGGTGAAAAGCCTTTCCCGCTACTGAAGTTCCTAAAACACTGTAGCGACGTATAGCGCTACCTGTAGGATACCAGTGTTATCTGGTCAAAAATCCTATTATTTCTCATGGGAGCAAATTATCGGGATAAAAAGCAACACTCATTTGATTATAATTAATGAAAAAATACTCAGTATCTCTTGATGTGTCTTCCCTTAAAGATATAACGGAAATTCGTTGGAAAACTAAAAACATATCTGGGTAGGACTCCCATATGTAAGAGTTCCTCTGGGTGGGTACCACCGCAATGTCTTTTTCTACCGCCAAGCAGCAGTGTGCACTCTTGTGTTTCGGTTTGAAGGGCATTGTATCCAGTGTAACTACGAGACATAATGAGACTTAACATCTTATGTCTCAGGATGACAAGCGCAGTGGAATGTCACACAGTACTTTGTACCTCAAGGTGCTGGATGGTCCATGGGTAGTCTTATCGTTTACCATCAGGCGAACAGCATGCTCGTCTTATCATTCGATGCCATAAAAAACCATTAAACCTACGCTGTACTTTAATGCACCTACATTCCTGCAGTAGACAAAACTAGCTTTTCTACAATAATTCCCATTCGAAGGCAATGAAATCATCGATAATGCCTTGCATGAATCAACACTGTTAATATGCGCTTCAGTGCCGGTGCGTCCTCGCTCTACATACTACCAGGAGTATAACAGCTGGAATCAATGTTAGTTAAACGGCAGCAAAAGTATCAGCTGCAAAAGAATGATAGATTAGATGAATGAATGAAAAAGAGCGATACAATTCGCAGAATGACACGCGTTACTATAACATCTCCTCACATCTCGCATAAACTGTAGCACTGTGAATACGAAGTAACAGTCAACTGTGCCCGCATGTACCTCGTGACTGGTGCAGTCATAAAGATCAAAGGTGGGAGTGACAATGGGCGGAACAGTACGCCGCGCCGTGCGGCAGATCCCACAGATGCGCCTGTATTAAGGCCATTGGGTCGTGAGGTTACGTACTGTCGGGTAACAAGCATTACTATATCGATACCGCCGGATCGCACTATTATCTGTCAGTATGCGGTAGAGATACTGAATGAATTTTAAAAGGAGATGTCCGCTTTTTGTATGGGTGCTGGGCCTCAAAATCTAATGAGGCTCAAACTTTAGAGACATTAAAGAGGCAAAATATGAAACATGAATGCATTAAAATATATTTTTAGACCCTTCCATTCATAACTAACTTTTTTTAAATGATCATATAAGTGTAGTTCTTAAGCCAAATAAAATTACATAAATCTCAAAATCGAAGTACTTTAAAATTAAACGATTTATTGTAAAAGGAAAATTTTAGGAGTTCTATCATATAAACTGTCTTGGTTAGAATTTCAGGCCCGTTTTTGGACATATCCTTACCTTAGTATAAATAAAGACAACAGCTAATATAATTTTACCATACTACTGATGCTAGAGCATTCTCTTCATAAAGCTCGCTTTTACAAAACCATGTCATGCAATAACCCAGTATAGATGATTTTATTGTTTCCCGATCCTGATTTGTAAAAAAAAATGATATTATGAAAGAGGCCTCCGTGAACTATACGATGCTATAGAATATGAAATAGTCCTTTACTGGCAAACAGCGGGTATTTCACAGTAGTCTACCCTACATTTATCCCGGAAAAAGCTTTACGCGGGCGGAACCGAGAGCGTAAGCTAGTTAGTTATATTAATAGACCGCTGATGTTATCATTTCGATAATTTATATTCACAAATATAGAGTAAGTGTCGAAGTGCCAATGGAGAGGATGTTGACAATACATTAATTTTATATCTACTGACTATAATAGTAACTGACGTACAATTTCTAAGACAATAATAAATTAACGACTCTATTCGATTGCTAGTTGCTACATATTTATCATCATTAAACGTAGTTTCATCAGCAAGAGCTTAATGAAAACAACGCGCGTTTCGCGGGTTCGTGAAATGGAGCATCTAAAAAAGATGTATCGCCTGCATTATGATTTAGATGGTATCTTTAGGCAAATATTCTGAACCGACTCTGCAGATTCCATAGGAATGACAATGTCATTTTACAATTCGGTTGCAGGACTCTGCCGAACATTGCAGCTCTTACTGATTTGACCAATACAATATGTGATCTCAGTCAAAAACTCTTGATAAATCAATCCCACGGTGGAGTGAAATCTCAAGTAGACATGTGTATTGAACCATAATAAACCAAGGTAAAGCTGTTATTCATAAGCTTGTTCTCAACCGAGTAAGCGCTGTTACATAAACAAATATTAGTAGTCAAAATCCATCACATATTGTAACTTTAGATGTGATTGGAGCTGTTGTTAATATATATGGGTTTATTAAAAAGCGACTGTCTTAAGACGCTAAACTTAATTTGAGAGCGAAACTGAGTTGCGTCTAGTAATACGGCCTAGCTCTATATAACCTTTCCTCATATCACTAACGTTCGCTTCAAAAGATCGGCTCACCCGGATTTGAATGTTATCAAACGCCCACCACTAACCTACGCCCCGGAACTTAGACAATCGATTACAAAACTATGACATAACGCTATCGGTCCACACGATAAATAAAACGGGACACCGGACAAATTGCGACGTGTAGGGAGCGACGCGCGTATACAAGGGGATACAGCCTTTAATTCATAGTAACACGGGCTAAATTCACTCGCATCGTGTGTGGGAACTAAATGGGATGTCGGGAGATGACGCGCCACACATCGCATAACTGGCCACTTCGAAACTTTAACTTTTTTTAAAACCTTATAACACGTATTGGTCCGTTAGACCCAAGAATGTTATACCCTATAAACTTCTTGGTTAGACCTATCCAATCAATTTTGCGTCAAACTCATTGCAATAGAAGAAAGCTGTATTATTAACTGACTTCAAAAAAAGGAGGAGGTTCTCAATTCGACTGTATTTTTTTTTCAATAGACCGTGTAAATATTTGGTAAACATATTCTACGGTAGTGATTTATGCAATGTCAGCGTCGACGTACTCGCTGACAGAGATAGCATTGTACATGTTAATGTAAAGTGAAAAGTAATACATTTCTAGTCATTTTATTACGCTGATAATATAGTATAGTCGGTTAATATCACAGCTATAAATTAGATAAAAAATGAATTGTATAAAGACATCTCTCGCATTTTATTCTTAAAAGTCCAAAATAAAACAATGATTTATTTATATCGCATATAAGTTCTATTATAAAATGCTTTTAATACACATGTAAAGTAAGAAAACGGAAAAACAAGTCACAATGTTATGTACAGTATATGCGCATTTTAATGAAACTGCGAAAACGGAATTGTTTGAATTAGTGCTTAATAAGGGCACGGTCGCGGGTCGACCTAAAAACACACTAACAAATAATCGATTTTATATTTTTTTTAGAAAAGGAGCCAGTAACATGCGATGTCTTTACCGATGAAATAACCGTTTAGTATACAGAAAGTTAGTCATTTTTTATAAACACGTTTTATTTCTATCAATCCAAATATGCACCCATGCTATCGATGCATCCCTGCAAGCGCAGTGGTAATTCTTCAATGTCTTTCTTGAAGCAGTCATATGTACGGGAGCCTACAAACTCTTCAAACCTAGAAGCAGCCTAGAAACATACCCATAAATCGCGCTACTCCATTTAAACATCGGAAATTACATGTAACAAACTGAGCTCTAACCTAATGTTATTAAGTGTTAAATTAATGGTCTAAAGCACTCGACTATCGGCGAGTCGTCTTCTACAAATTAACTTACGAGTTGTATGTAAATTGAGAACTACGTTGCTTAACGTTTTTACTTGATAATTTCTAACATTATGTATGTAAAAATTTAAATACCACTTACCAATAGCTCGTTTCCCACGGGAACTAACATACTGAGTACCGTGTATTAATCCTTAAGCTGACCAATCTATAGTGAGTTTGGTTGTACCAGGTTACATCCAAGCTTCTCCGATTTAGAACATTCTTTCACTAAAAGGAATCTAAATCATCTCTTATTTTTAGAAGCTGCTTTATTCCTAATTACAGATGAAATTTTTTATATTAATTTTATTTTACACTAATATTTTTATTGATTCGATCAAAATTATTCCCGTTTAACATAATATCGAAAAATTTGCTTCGTAATAACAAACTTCGAAACATATCTAACATTTTACAGGGTCTTTACTGGTGGTACGTCTCTCGTATGCGAGAGGCTGTCTGGGTAGTTACCACCGCAATGTCTATTTCTACCGCCAAGCAGCAGTGTGCATGCACTGTTGTGTTCCGGTTCGAAGGACATTGTAGCCAGAGTAATTACTGGGCATTATGACACCTAACATCTAATGTCTCAGGGTGAAGAGCGCAGCGGAGTGCCTCGCAGTACTTTGTGATTAAAAGTTCTGAATGATGTTGCTACTGTTTATGCGCTTACCATCAGGCGAGCAGCATGCTCATCTGTCATTCAGAAGCAATAAATAACAAAAAATAAACCGAATATACGTACATACTAAGCGCATAGAAATTTAAATTACTTTTTAGTTTGTAGTGGTTTTGAAGTCGGTAAATTTTTTGTTAAAGTCGGTTAAAAAGGGTTGGTTTTGGTTGAATGCAAGGGAAGGTCAATGGGCACTGATGGGATGTGAAGTCTTGTCGCCACAGTTAAGCTGGACCATAATTGCATACCATCCTGCAAACACGCAGAAGCATATTAAAATTATTGACTTGCGATAAAAAAGTGCAGATTAATACTTTACTGGCCGTCGCAAGAACGCTTAATGACAGCTGAACGTATTTTAATGATAGCCTTTATGACTATTGACAAACTGAAATATCTGAAGATAAGTCATGAACGATGACCAGGGCGAGTTGAATAAACAAACATAATATAAATTAATATCGTACATATGCCATGTTAGGGGAAGGTAAAGGAAATATGATGTTATTTACCTTAATTTCAATTTCTTCTATAATACGATGTAATTAGCAGATCATATAGATTTTTATATTGCCATAGTAGGTAAACGAGCAAGCGGTCCGCCTGATGGTAAGCAGCATCCTCCACCCATGGACTAAAGCATTTTAGTTTTTGCTGCGCCTCTGCACAGCCAAGCTGTTGCCTACCGGGAGTTGAGCATTCTTTTTTAACCTCGTTTAAAGAAGGACAAGTCATAGCGTTCGGGAAACACCGATGCAAGGAGTTCATTCCAAAGTTTGCACGTGCACAGCAGAAAAGACCGTTGAAAACGCACCGTGCTACTACGGACGGATTCAACGTAGTAGATGAACTCCATTGCGATGGCGAGTGATGCGATGGTAAAAAGGTGAGGAGGGCACCATATTAAACAGTTTCTCATAGCACTCCCCATGGACGACACGGTAGAATACACAGAGAGAACCAATGTCTCTCCGCATACCCAGCGCCTTCACTTCGTTCGTGGATTGGGATCATCGACGATACGATGTGCCCATCGTTGTAACAAGTCAAGTGGGTCTAATTTGAAAAGGCGGTATCCTTTGTTAATGTTTAACTTTCTTCCTTTTCTGAATATAATATGATGGCAATTCCTTATCATTTACAAACGGCTCAGCTTGAGTCATACTTATCTTTGGAACGATTTTGACTTGTGACAGGTTTCTAACTTCAATTACTCATAGCGTATTAAAAACATTAGTTTTTATACATTTCAACGCCTCAACAAAAATGCCTAAACAAACGAAATATTATAACGTAAATAGTCTATTTTAAAACACTCCATCGTGGCAACGAGTTAAGTGTACGGCCATGAGTAATCACTTAACGATGAAATCTCAGACGAAAGCACACCAGCAATAGTGACTCACGATGGTGGGCAGTGCCTATGGACGAAGGAGTATGATTCATGGACATTTCTGCATCTATGGTGAATAAGCGATCAAATTCATAAGAATTACTATGATGCAATTGCATTACCAACTTTCTTTACGTATGGGTTTTTTTAAAACATCAACGCATGTATTGAGTCAATTTAATTTTGTCTTTTGTCATACAAATTTAGGGTGGCGTTACTACTATGGCAGTCGTATCGCTTTCCATAATGGAAACGACCTCGTCTCGTCAATTAGTTGCATAAAAAAAAACCATATTGTAAAAATTTATAAGACACTAATAAATTCCGTACAACTGCGTAAAGCAACGACTCAAAGGCGCCATGGCTTGAAGATGTCCCTGAACTAGATGGCACTTGGACGAATGTTTCGCGTAGGGAACCGAGCAAATGTTAAAACTATTTAAGGACTTATACAGTTGATCCAGCAATATACAAACTTGATGTTGGTTTTAAATGGCATTTAACTTTTACGTGTTCGTAAAAAGTGCTGAAAGTGACAATCTACGAAACTTATAAACGTCGTGTAATATTCTTGTGAATATTTCAACTTTTTCAAAAGATTTCAAGCGAACTTAACTTACACAGTGTACAAAGCAACACTACCCGGAATATAATGCGGACTGATGAGACACGTAATATATTTCCCGACAGACGCTAGAAATATGCCAGTCTGCTGCTTTTACAGACATAATTATCTATGTAAAATAACTCATATCTCACGAACGTCGATTTATACGTTGCTTAGTTTAATAGATCTCTTAAGCAGTCCGAAGTCCCAAAAAAGGGATTAAAATATTTTTCAAACCCATAATTCAAGCAGTTTTACCATAACGAAAGTCCAATCGATAATAATTATAAGTGTATAGCATAGTCGAGTACTCATGTTTAATAAGTGGCCATTTAATTTCTTACAATGCGGTAGAAAAACGAGTTTTTCGAGTTGGAAAGGGCACCGGCGGCGCCACATTATGCCTTAGTATTCTAAGAATTCTGACACCATACTGGACTGACGAATTACTAGAACATTGACCAGCGACCATAATTTGACTGAATGACTGAACATTGGTCACATTATTTGATACACAAAAACGAATTATGGAACTAGTTCAGTTGAAATAAGAACACCAAGTGCATATTTGCAAATGAATAAAGATTGTATTTCGTGCCACAAACCCTGCAAAGAGTATCTAGAGGTGTCACGGCAAACGCAAAGTTATGCATTCCACGCACGAGCGCGACCGGCCCGATGAGTGCAGCGTGCGTATGATACACAGTTGGTGTCTAGTAAATATTAATTAATATGAGCCGGCTTTTGGCGCCTTTCGGTTAACGTCGACCAGCCGGCATTTGATGCAATCATTATTCCTATTATATTATTATACCAATATCATGTCGAATGTTCATGTTGTGCCTACCCTGATTACCGTTGGGAGCTCAATTCTCGAAGTTGTAGACGAGTACGCCTATTTAGGCAAAGTAGTCCAACTAGGCAAGTCAACTTTGAGAAAGAGGTCAATCGGCGAATCCAGCTCGGATGGGCAGCTTTCGGGAAACTAAGCAAAGCCTTCTTGTCGAAAATACCTCAGTGCCTGAAGACAAAAATCTTCAATCAATGTGTGTTACCAGTGATGACATACGGCACTGAGACGTGGCCTCTGACTATGGGCCGCCTAAGACGGCTCACGGTCACTCAGCGAGCTATGGAGAGGGCTATGCTAGGTGTTTCTCTACGCGATCGAATCAGAAATGAGGAGATCCGTAGAAGAACGAAAGTCACTGACATAGCCCAACGGATAAGCAAGCTCAAGTG
This sequence comes from Lapara coniferarum, assembly GCA_949316025.1. Lineage (NCBI taxonomy): Eukaryota > Metazoa > Arthropoda > Insecta > Lepidoptera > Sphingidae > Lapara > Lapara coniferarum. Next base: position 3,917,511 of record OX438919.1, on the reverse strand, counting down.
GCAATGGGTAGGGCACATAGTTCGAAGAACTGACGGCAATTGGAGCAAAAAAGTTCTCGAGTGGAGACCACGTACTGGCAAGGGCAGCGTCGGCTGTCCACCTGCAAGGTGGACCGAAGACTTGGTAAAGGCCGTAGGAACGTGCTGGATGCGGGCCGCTTTTGACAGGTCCATCTGGAAATCTTTGGGGGAGGCCTATGTTCAGCAGTGGACGTCATGTGGCTGAAGATGATGATGATTATTCCTGTAGTCTAATATTACATAGTACAAAAAAAAAGAAATAAAATTTGAATGTCATTTTCAATGAATTAAAGGCTTTTTGCTTCCATTGTTTCTTGGTTCTCCTCGGGTCAAAAGTTTTTTATAAAAATGTTATGATATTTTAACATCTACCCACTTAAAATTGGCAATTTTTAAAAGAAGAAGAATGAATTAAAGGTACACCATGGTGTAAAATTTAATGGTTAACATTATGTAGAGAATACAATAAAATGTTGTATTTATAATATTTATTACTTATCAAAATAAATAAGATAAGTGGCGATAACCTAATTGGGAGTGGAATGGACTGCCGAGACGAATGTCTATAGGTCCAAAACCCAAGGGCACTCACCTCTGACTATTGTAAAGTTATCTTAAGTGTATTTGTCGTGAATTATCACATGCTGTAACTGTGAAGGAAAACATTATGAGGGAATCTCCATACCTGATAAATTCTCTGTAAGAATTTCGAAGGTATGTTACCTGCTAACCTGCACTAGGTGAGACTAAGGTGGTGGTGGACTAAGGCCTAAATCCTCACAGTAGTAGAGTGTTTAAAAGTGTTTTAATATTTTTATCTGTTTGCCAATCAGAATATCAAGGTTGATAGGAATCTCATTGACAAGATTCTTCCCAGAAAGTAACCCAAGGTACAATTTATCATGAAATAGTTTCGCTGCTAGTGAAATCACAACGAATTGTATTCATGGAAATTCCAATTTTTGTACAATACACTTATATTTTTTTCATATTTATTGAATACCAGAATTCAACATTGCTTTGTTGGAAATAGATTCACACTATGATTGATTTATCATTATTTATGTTATTTTTGAGACATATTGTTTGTATTATATTCTATTATTGTGTTACCTGTCACAAGCAATTATTCATAATTGTGTTTGGCTTAGTTGACACAATTTATGTGGTGTACTAGGAAGAAAGTAATGTTTTTTATTACTGGCTAGATTTATTTTATTAGAAGATTTGAGTTTATTATGTTGATTGATTAGATTTCAAGCTTGCTACAAATAAAAATTACTGAATTTATAAACAAATGTACTTTCATAGATTATATTCATATTTTATAGTTAAAATAAGGGAAATATTTTTTTATCATTTAACCCATAGGATTCATATAACATTTTAGAGAGTTAGTGTGATTTATGTACTAATTATGAGATTCTTTTATACACTCTGTAGATGTTTATTTAATTACAAATATTCATAAACCATTTAAACAGTTTATATTAATAAATACCTGAAAATAGTATAAGTCACAGTTTGAATTTTTTGAGTAATTGACTCGTCAAGCTCCACTATGGACACCGGCGTCCATATATATAGGGTTTCTCCGTACATCTACATAAAGCGGTGCTTGACAGGTTAATACATATACATACACACTCACACCTTTGATCCCCGAATGGGTAGGCAGAGGCGCTACTAGTGCACCCACTTTCCGCCGTTATAACGAACAACGGGTTAATATGTTATGAAGATTGTTATTTTTAAGTAAGTCTTTTATAATTTTATCTGTAGCAGTATGCATATGAACTTACATTCAAACCCAGATATGCCAGTTTTGTCCAAAGTTATAATATTAATATTATGTATGACCGAAGTCCAAGTAAATGCAATCTCTAAATTTGTAAAATAAAATTTGCTCTATTTTCATACATTTTTTAAATTATATTATCCAGCACAACATAATGACAGATAAAAGAAACTTTTTTATGCACTAAGTGTGTCTAAACTGCTCAATAAACTAAGTATGAACACTAGAAATACAACTAAAACTATTGTCATATTTTTATACAATTCCCAACTTGGTTATAATAATAAAACTGGTTTCATAGTAACAATTGAATAAGCTCATGATATTTCCTGTTATGGCAAACTGTAATAAGCATTGTGAAGATTAACATGATTATTTTTTATTTACTTATGAAAAATATTATGGTGCATTGTATGAATGCATATGGGGGTGAAACTATGTAAGAACATGAAGTAAAGGTCTAATTGCCTTTTAATAATTATACAAAAATAAACGAGAAGACAGCGTTTACTCATTTTTAGTATAAAAATGTAGTTATCTACAGCAAATATAAGTTACAAAAATAGGCAGTTGCATGAATATGTATAATAGGAGGATCAATTATTATTGTGTTCTTTATTATTTCTTGGATTAAATAGAAATTGTTTTTGAAGAAGAAAATGTCTGACATTTAATTTTAATTGGATCGAGCATGTTCAACCGGCAACTGTGTTACAATGAAAAAAAAAATGCTATCAAAGTTGAAGTGGTATTCAATCAAAAGCATCAGTACCTATTGAATCATGAGATTTGAGACTGACAATATTGCGACGAGCATGCCGAATTTTAAAGTAAAAAAAAAGCAAGTGAGCAAAGAAATCGCCGCACAAATATTTACGATACGGTACTTACTATGGGAATTATTTTGAAGTTTACGCGTCCTTTATCCTCCAATTATCACAAGCTACCTTCTACAAAACACATAACACACCACTAAGATAAACTACAGAGAATTCTTAACTGTCCACAGCTGGTCGCAGAAAGATTTTTTTTTGGTTTATTTAGCAAAAAGTTGGGACACAACGATAAAGTATGGCACTGTGTCACGCAATAACAACAGTTTTATGAAAACCCTGTTGACGTCTTTATTTTGGGACTGCGTACCATTCCTATTCACATCACATCATCCGCACAGGCGTTTCACTAGTCGGTAGCCGTTCGTTAACTCACAATTTCAACCATAATTTTTATCTCAAGGCTCGACACGATACGATGGTTAGCTGACATGAACAATGTTGCCATATTTACGAATCAAATATTGCTTATTTATTTTATTTTTCTCTAAAGAAATTCAAGAAAGAATAATTAATTTTTATTTGTAACGTAACGTTTTGAAAATATATCAATATTTTTATTCATACATAAATACATATATTCTTAGGAGTATATTCATCCGATTCTTAAAAAATATAATTGAAATATAATTCCCCAAGAATCATCTTACCTACAAAATACTTGCTTTTTAGTAATGTTGCCATATAAAATTATCTTAAAACCTGTAACTCTGTAATTTGTTCTAGTAGTAAATTAGTAATTATTGTAAATAAAAGTTAGAATGAACGAACTGCAACATAAATACGTCATCATCATCATCAGCCCGTTGCAGTCTACTGCTGGACAAAGGCCTTTCCCAAGATACGCCATAGAGCTCGGTCTGCTGCTTTATGCATCCTGTTGCTCCCGGCCCTCTTACGCAAGTCGTCCCTCCATCTGACCGTAGGGCGTCCCATGCTAGTCGTTACGTTTACATCTCTAATGCGCCCATTAGACAGTACGTTTTGCTGCCAGTTTTACCACAGTCACGTCTGTGAGTGACGAATAACCTATCGTCTAATGTGGTGATTGACGGCTGAGTGACGGTGATTGACGAATATCTGGATTTTTTTATTTGTGCGTTGCGCAACCATCAATCATTACTTTTGCGCGATCGTCTAATAGCATTTCATCCGGCCAACGTCAGCCAGCGCGTGGACACTGGTGGAGTGGGACATATTGTGTTGAGTCGGAGAGGCGCTGGCGCACCCGCGCGGCCACTTACCTTCTCCGACCTAACATTATGCTTTATGCTATAATCGCAGATAGAATTTATTTTAAGTTTTGAAACAATCTCTGAGTTGTGGTATACCACGAATCTTTAATAGTTTGTCTATACTAATGTTATAAAGAGGAAAGATTTGTTTGATTTTGTAAAGTCTTTCACTTATAGGAAGTTACTTTACGCGTGAGTGCTATAGCCTCTTTTTTATTTTGGGAAAATATTTTTATCCCGTAAAAATTTTTTACGCATGTGGAGCCGCAACCAGAAGTTTTGTAAGATAATAAAGAAAATAGTTATTATAGCCTTTATCTTCTTTTGTATCTCGTATTTCAGACTAAATTAATCTAAAGGTACTAATATTATAAACGCGAAAACTTCGATGCTTTTTTTCCTCAATCACATCAGAATGGCTGAACATACAGATCGATTGAAAGTTGGCATACAGATAGATTATAATACAGAATAACACATAGGTAGGCTACCTTTGTCCCTGGAAAATATATAGCGAGACTTTTATCCCGAAAAAGAAATCAAACGGGCGTAGCCGCTAATAAAAGCTGGGTAAAACAAAATTATGGCTATAAAACTGTCTTTTTCACAATCAATATTTTATCCAATGTTTTCTTGCTATACGTTTTTCTGTGAATTTCAATTTATTTTATAAGTATTCATACCAAAACGCGTGAAAACGTGTATTCTCCGTAAAATATTGAGTATGACTGAAGGCAATTTTGAGTGATAGTATAATGTCACTTTTAATAAATCACCCATCAAACATGAGTAATGGAATTGAATGCCGTTTGTGTGAGCGTGTAATGGGCGCTTAATGTGTGAAACTATGTCACGTACTCAGAATAAGGATTATTTATTCTATGGTCACGTAGCCATAGTAAAAAAACTAATCATCATTGTCTTTGATATCTACCATAAATGATAAAAAAATAAACGTCAAAACAAAATTGTCAACAAACTGACGTGTACTTTGTTGCTAGAATATTTTGAAAAATTCTATGTGTATTCTTTTTTAATTCATCATGTCAGAGTCCGAAAGGCTTTTAGAGAACACAGAGTCCTTAGAGACCGCCACAGAGCGAGGAGGACAAGGCGATCGATCGCCAGTTGTGTCGGAACGAGAGGCATATTTTCAGGCACTGCGATTATGGATCCAGCAAGCACAAATGTATCAAAACCTATCAACATGCTTTCCATACTACATGCTGACCTTCCAGGGCCTACAGAACAACCCGACGAACGTGCCATTGCTGAATAATAACTATCAGTTCCAAGGGCAACAATTTCCGTTTCAAGTGCCGAACGCACCGCGTAACGTTCCAGAAACTCAGCCTCAAATCGAGTCTCTGACTCCAGCTGAGGGTAAGTGGTACTATTTTGTGCTAGTCGGTCATTTTCTTCCGGATTCAGTGTAATGTACTTATTGAAATACGTTATTGCGCCATAAAAGTTCATCCTACAGTTGCATCAAGAAATTGCTGAACACAATATGTACACGTACCTTAACTATATTATAAACATAACTGCCTCGGTGGCGTAGTCGTATTGCGTACGGTTTACGAGTACGATTTGCGCGCTGAGGTCCTGGGTTCGATTCCCGGGTCGAGCCAAAAAAATATTGTGACTGGGTTTTTCCATCTTAAAAATTACTCAGTCGCAGCTCGGAGTCAGGAAGTTGGCGGTGTGATACCCCCGTGCCTCGGAAAGCACGTAAAGCCGTTGGTCCTGTGCCTGATCTCTCTCCGGTCATGTCGGATTGCCGTCTCACCGGACTATGAGAGTGAAAGAATAGCGAGTGCACCTGTGTATTGCGCACACACTTGTGCACTATAATATCTCCTGCGTACCTGGCTGATCTCCGTTGAGATTGGCTGCCGTGGCCGAAACTGGCTAGGAGGATTTCATTTCAAACATAAAGGCTTTTATAGACAGTGGAAATAATATGCTATTATCTCTTGGAATTTACCTAAAAATCACAAGAAGGTATCAATTGCAGAAATTATTAAATGATCCAAGGGAATTATTTGTTTATATCACTAGAGACTGTTCTTACCTTTGTTTTATCATCACTAAAATGAAACAAATCATATTATGCACCAAGGTCTGTATTCACAAATATTACTTAGTCAAGTAGGGAGCATTCAAGCTTATAGATAAAAAAAATAAGAAGAAACATTTATTGCCACAGACGAGAGAACATGTATTGTAACTAATAGGTAATTTATAAATTTAAAAAATATCAAGGGAAAATACAATAAATAAATATGACCTTAGTATACCCATTACCACATGTGGACTCATAGTTGTCTTTACTTAAGTATTCAGAGTCTTGCCTCCACTTTTATCTATAAGCTTCTTGGGAGCAATGCTATGATAATAAGTCTGTGTCATTGCTTCAGCATGACAGCCTTTACAGTACATAGGTGGTAGGACTCTCATATGTACCACGAGTGGTACAAGTCATACTCACACTCATGTACCACCTCAATGTTTATTGCTACCACCAAGCAGCAGTGTGCATGTACTGTTGTGTTACAGTTTGAAGGACATTGTAGCCAGTGTAACTACAGGACATAATGAGACATAACGTCTTATGTCTCAGGATGACAAGCGCAGTGGAATGCCACACAGTACTTTGTAACTTGAGGTGCTGGATGGAGTTTCTACTGTTTATGGGTGGTCGTATCGCTTACCATCAGGCGAACGGCATGCACGTCTCATCATTCAATGCCATAAAAAAAATATTAAGCTGTATATGCAGATACTCGCAGAACTTCGAGTATTTTAATCTTAGGACCTACAGCCACTTTATTGTCTATGACAGTGGTATCGCGGCGTCGTCACGTTAACTTCGTGTAATTAGCGTTAAATGGTATTCTGTATGCCAATTTCCATAGTGATAACTGCAATGCGATAGGTTATGCGCTTGTTACAACTGTTGATTTTGAAAATTCTTTCACTAATAGTTAATGACATTACTCCTAAGTGCTACTTTTTATCTTGGAAAAACTTTCTAACGCGCGCGGAGCCGCGAAAAATACTAGTATATTATAATCTGTTTACTTATCTGTTTAATATGATTGCATATAATATGATTCCTTATATTGGCATACTAGTAGTGCTCGCGGCTCCGTCCGCGTGAAAAAGTTTTTCCGGGTCAAAAATATTTTCCCGGGATATAAAGTAGCCTATAGCACTCAGGAGTTATGTAGCTTCCTATTAGTGAAAGAATTTTCAAAATCGGTTGAGTTGTTCCTGAGATTAGCGAGTTCAAACAAACAAACTCTTCAGCTTTATAATATTAGTATAGATAAAAGTCTATGGCTTAGGTGTATAGTCAGCAGCATAAGAAGCTCAACAAAATCTAATTTCCAAATTGCCGATATACATGTTAAGTTAAACTGAAACATTTTTTTTTTGTTTCAAATAAAGTTAATCTCTTTTATTTTATTCTTGTGAAGAGAAAAAATAATTAATAAGAACAGGAAAGTATCTTGAAATTTTGAATTTTTTCAGCTACTTATCCTGCTATCTGTACATCCTACAAAGCAACCAATACCAATAGATATTTTATATGCTACATACATTGCAGTGATCGCTCGTCATGGGGGTTATGAATACATAATACCTCCACTGTACAAGAGGCTGATCGCAGAATTTATTGACTTCATGCTACTGTTCATATTGAAGCTGATTGTGACATTCATTGCTGTGGACATGTTTGAGTTAATGTAAGTAATGTTCTTGCTAAAATATAGTTTAACTTATATTATGTGTATCCTGTACTATATCTCTAAAAAAAATTGTGTCACATACATTAAAAATAAAACTTTTTTCAGAGACTTGGATAAGTTCGACTTTTACAAATTCAGTGAAAATTACGACGATTATAAATATGCAATGGAATTGACCTCAGGGATATTGTTTTTAGAGGTTATTTACAGAATGCTGGTCTGCATATATGAGGTATTGTTCTATTGTAATATATTTGTTAGTTAATGTTCAAACTGTTGAATTAATGAAATAATATACCAAATTACAGTGTGCCCTGGGATCAGTGCCGGATTAAGACTACTTGATGCCCTAAGCAATCCACGCCTGTGTCCCCCTCCCCCTCCCATCCATAAGTATCTGAGGGGCTACTGCGAAAAACGAAATCCGAAACGTCGGTCCGAAACGAAGAAACGACGAACTTCGGATTTAACCTTACTACCAAATTACTTCGCATCCGTCACCGTTGAACGAAGGTTTCACGCAGTTTGCGACGCTTCCGACTTCGTTCAACACTTTCGTCACGCAACAACTCTTCATAAAGAAGGATCCGTAACACTTCGTAGTAAGAAAACGTGCGATCCGTCACCCGAAACTACGGATTTCGTTTTTCTCAGTAGCCCCTCTGACCCTATATATAATACTAGCTTTTGCCCACGGCTTCGCCCGCGTTAATAAGTTTTTCCGGGCTAAAAGTACATAAAAACCTTCCCGTTGAATCACTCTATCCAACACATTTATTTGGATAAACATTAATATTATGACGTTGATACAACTCTTAACAAATAATGCATTAATTTCGAGCAAATTTCATTACCATAAAAACGGTTCTAGTGAGTTAATCTTAAAAGATAGACATATACTGTCGTGGACATTTTTTTAGATCATTTCAAGAGGAATAATTCTTTCATACATATATTTTTGGTATCTTGAACAGTTTTCGCAGTGCACGCATTGGAAGCCCTCAAGGATGAATAATTTTCCCCGTTCTTTTCACATTTTCCATTATTTCTTCGCTCCTAATAGTTGCATCGTGATGTTATATAGCCTAAAGCCTTCCTCGATAAATGGTCTATTCAACACAAAAAGAATTTTTCAATTCGAACCAGTAGTTCCTGAGATTAGCGCGTTCAAACAAACAAACAAACTCTTCAGCTTTATAATATTAGTATAGATTGATAAAGCATTGAAAGTTTCCTGCAGCATCGTCATATTATTTTCACATTTTTATTATTTTCAATTTCAAAAAAGAATAATATTTACTTAGCTAGCAGATTTTTTTTGGTGTTGTTTCTGGTGCCCCCCCAAGACGTGATGCCCTAAACAATTGCTTAATTTGCTTATAGGCTAATCCAGCATTGCCTGGGATAAAGTGAAGGCCACTTCATAGTTCATATTCTGAGAAAGTACTCATGTACAGGCAAAAATATATAGTTTTCAAAATATTTGCTGAAATAAATTTTAAAGTGATACAATATTCATTGAGTTCATTTACACATTACAGGCATTTTGTCTCTGCGGCAGCATTGGAAGAACTGGTGGAGCTACACCAGGCAAAGTGCTCCTTGGCCTACGAGTAGTCACTGCATCTGCAGTTATACCAGTCGAAGGCAGACCCAAAGAAACAGTCCTTTTGTATCCTGGCAGGCCACTCAGTTTTCTTGTAGCTCTATTCCGATCACTTATGAAGAATTTCCTTATTTCCCTTCTGTTTCCATTATGTGTGGTGCTATTTGTTTTCAGACACAATCGCACTGGGTATGATTTACTCTGTGGAGTGATTGTTGTTGAAGAAAACATGTTTCCTTTGAGAAGGCATGCTCCCTAGTGTCTTTCTACTTATCTTTTACTTTGTACATAATTTTGTGACCATCCTTTTCAATCTGCAGGTTTGTTAAAACCGTAATGACAATGGCAGTTCTTGTTTTAAATTTTCGTTTTGTACCTACAAACTGAGCTCTGAATACCTGCCCGATGCTCATGGGCGTAGTCACGGTCAGGCAGGGTGGGGCAAGCGCCCCACCTGGCTCTGACTTTTAAGGTATCTAATCAAACCTAAAAAGTTTGTATGAAAAAATTACCTGGCATACGACTTCGGGTATAGTTTGCTAGTTACAAATTATTATGTACTGCTGCTCCACCCTGAGCCCATGGCTAGCTACGCCCATGCTGATGCTTATGGTTTGAAAGTCAAGTATGTTTAAAAATCTTTTATGTTTAGTGTGTGTTGGGCTATGATAGCTGTAAGTCAGGCAATATCAGCCACACAGGTGGTAAGTCTCTTGTGTGCGGGCTTTCTGTACAGGTTCTACAGGTATTTCTATATTTTACAAGAACTGCTATATTATAGTTTGAAGAAAATTTTAGTCAGTATACATGCTCGGCATTATGAAAATTTTGGCTAGAGGTGAATTTAACTAAGGTAACACGTCGTATCAATGTATCAACATGTCCGAGATTTCTCATGGAGTTTTGGCGGGAACTTGGAAGTGTCATGAGGTGCTCTTGTTTTAAATTAATTATTTTGGTGATACCTAATGTTATATTGCATATTTATGATGGTATATTATCCAATATAGTTATACTAAAAGGCTCAAATGAAGCGAATTGAAATAATCTAGTGTTTTCTTTGTTGCCGCCAAAAATCCCCGAAAAAGTCTTGGTAAGGTAGCCACTGCTTTACTTCGACGTACTGAGGACTGAGGATAAAAAAGAAACAAGTACCTATGCACCTGAAGGACTTTTACCTATGCACCTGAAGGACTTTTACCCACGGACAAGAAAAAATCAACAAAAAAAAATATGTCCGAACTGACACTTCGCGGAATTTATTTAAATAAAGTAAAGTCGTATTTTGGTTTTGGTGTAAACAGAAGGTGTGTTTTAGTAAATGTGCTTAGAATGGCAAACCACCCTCCTCGCTAAAATGCTGCAATAACTTTGCGTTCATAAATAAGGATCTCTCCACATGACGGTGTGAAAGCGGCTGAATAATAAGCTTTATGTGTACTATATTTTGTCATAAATGCGACGGTCACCAGCTGGCAGCTTATACCGGCGCGGCATGCTCACCTTATTTGCAGAGCAAAATATGTCAATCGCTGTCGCGAAAGCCGTCAAGCAGTTTGAAGGACCTAAATTTCGATAAGTGTTATTAGCGTTCGAGACGATCGATCGACTTAATACGAGTAGTGTAGTGATACCTTCTCGGCTTAAGCCGATTCTGCGTTGATAAATGTGGAGAGACCCTAATACTGTATGTTTGAAAACCTAAATAAGTAAGGTCATAAGCTTACACATTATATGAAATACCTGAGGATAACATTCTATTGTAATTTCTCTGTAATATTAACTTTACAAAAACTAAAATTATCATTACTATATTATAAATTCTTAGTTGTAAGTTGTTTTTGTTGAAGAAATTTAAATTTTGAGTTACATGAATATGTGATATTTATTATGTATTATAATGTAGATAGTAAACTATGTAAATATAAACATATAATAGTATTTTATTTAACCAAATACCTTGACTTATTATGTAATATCTATTCAATAATATTTTTATTGTTTATGACAATTTCAATTAAATTAGTGTGTATTTTAGTGTGTACGAATTAAACTAATGCCACTTGTCATTGGTGTAAGCAGTGGCGTAGTGTGGGTTCTGGCCGGCTGGGGCGGACCCAAAATTTGCCGCCCCTAGGCAACCAAAAAGCAGGTTTCAACCAATAACTACGCCACTCGGTGTAAGTGTAACTATACGGTGGATGACACACATACATAACACGGGCTTTGATGATGCCCCTGAACCGGAACGTCGAGAATAATCCTAAAAAATATGATTTTGCACCCCTAATTTGCCAAGCGCCCTCATTGGTGTAGTTACGCCACTGCCACTTACCTTCGTTATCCTTTGAATTAGACTAGGGGATAAGTGAGAATATTTATGGAGCTTGTTAAAATGCGTTGACTCCTTAACCTTGTCACACTGACCAATCACAACCCTTTCCAGAGTACCCTGCTCATTCATGACGTCATATAATTGGTACAGTCAGATGCATAAGTAGCTGAACAAATTCATAATTTCGAATTGCCTACATACTAATACGTGTTCTTACTAATCGTTTTTTTTCCTCTTCACAAGAGTAAATTAAAAGAGATTTACTTCAAACGAAGAAAAAAATTTTTCAGTTTTACAACGCGTATATAGACGATTTGATTTTTTTATTTTTTACAGATACTTTTGCTGCTGACTGTATACAATCCGCAATGTGTAAGTCATTTTAATGAAAACAAAAAATGAAAAGAGGACAAAAAACAAAAAATATTATAAATGCATTACTCGCCAGATGTATCTTACGGCTGGTCTCAACTATAACAGTTTAATGCTTACCTACTTTTGGTAGTTATCTGTGTTTCTATAAACTAAGATAACAACATAACAATACCTTATTCTATCTATCGGACAGCCGAATATGATTACTGTCATTGGTGCATTTCGTTTTTGCCAAAGTTGAACAGAGGGCTATTAATTATTGAAATAAAACTACTTTAGGACTGCCTCGGTGGCGTAATTGTATTACGGTATGACTGCAATGCTGAGGTCTCGGGTTCGATCCCCGGGTCGGGCAAAGTGATATTGAGTTTTTCTATTCAGTATCAGCTCGGAGTCTGGAATGTGTGCCCGATATGGCGATAGGCTCGCCCCCTATCACATCATGGGACGGAATAATGGCGAAAAGTGGGTGCACTAGTTGCGCCTCTGCTTACCCCTTCGGGGATAATAGGCGTGAGTGTATATGTATGTAAAACTACTTTAGGGATTTTTTCACGATAAAGTTTAATTGTTACTCTCTACCAAGTTTTTTCATGCAGCCCGCCAAGCAAATACAAGTAGGGCCAAACTTTAGAAATTTCGCTAAAACTAAAGAAACTTTCCAATATCAAATCAATAAAAAAAAACGATTATGGAAGTGAAGTCAAGTTACCTATGTATAATAATTATACAAACGACAAGCTTACAAGATGATTGCTATTTCATGAAATCGACTAAACTAAGAAAATCGATTAAATATTGATATGGGTACTGAACTATCTTTGGTTTCGTTCTGAAATCTGAATGTCATAATGATTAATAAAATTTTAAATTGCGCAAAAATGTCATTAATGCAGATATTCAATATTTGAAGCCTTAATTTTACGCAAAGCCTATGAAAAGTAATGCTAGTTTCAATAATAAAATTAATTAGCACATATTGGTCATCGGATAATTTTGCTGAGTTGGCTTGCGCGTCGTGCCGTCAGTGTGCCGTAACGTGGCGGCGCTGCGCTCGTCTGCCGCAGGAGTGGCTCCTATTGTCATCGTTCATACTTGATGTAGTTTTCTGTGATAAGAATTACTGTGAAATTATAGTTTAGCGAATTAATTAAAACAATCACGATGTCCGCGTCGGGTGAATTCGGAAATCCATTGCGCAAATTCAAGCTCGTATTCCTTGGTGAACAGAGCGGTGAGTAGACAGCGAATTAACGTTGCTGAGTCGTACATTTTTAATATATAGTTGTGAATTTAAAATATGTAAGTGCAGATTAGTCTAGACTTTATCGAGGTATTGACCCATATTATATTATGAGGGTCATGCGAGCGAAGGCTTCGCTCGAGGATCGGGTGTCGTATCAGTGGAATCTGTCGCGGTACCTGTGTGCCGAATTATGCGAGCCTAGGATGTAGGTTACGCTCTCCGGGTGTATTGTAAGTGTATGTTCACACGCGTATCTGCCGTTATCAATGTTCTGCAAGCGCTTCTTGCAATTGTTTAGTTGACTGACCCAGTAACCTGTGTGTTTTCAGTGGGAAAGACATCGCTCATCACTAGGTTCATGTACGATAGCTTTGACAACACTTATCAGGTGAGTCTGCATTAATTTTGTAATTATTTGAAGTATTAACCAGTGAGTCACATCATTCTTTCACAACTGGCCTTAGTTTACATCAGATTCTGGTTGCACAAATGATTTTTTATTCCTTGATTGTTCACTTATGCAAGTCATTAATCTTCAAATCTTTTTAGAAGTAATTTGTCAAATTTAAAGCATTATAATTGTTACTGGTGTAGCAAATTCTTGGTCAAAAAGAACTGTATAAAAGAGCTTTATTTATTAATATGATTAATATCTTTAAATGAAGTGGTGAAAGAGTTCATTTTACAAGGGTAACATGAATTTACTGTGAACACCTCTGCAAATGTCATTTAGTTACACAAATCAATAGTTCAAAAGTTCAATTGAAGGTGACAAATTCTCTTTTGCTATGAAACATAAAGGTTTATAACACCTAATAAAAAATATGTGTACCACAATAATTAGTAAGTACAATGAGTACTGAAAATAAAGTTATTGATTTATATGTACCAAACTGTACTGTCATTTAACAGACAAATACAGTTTGTCACATATTTATTATAATTTATCTATGTATTCTTAATACTGGTTGTTGTATAATTGACTTTATAAGTGGTCTAGAAAAGCAATACATTATAAAATCATCCTAGAAATGTTCACATATGAATTGTCTTAGATTGTGGGTTAAAAGATTTCTTGTGACCCACTTATGTGCGGGCCAGATTTTTTTTATAAAAGTATGAATATTCCATTTCTTCATAAAGATGATAAAAGTGGTCTAGCCATATATTTGACTACAGCAGCAGCATAATTAGTAGAAAGGAATAACATTGTCAAGCAATTAATGAGCAGTGATAGATTGCACTAATATTTTGTAAGATTTGTGATTTTTTCTGGAAGCTCAAATACATCCTCACTTTTCCTTGATCTTTAATTTCCATCATTTTTATTTAAATCTTTTAAGATTGGCAGCACATTATCCTTTTAGAATTTTTTATATTTATCGGCTGTAGAGTTTAATTAACATCAAGTACATCAACAGCAACACTTACGCTGGCTTATGCAATAAATAAAAAGCATTCATATATTTTTCTCTTTGATTTATATCAATTTCAATAGTGTCTATTGGCCCTCATAAAAATATTCAATGTGAAATGCATTTACATAATTAGTTTTCCTCCACTTTCTAATTTACATTAATGATTTGATCATGTTGTGGTCACTTAACACTAAATAAATTCCACCATAGTGACCTCCATAAGTGTGCCACGGTCCGGGATCAGTCTGTGTATATGCAGTTTCAACATGCCGGTATATTTGTGTTGACTGACAAGGAATAATCATCGCTGATCAGTAGGCACTCTATTCGGAACCCTCTCAGCTTACCATTAGGTGCAATGGAATCACTTTCCCATGCCTGTATAAATAAAGGATATAAGAACAACAACTATTTTTTGTAAATAAATCCACAAATTGTAAATAATTGTAATATTGGACATCACAAGAATTCCAACATTGGTCAATCTAAGTACCACTTTATGCTTGCTAGTAATAAACCGTACTAATATTATACGGGCGAAAGTTTGTAAGAATGTCTGGATGTATGGATGTATGGATGCATGGATGTTTGGATGTATGGATGTTTGGATGTTTGTTCCTCTTTCACGCAAAAACTACAGAACGGATTTCGATGAAATTTGGCACACAGGTAGATCATGTCCTGGAATAACACATAGGCTACTTTTTATCCCGGGAAAATGTAAAGCGGGACTTTTATCCCGGAAAAACTTTTTAACGCTGGCGGAGCCGCAGGCAACAGCGAGTAAACCATATTTTCAATATAACACCAGTACACAATGATGAAGTATTATGTAGTAGGCCTAATTATGTAATGTTGGAATATCAAAAATTGTGATATTATAATGTTACATCTAGGAACTATGCATAGTACCTACTACCTACAAACATAATAAAAAGTAGATTTATATATTATTATATTATATTATTAAACAAAGTTAATAAATCTTATCTCCCTATTAATTTTCCCAATTAGCTAAGTAATTTCATTAAAAAAACTGGTGCTATTTTGATTTATTTTTGAGGTGACTTTGTCGCATGGCTTTGATTTACATTTGGCATTATTTTTTTATGCATTGAATAACGAGACAAGCATGCCGTTCGCCTGATGGTAAACGATAAGACTACCCATGGACCATCCAGCACCTTGAGATACAAAGTACTGTGTGACATTCCACTGCGCTTGTCATCCTGAGACATAAGATGTTAAGTCTCATTATGTTCAGTACTTACACTGTCTACAATGTCCTTCAAACCGAAACACAACAGTGCATGCAAACTGCTCCTTGGTGTTAGAAATAGACATTGTGGTGAGACCCACCCAGGCGGACTCTTACATATGAGAGACCCACCTAGAGTAGATTATTTATTAATTTGAAAGTAGTATACAGCCACAAGAAAAAGTTAAACTTGTCCATCATAAAAAAGTACCTCGATCTAACAACATAATTTCATACCGGATGATTTGACCATCACTGCCTACTATACACTGGGCACCGGCTTATTTAATAGTAGTTAATATCTTTGCTGACATCTCCAATGTCTAGCAGCCTGTTACATATTACATCACTGGTTAGTCATAAAAACTCATGAATATTCATCAGATGTATATAAAATGCTGTTGTGTTTGGAATGCTCATGCTAGTTACTATTTTCACTTTCATCTATGAAGGCAGGTGGAATAAGCTAATTGAGAGACCATCCTTCACTAAGCCTCCATTAAGCAAATAGACGGTCTTTGTAGTGAAAACCAGTTTATAACATAGAAAAAAATATTTTTGGCGTATGCGTAATATCTTGTCCTTCCTACGCACTCTCGTATACGACTTTGTTCATTGTTAGTTTACTAGGTTCTTGACCATACTTCCATCGACTCATATAGAACGTTCCAGTAAGAAATAGGTGTAGTTTATCTAAAAGTTTATTGTAGTCAATTAGTAGATAAGACTTTCTGTGAAATAATGTAACAAAAATTTGCACGAATACGTAATTCTACAAAAATACATATGCCGTAATACTAGCTTTTGCCCGCGGCTCCGCCCGAGTTAAAAAGTTTTTCAGGGATAAAAGTCCCGGTTTTTTGTCCCGGGATAAGAAGTACCCTAGGTCATCTCTAGGGTCTTAAACTATCTCCCTACCAAATTTCATAGAAATCGGTCAGTGGTTTAGCCATAACGACTCACGAGAAAAAAAAATCCGGGATTAAAGTCCCGCTTTATATTTTCCCGGGATAAAAAGTATCTTATGTGTTAATCCAGGACATGATCTACCCGTGTGCCAAATTTAATCGAAATCCGTACTGTACTTTTTGCGTGAAAGAGGGGCAAACATCCATCCATACATTCTTACAAACTTTCGCATTTATATTAGTAAGATCTTCGCATTTTGTCTTTGTCGCTTTTATGACGTAACTAAAAGCAAATTATAAACCATCAGTTTAAAAAAAAGTAATATTTATTTCCTTATTCTGCGCAAGTGGTATTGTAAGTAACTTATCAAATCTAGATATCATTTAGCAACATTATTGTTAATAAAGAATAAGTGTGTTTCAATGTATCTTGATGTATTTGATGTGTCGTAATTAAAAAATCAATTCCGTTCAAAGTTTTAATATGTGCTATGTGTAGCTGGGGGAAGGGGGGTGCACCCTACAGGCATCTTTGCCATCCCTAGAAAAGCCCCTGTGCTTAGCTAAAGGTGGCAAGGGTGGACAATACCCACCCTAGAAACATTTTTGCTCACCTAAGAAAAAGCCTTGCGTGGTGCAGATCTTTCTTGCAGGCAGTGAATTCGGCGAGCCTTTTTTTATTTTAGCTACCGCCTGCTCATCTTACAGAATATCCGTAACTACGTCAAGCGTACGTATTATAGCTAGGCAGAAGTGCTATCTTACGAAGCGTTAATGTGATGGATGAGCCTAATGCCATACTCCGAAATCCGAACAAATCCAATGCTTCCCAATTCAATTTTATTTTTTGTAAAAAAAAATCCGTTTTTCTGACTTGATAGTTAAAGATAGACCTTAGGAAGAGAGTACTTGTTTGTCTCTCCTGATGATGTGCTGGATCATCAAAACTTGCTCCACCTGTAATTATACAAAAACAGATACTGTTTTAATCGAATATTTATAGGATCAACATGCAAAAATTTATTATAGCTAAAAGAGTTTTTCAGATCATCCTCTCTTCAAACGCTGCATAAAAATATGCATAACTGCTCTCAATTTAGCATCACACGTTTGAGTTATCATTCTGTCGATTAGGTGTAGAAGATGGCATCGGTTTGTCATTATTAATTATTACTAGCTTTTGCCCGCGGCTCCGCCCGCTTTAAAAAGTTTTTCCGGGATAAAAGTCCCGCTTTATATTTTCCCGGGATAAAAAGTAGCCTATGTGTTAATCCAGGACATAATCTACCCGTGTGCCAAATTTCATCGAAATCCGTTCAGTAGTTTTTGCGTGAAAGAGGAACAAACATCCTTACATCCAAACATCCATACATTCTTACAAACTTTCGCCTTTATAATATTAGTAGGATTTATACGATTTGGTATACATTTTTTAAAAGACCTCTATATTGACACGGTTTTCCTTCCTAATGTGTTAGAAACACATTAATCTACATAAAAATGTGTATTTTACGACCAATGGATCTTTATTGCAATAAATGTAGTCAAGGACATTTTAAAAGATAAGTTATTTTTTCTTTCGCATGACAAATGCAAATAAAACGTCTACATTTGCTTGTGAATTGATATTGCAATGCGTTGCAACTCTGGTGTTATTTAAAGCTACAATAAGCATCTCTATCGCCCGAATACTCAAACGCTACTCAACCAACCAAGTTATCTGAGGCCTATTTAATTTTAGCCAGCTTCTTATTTTAAATGGCATTCTCAAACGCACTTTAAAAGATTTGATGGAAAACTCAGCCGAGGAGCAGTCATTTTGCTACAGATTATAAAAAGTTTGTTTTCGATTACAATTTTAATAAATTTGATATTTATGTGTCATTTCACGCAGTATAATTTTTAAGATGTTAAATATAAATAAATCGAATAACACAATGCGCAGGTTGAAAATGATTTACAATGTTATAATATGTCTATTATATTTAATTTTCGTGTGTATTTTATGTACTATGTGCAGATGCTACATAGTAAAAATGGTAAGTACGTTTAAAAACCATCCTAGGTTTTTAATATGTAGGAATGGCATATTCATTATTAGAAATAGTTTATTAATTATTATATTCTTAACATTGATGTGATGAGCTTATATTGGCATTATATTGCCACTTGGCAGTATGTCAGGGTTGACATTGGCCGCTTTAGAAAAAAAAAATAAACAAGTCAACAACAACAATATTTACAATTCTTATTTCAGTTTTATCATCAGAAGTAGGCATATTTACAAACATTTACAAAATATGCTAACTCAACTGCCATACTACGCACAATACGATGTACTACCGTTGGTTGTTTCCCGTGAAAAATAACCCCGATGACCTTGGGCTATCGGTTGGATTGTTTGGTTTCTTTTTGTGTTCGGCTGGATATAATCCCGATTTTAAAGAACATAAATGAAGAACTGTTTCCTTGCTGAGTCGGAATCTTCTTTTACGATAAGTTAAGATAAGATATGATATATTTATTAGTCAAACATTAACATTAAATTATCATTATTGTATTCTTCGAAAGCGTTTAATATCTCTCGATTTCTTCCTTTGACACCACACTCCTCTTCAGACAATGATGATAATGAAGAAAAAAACGATTTATTAAATCCAAAGAGAATATAATAAGTAGTTATTACGCAATAAAATTATTAAAGATTTGAACGTAAATATTTGAGACTAGTCTGAAGCGCTCTCAAATTGATCTCGATTAACAGCCATATTTGGAGGCCTTACATAGCTGTCAAACTTTAAGCAGTGTTTGTGAATACCGTTTGAATCAATAAGCGGATCTTAAACTGAGTCGCCTTAAATTTAAGGTTAAGAGATAAGTGACGTTTCAGTATACCAATTTCACCAATAACGAATGCTTAAATCCGTAAGGCCATCTCAAATATTTAAGTAGCGTTTGAGTATTCGGGCGTTAGTCTTATTTATTATATGAAACATCATTTGCCGTCGTCATGGTACATAATAGTATGCTTTAGAATAGGATTTTCTGAATAATTGGGCATGACTCCCAAAGGAAATATTGGGATCGAAGACTAATATAGGTCGTAGAGTCTACGGTGCAGAAAAATGTAGTTTACATTTTTTTTATAAAGAATAAGCTTAATGTCAAATTCCAATCTCCAACTTAGGCCATTCATTAATTTATTTAATCGTCGCTTTGTGCGTCGGTCCAGTAATAATGAAAGGAGGGCATGATAATATTACTTATATTACAGGCAGGACAATAAGTTTAAATACACTACCCAGTAACAAAAGTCGATGTCGAAAAATCTAGGATTTAGAAGACGCGCCTTAGTTAGACGTTGCCAAATATTCTGTCTGTAACGTAAAAAGCGTACGCCACTTTATTCTACCTAACTACCAAACTTATCAAAGACCAACTGCTAAGTTAAATATCATGTTTTTTATGGACGTTTTCATTTCTATGTAAAAAAATATTTATGACTGCGTATATTTTTTTTTACTACCTCAGCATTGTATTTTTACACGCTTTTATTAGCTTCAGACGTATGTATGTATGTATCAATGTAACAGACACTTTGAACATGATTTTGACCCCCTTCAAATCTTCGGATTAAATCGAAAATTTGCATACTTATCAAAGACCGATGATAATTCAATATTTTAAACTGAAAACACAACTAAAAAATACAAAATAAATTTTAATAAGTTTGAGTTAATAATAGTGTAAATAAGAAAATATTGTTATTGTAAAAAAAAGCGTGGGGTGCATTGTTTCAATAGTTATAAATATTTTATTGACAGATAATATGAGTAATAGGATTATCATTTTGTTAATATCTTATTGTAGTCCATTGAAGCGCTGGCTGTGTTTCCCAGGTCGACTAATCAAACATGATATGGGACTTGGGAGTATTTTTTTGGGACAAGTTACTATTGTATATTAATAAAAAAAAATTGTCGAAGAAACGGAGTTATTTTTGCTTTTAAATTTTTTGGGCGGTTTAATTTTTTTGGTTAAAAAGTTTTTTTTTTTGCTATAAATTACATCATATATACTACATGCTTGATTTTTTGTTAATACACAACTCAGCATTAACATCTGTGAGTAAACAATAAATCACCCCTTTTTCCCCACCCCTAAAGTAGATTTTTCCAAATTTACATCGGACCAATTTCGAGGTATACCCTATCCAATAATAAAATAATTATTAAAATCGGGCTACTCTGTAAAAAGTCATGCGTGGTCATACATAAGTAAAAATAAATATACACGTCGACTTGAGAACTACCTCCGTTTATTTTTCGTGTGATAATTGCAAAGAAATTACACCCTTCAATATACTAACAAAAAACACAGAATATAAAGTGCATACGTGTCCACAGGCGACGATCGGTATAGACTTCCTCTCGAAGACTATGTACCTGGAGGACCGCACGGTGCGGTTGCAGCTGTGGGACACCGCCGGGCAAGAGCGGTTCCGTTCGCTCATACCCTCGTACATCAGGGACTCCACGGTCGCCGTCGTCGTCTACGACATCACTAGTGAGTATTCCTCTACTTTGTTCATTGGCCCCACAGTAATTGCAAGAATGCATTTTAATTTGTGTAGTGTAAGTATCGAAATGCTTTGTCTTATTACGTCAAAAGGATCACATGCTCTTGAATAAGTCAGAAAAGGTTTTATACATACTAGCTTTTGCCCGCGTCTCCGCCCGCGTTAATAAGTTTTTCCAGGATAAAAGTCCGGGTATATATTTTCCCGGGGTAAAAAGTAGCCTATGTGTTAATCCAGGTCATGGTTTACCCGTGTGCCAAATTTCATCGGAATCCGTTCAGTAGTTTTTGCGTGAAAGAGTAACAAACATCCATGCATCCATACATTCTTACAAACTTTCGCGTTTATAATATTAGTAGGATTTTAAAACATGAATAATTAGACTACGTGTTTAAAATTAGTGCGCGGCAAGTAAAAAAATATTAGTATCACGGCACTGTCAACTTCTATGATATGTGTGAAGTGGTTTGAGTTTTAACTGTACTTGAGATCGGAAAAATAGTAATCTTTCACGCTAGTGTTACTTTGCTTTGAGCTGGATATCAATATGTCAGCTTGTCGTAGGTATGTTACGTGTGCACTCTTGCATTCCTTGACGTAAATAATCGTCTTTTCTTATAACCCCAATGGTTACTTCAAAAACATCTTTTATCATGGTACAGTATGTGTCAAATACTGCATAGAACCTGATGCTCAAACTGTCGAAATATCCTGGTAATGTCGGACGTAGTGAGACGCCCTCTGTACATAATACCAGTCTAGCTTAAGTTTTATATGAACTGACTCCGGAAAGAGACTTCTTGGTCGAAAAACAATGGTTTTTTCAGACTAAGACACCAGTCAGATATCAAAATTTTGCACATTACGTTACTTTCCCTTCAGTGTTTATCAAGTGAAATATAAATAAAAATAGTTGATTGAGCAGTTATGTCGATCGTAGTTACGGGTCGTTAATGGAACGTGCGTAGTATAAATGCGTTTTGTTTGTGCTCGTTTAAATTTGTTTCGATAGGTTTCGTTACATGTAATAACAACTTATTGATTTTCAATTATATTACTTTAGTAAAAAGAAAATAAATATTTTTAATAGAAACTTTTTGATTAGAGCCTCCAGAATCCCATCACCCATTTTATGAATACCTGTGGTAGGTGAGTAATAACTTTCAAAGCCTCGGTGTCTACGGCAAAATACAATAAAATCTTTCACGTCTACTGAGATATCGTAAAAGTCACATAATTTTTATTATTTCACAGTAGCATCCGATACTTTTCGACTTTTTAATAGATAATTGAAAAGAACTGGTGAATCAATCCTGATAGAACATTGGAAATAAACCCCAAATTACACCTATCCACAAAGTCTTTTAATCCTCCTAAACACAGATGGTCAAGCCGTGGCAATCCTTTATCGTAACATTGTGCTGAATCAAAGAATTCTAAGATTATACTTAAAGGTCTCTGTGCTGAATATACATTTGTGCTGTAGTTTCGTAGTTTTTTCTGTGTATTTCATAAACTGTTTCTACTGATCGGGAAATGAAAAGACTCGATTACAGCACTCCGTTCGACGGTCGCTCCTGAAGCTGAAAGTGTGCCAATGCCCTCGCCGCCGCCGCTTCGAAGGTTCACGTTCGTTGTGCGCTGCACAGCATTTTCGCATCAATTATTAACTCTGTTTCTACACAATTAAGGGTGTTATCGCATGTTTGGAATTTCTTAAGTTTTTGTTTATTATAAGGAGGATATGACACGTGATTTTGCTTCTAAATTGTGTTTAAATTTGTTTTCATTTTAGTTATTATAATTGAGAATGCATTATGATTTATGATAGACTAGCTTTTGCCCGCGGCTCCGCCCGCTTTAAAAAGTTTTTCCGGGATAAAAGTCCCGCTTTATATTTTCCCGGGATAAAAAGTAGCCTATGTGTTAATCCAGAACATGATCTACCCGTGTGCCAAATTTCATCGAAATCCGTTCAGTAGTTTTGCGTGAAAGGGTAACAAACATCCATACATCCAAACATCCATACATTCTTACAAACTTTCCCCTTTATAATATTATTAGGATGATACCAGTTCTTAATTATCGATAGTACATAATATTTTCTTATCACTCAAACACAATCTTAAGTGAAAAGCTATAAAATACAATAAAAAAATAATAATAAACCAACAATGTGCGACAGCAATATGCTTTTTTGTTACGAATTGTATCCAACACGTATTATCAAGTTGTAAATGATTATGTAACAATCGAAATACATAATATAACTTATCGATCATTCTGCGACAATAAAACTTGTTCGATTTATAGAGAGTTGATACCGAACATGACGCCAAATGTTTTTTATACGTCTAACGTTTTAGTGAAAGGAAAATGAGAAATAACCGCACCCGCTTTCGTAGGCCTCCGCTGAAACAAACCCTCCCGCGACTGCACAGTTTGCACTCCTAACATTCTGAATCCAATCTGATCAATGTATTGACTTCAGTATGTACACGAAAGTCGCTTTTATTTCATTTACTTTTAAGGCCTATGTCGTGTGGGTGTCACCCGTTGTCCCGACTTAGACAAATATTTGCCCCGCATGCCCTCCCAAACGGACCTTGGCCTGTCTGCGCCTGTTACAGATCGAAGTAGTCAATGCCGTCAAATGTACGGACAGTGACCAAATGTACAGTAACTTTGTATTCCACACAATCGTTGATGCTATCGAATCGAATGAATATTGATTTTATAATGACTACGTACTATCTATAGCTATTTTTGATACCGTTTGTAAGACTAATGTCACGCAGATATAATATCTAACAGCCTAGTCACTTACATCTATGCTATATGTAACCGACAATAATAAATTTGCAAGTTCGTTCGCGTCGCTAAGAACACGTTGTGCTACGTGACGTCAGAATCATGACGGTTCTCTTTAAAACTTGCATACTTGACTAATATAATAATAGTATAGTTGGTTCATAGATATTGTTGGCCTCTTGACTAGCATCGGTCAGTATATTAGGCTAAGGTATGTGCCAAATTCTCCTTCCATGTTAGAAAATGTCCAGGCCTAGTCTAGCCTTATCCCACTATAATGCCGGATCTGCGAAAAACACTTTTTTAAGCAAATTGCAAAAAGGTTCTGGCTTAGTTTTATCGACCGGTCGACAGTCTGACGTCAAATCTCATCTGAGGCTTTTAGTCTCGGGTAAATTGTGCTTGAAAAACCCATACAAATTGTTCCCTGACCTGAGATTCGAATTCAGGACTTCTCAGTCCACATCCCATGATATACGCAACCAGGAGGCCATGCAAGCTTCTCATCAGTTTTCCACGCATTATGCAATATCAATTATCTTACTCATAAAAGGTTTAATGTCGTTGAAGCAAAGAGTTTCTTGGTATACAAGCTTAGCTGCGCCCCCGGCATTACCTACGTCCTTGACCGTCAATGATTACTGTGAGCCGAAACCGTCAGAGCGTTTGCTTAGCAAAAAAAATGTGAGTGCTTTGCCGTTCGATAAGCTTCTTGCATTCGCCGATTCCGCGTGTCCATGAATATTTAATATTGCCATGACTAATCTAAGTGTCGGGTGAGTCATTGTGTGGTCGCTGCAAGATCTCGCGAGTAACATGCGCGTAACCGCAGCGCGTGGAGGTCGGGGTCGAGACGTTCGTATGTTTTTATAACACTTCCAGTGTACAGTTATTGCTTATGTATTATATTACCGACCTACTTGCGGAATGGGTTACAGATCTTGTTGGTGTTGGTCGAGACGGGTGCGTAGGTTGTCTGGAATCATTAAGTGGAGCCTGGTGCCAGAATTTTCGCCCCTTTTCACCTAATTTACGGCTTTTCTCTATTCAAAGCCACTGCTTTTGAGTATGTAGAACTTATTGTTGTTGCATTTGATATTACTTAGCTGGAAAATAAAGCGTAGGGTCCTCATATTCGACCACCATTTCAATTTCATTTCACACAATATATTGACTACTGATGGAGATGGTTTCTCCACTAAAACTGTCTCAATATTTGTGAGATAAAACAAGATCTTTACCCTGTAAATTTCATGTATTCATTTTATGGAGTCACTAAAGTCATTGTGTAAAGTTTAGTGTTGTTTTATAGCTGTAGGACATTTTATGGGTTTCGGATTACACCTTTATGCAAACCAAAGTAAGGATGAGGTCGAAAACGGGAATACGCTTCCATGAATTTATCCCGAATATTTGGTGTTATACAGTTAATTATCTTCCTAATTATATTTATATTTTTTTTTATCGTAGGCTCGACAAAGTGGCGACGATAATGTCATGTAAAAAGAAATGTGTCTGTTAAAGATAGATCAGATAGCGATATTAAAGTAATCGCAGGAACGCTGGCTCGTATCCAGGGCGAACCAAATGGTGGTTAAACAGGGATTTCTGCAACTCGAATAAAGAACCTTTACAGCATAGTGGTTACTTGCCAAGACACGGCCCTTTTTCACCTGTAACGCATTACCATTTTAATTTGACAGCAATAGTAATAGTGAACATAGCAATAATGATATCAAAACGTTAATAGAGGATCATCTCACTGTTGCTTTTGTACATTATTCTATTTATAACGGTAAATAGTACGAAAAAGAAGCCCTTCTGCGAAAACTGCATTGAAATCGGTTCAGAAATGAGCCAGTAATCTATTTCAAATATTGCAGTTTGCAAGAGTGGGCGCGTAGTGGGGTTATCGCTTCATCTCTTTTTTCGCACGCGTCGTAATACCCGATGACGTCATATGGCAGTATTACATCTCTTTTCTGTTTCTTGACATTTACCCCTTTTACAGAAATTCAAGAGGTTATAACTTGTTGATTTTTTATCGGATCTTAACCCTTCAAGCCCCGCTTATATATATAGATGTATGGGAAAACCCTATATATATATATGGACACCCGTGCCCGTCGCAGGGCTTGAGGAGTCAATGATTCTATGTTAGAATCTATACAACGTAAATCTATACTAATATTATAAAGCTGAAGAGTTTGTTTGTTTGAACTAGCTAATCTCAGGAACTATTGAACCGATTTTGAAAATTCTTTCACTAATAGGAAGCTACATAACTCCTGAGTGCTATAGGCTACTTTTATCCCGGGAAAATATTTTTGTCCTGGAAAAACTTTTTCACGCGGGCGGAGCCGCGAGCACTGCTAGTATAACCATAAAATTAAAGAAAAAAAAAACTGCGTTCGCAACACTATTGTGCCAACTTTTATATTGGACTAGGTGATGAGGAAAAAGTTTTTCCGGGATAAAAATATTTTGCCGAGAAAAAAAGTAGATATCAACTTCGAAGCAAATCAATGTCCCAACTTTCTACTCATTTGTAACCCCGTTTGGGGAAGAATTTCAATGATATACGAAACACGTCTTCCATCAATTCTTTTAAAAAAGATTTATGCAAAATTTGAAGTAGATTGGACCAAGGAATCACGTTATCCCATACAAACTTTGCCCGTCTTTTTCATCCCCTTAAGGGTAGACTTTTGGAAAATCCTTTCTTATCGGACGCCTTCGTCATACAAAGAACACACCCGCCACGTTTCAGGTCTCTACGACCAACGGTTTAGGCTGTGCGTTGATCCGTCAGTCATTCAGGACAAAGCCTGATCATTCATCTATATTTATATGTATAGATTTTGGATACCCAAAAGCTTAAGTTCTTTTTACGTTACATATTAGAGTAACGTATGTTGCATGTGTGTTAGCTGCCAACCTAGCTTCCAGCCACGTGTACCCATTGGGAATATAGATAAATAAAAGCGTGAATTTATCGTTTATACGGCGATAAATTTTACGTCTGAAAACATTTACAGGGCGCGTGTAACATCGATCCGACGAAGACGCCACGGGTGCTGTTGAAGGGTCTTTGTAGCTTGTATAAAGTCTTGCAGGTACAAAGTTTGATAAAGTATAAATAAAGGTAGCAGGAATTATAAGCAGATTGAAAACGTTTGACGGTGTGATTTTTTATCTAACTATTAAGGGTATTTCACGAAGGCTAATGAATATTCTCAAATTGTATGTATCGGTACTGTTTTGCTGCTTATTAACTTGTCAGAGGTAAGTTTAATATTAAATAAGGCAGCAAAATTGCTTCAAAATACAACCACTGGATATTTGAATTTGGAAAAACCCAATTAGAGGAACTCGTTTTAATATTACACAATCCCAAAACCCCTCTAAACTTAGACACACCTGCAGAACAGATAAACCTAGATCTCTGTCTAGGAGGAACTCACTGGTGGTAGGTCTCTCGTATGCGAGGGGCCGTCTGGGTAGGTATCACCGAAATGTCTATTTCTACCGCCAAGCAGCAGTGTGCATGCACTGTTGGTTTCCGGTTTGCAGAACGTTGTAGCCAGCGTAATTTCTGGATATTATAAGACTTAACATTTAATGTCTCAGGGTGACAAGCGCCTTGGGAGTGGTCTGTAGGGTGTTGCTACTGTTTATGGGCGGTCTTATAGCTTATCAGGCGAGCAGCTCGTTCCGTCATTCAGTAGTAATAAAAAATAAAACAGTATTTTCTGCATATAGTTAGTGAATATTATGTTTTAATAGCCATAATGACACATGTATTACGAGTAAAAGGCACGCCGAGTGTTGTAATATTATGCTTATTTTGCAAAGATTATGCAATGTTTTACCAACTATAAACAAAATAATACAAATGCTTCTGTAAAAGTTTCAACGGATATTTTTATAGCGCAGCGAACGGTTTAATTGCTCGTAAAGTGAACTCGGACGATGGAATAAATAGGAGTCGTAATGAGTAAACGACAGTTGGGAGTGAATGTAGCACATTTTTCCCTATAGATATTAATCTATACTAATATTATAAAGCTGAAGAGTTTGTTTGTTTGTTTGTTTGTTTGAACGCGCTAATCTCAGGAACTACTGGTTCGAATTGAAAAATTCTTTTTGTGTTAAATAGACTATTTATCGAGGAAGGCTTTAGGCTATACAACATCACGATGAAACTATTAGGAGCGAAGAAATAATGGAAATTGTGAAAAAACGGGGAAAATTATTCATCCTTGAGGGCTTCCATTGCGCGCGCTGTGAAAACGGTTCAAGATACCAAAAATATATGTAGGAAAGAATTATTCCTCTTGAAATAATCTAAAAAAATGTCCGCAACAGTATATGTCTATCTTTTAAGATTAACTCACTAGAACCGTTTTTATAGTAATCAAATTTGGTCGAAATTAATGCATTATTTGTTAAGAGTTGTATCAACGTCATAATATTAATCTTTATCCAAATAAATGTGTTGGATATACCACACCCTTCGGGGTTTAGATAAAGTATATACATTTGGCAGCATCTCCTCGTATTTGGATATATGGGATCTTTGAAAATCTAGAAACAAGAAACAAACACTTATTTGCATAGAATACAGGTGGTACCGGATTTGACAGTGGTGCATAGTTCAAGCTATACTTTGCCTGCATCAATGGGGTAAATTTGTGATCCGATTTTAAAATTTATTCACTAATAGGCAGCTGTAATATTACCGAGTGTTACAAGTAGAGCTTCCAATCCCGCAGCCTATATTCAATCTCGGTATTTGCGGGATCGAAAATGGCAAATCCCGCGGCATCCCGGCATTTGCGGGATCCCGCATGCAAGGGATATTAGGAGACAAACGATGAAGTAATCAACTTAACTTATGTTTCATTTTTACTATTACCATGAAGCTTTGAATCACGGTGTTCTTTAATACCCCCATAGTAGGCTTGAAATATGTGTCGCGTTACGGGATCAGTCTGTGTATTATCTGATTCCGAACAAAACGGCATAATTGTGTCCACTGGCGAGCGATAATTTCAAGTCTTGTCAGTCGATAGGTAGTCTAGACTCTAGACGCTACTCCACTTACTACCAGGTGCAGTGGATCCATTTTTTTGTGCCCGTATAAAATAGATAGAATACAGTAATAAACAATTGACATACAATAGACACAAAAACCATTTTCAACTGAATGTTTACAAAACTAATTAAAACTTGATTACTAGGGTCAGCATTCAATTGAAAATGCGTGCGAAGAAGCCATAACATGTTCAATGTGTCGTTTCCAATATGACAAATCAGTACCGTAATCCCGCGGAATCCCGCGCCGAGAATCCTGCAACACGCGGGACTGGAGAGTGACGCGGGATCCCGGGATCTCAGTATTGCGGGATCGGAAGCCCTAGTTACAAGTCTTTAAAAGGTTAAAACAAGGTATAAATATATTTTCCTATGAAGGCTCAATATGAAGGATGTGACAGTCCCTAACTACCACTATAAACATAAAAGATAATGCTTATTACGTAAAATAAAAATCAGACGATATTACACGAGTTTTGTCTACCAATATGAATTTAATATGTTCACCTCTTTAAATATTATAATTGTTGGTCATCATTGTAAACACTACCGGTAGAAGTCACCAGTCCCAGTCACCCTTCCATTTATCATATCTTTTCAGTTTAATGTCATTTTGTAAAGCCAAGCCAACCTCTGATTTGTCTCATTTACAACGCTGCGAACTTTGTAGTTTAGCACCTGTCCCACTTTACTCGGAAACGATAACCTTTTATTGCGTACTGCATGGGCCAAATTAGACCGTTAATCTAGATTTTAGGGTTACAGCATGTAAAGGGTAAAAACGGACGTAATTTTTTTTTGTAAATTTGGCATGCTTTGGGACTATATTTTTGGTCTGTGTGTCCAAACTACAAGATTAATACATTGGGCACAAAATATACTTTTTATATGAAACTGCCAACTATTTCCTAGGTACATATTTGATAATATAAGTGTTCTAACCATTCGACCGCGCCAAATGGAGACGGCCGCGTTCCGTATTAACCGATCCAGAGAACGAAATCACTCTGGCCATCCGCCGTAAGAACGAGTTCTTGAAACTCCAACACTCCACAAGACAGCAGTTCCGTCCTCGCCGTCGAGGACCTCGCTGCGTTCCCCGTCGTCCCCCCGACCTCCCTAGCAGTTCCGGCCCGCGTGCCGATAACGAAACAATCTAATAGGATTAAGCCTAAAAACCAATCTTTTCCTAATCGTTGATATCTCATCCTCTCTCAGTGGCCGTCACGAGCCGAGGTTCGTAACCCGTTAGTGGGTTGCCCTCGACCATGCTGAGGCATGGTTGCTTAATTCAAAGGATTGCGTGCGCCTTCTGCGCTCACCCTCAAGACTGGTGTGGCCAGAAAAGCCAACTAGCGTCAGGCTACTGGCAGTAGGGCCAAAGTCGCTTTCTAACCGGATTCTTAAGTGCTATTGTTAATCACCTCCCACACTAGTCCGTTTTTAAACACGACCAATTAAACTTTCGTAAGATTGATTAATGCTGCCCTTGTTAACGTCGTTCCTTAAAGGGAGTCAATAACCTTCACGACCTCCCTCCCTCCCCGTCTAGTCGGTAATTTATACTTAAAAACTCTTTAAGCATTGCTCTGAACTATGACTTTTATAAAAAAAAATCCTCAATGTTAAGGTATATCGCTTTCTCTGCTTCAGGTTGTAATTATGACAAATACCTTCATAAATTATACCTACATGTCTTATCTATAACGAAATTCTAATTCATCCTGATAATGTACATAATTCATTTCAGACCACACCCATTAATTATTCGCAATATATTTCTAATCTTATGTAAGAAAAAAAAATGTTATCAAAACGCTACGCTTCAAATATAATATTTAATGCAAATCCATTGAAACGCTGCCCGCACGTTTGCAGATGCGAACTCGTTCCACCAGACGTCGAAGTGGATCGACGACGTGCGCACAGAGCGCGGGTCGGACGTGATCATCATGCTGGTGGGCAACAAGACGGACCTGTCCGACAAGCGGCAGGTCTCCACCGAGGAGGGCGACAGGAAGGCGAAGGAGCTCAACGTGATGTTCATAGAGACCAGCGCCAAGGCGGGATATAACGTCAAACAGGTTGGTGACACGCAATATTTATGTTATTACAGTAGCGTAGCGTGATTTTGGGGTAGGTCCGCCCAGCCGGCACTTTTAGGGGGGGGGGGGGGGGTTGGCAAAATGCGCAAAATAAAATCGTTTTAAACTTTGGGGCGGAACTCTTTGGTCATTAAAATTACCTTTTTTATTGGGCCTAGGGGCGGCAACTTTGGACCCGCCCCGGCTGACAAGAAACTACGCTACGCCACTGACGTAGAACGAAAGTCCCAGCGGATTAGCAAGCTAAAGTGGCAATGGGCATATTGCTCGTAGAATTGACTACAGATGTGGTTGAGAAGTTCTCGAGTTGAGACCACGTGCTGGCACCAGTACCTGGGTATCGGTATTTGCAGGTTACTCGCGTGTCAAAGGCTAAGTTTGTTGTAGCATGTTCTTGGATCAAGATTTGTGCAAGAATTCCAGATGCGTTTGCACTAGCTGCAATATTTGAATATATCTATAAATATGCCACTCGCCGCAAGTCCTACGAGCTTTAAAACTTGCAGAAGTCTGGATGCCGTGGATGATACGGTAAAACTAATAACTTACGAAAGTCGATTTAATATTGCTAATCTAAACGTCGTTTAACAGATGTGTAATTTAGCAATCTCCTGGAATATGACATGCAATTTTCTTGAAATCTGCATCCCAGAATCTCTACCAATTTTTTTATGTTTGAGCTTGACTTTGGTGTTTAAAAGTTGTAATTAAGATACTACAATCTTGGACACAAATAAGGAGGATTAAGTTCAGTGGTTGTTCGTACAATCTGTGCTTTATTTGCCCTCAATTTTGTAAAAAGTAAAAGTCGAATAAGAAAACACACTCATAATTTGCCATCGAGATTGAGTTTAAAGTTAATCTTCACTCATCATCAATACACACACGGATTAATATTATTTCAGTGTTCTCACGATTAGCATGTCTTATGTATGTAATGCTAGACAAATTAGATAATAATGTTTCACCATTTATAAGAAAATACCAAAGAGATGTAGTTAGAAATGTGATATTTTTTTTAATCTTTATGAAATGGGGAGAGGTTACCAGTTAATTATTAATTTTATTTCTAACACCAATGTTTTTCAAATTGCAGTTATTCAGGCGGGTCGCAGCGGCCCTGCCCGGTATGGACTCTGCCGAAAACAAGCCGCCGGAAGACAGTATCCTTTTCTTATACCACACACATTGCAATGACCAGGGTTACCAGCTTCTGTACATGTGGAGGCTAAGTTTTAGTATTATAGCTGGGTGATGCATCTTATCTTGTTGCTAATATGAGATAAATCAAACGGAGAAAGATTATATGAGTTCATCGTTTTGGATAAAATTTTAAGGGTTGTAAAGGTACTTATGTGTTGACATATGGGGGTAGATATTCCGAAAATTTGAACGGCAATTGTTATGTTATTATCATCGTGAAGGCGATTGTACTAACCACTACGTCCAAAATAATTTCGTACGGATTCGTTAATTTCGTTCGAATTTTCGGTATATAAGTCTCCGAACATTTTTCAGCATGACCATATAAATTGACGACACCATTTTACTTTATGACACAGCAAAGTGTATGTTCAAGGTATTTTGTTTTCTGGTCACATGACACGCCCGTTCATACGTGCACAGACCGACACATATACGTATATATATAGCTAGTGTGATTCGTTGACGGTGTGGTATACGGACATTATTCCGGTGATTTTATCGAGATTGTTCGGTCGTTGTTAATGTGTGGACGTCGCTGCTGGGGTATTAAATAATTATGACTGATTTGTTGCTTTAAAATGTTAAGTTATATTACTGGTGGTAGGTCTCTCATGTGTAAGAGTCCGTCTGGGTGGGTACCGCCGCAATATCTATTTCTACCGCCAAGCAGCAGTGTGCATGCACTGTTGTGTTTTGGTTTGAAGGACATTGTAGCCAGTGCAGCTACTGGACATAGTGAGACTTAACATCTTATGTCTCAAGATGACGAGCGCAGTGGAGTGCCACACAGTACTTTGTAACTCAAGGTGCTGGATGGTGTTGCTACTGTTTATGGGTGGTCGTATCGCTTACCATCAGGCGAACGGCTTGCTCGTCTCGTCATTCTATGCCATAAAAAGAAAAGTTTTAAGAACGGTGTGGTAGTTAAGTCATGCATGTATATCAGACATTTTAAGATACAGGATGGGCTCACTGGGTTGGTAAATACACGCGCTACATCGAGATGGCAGCTAGATTTTGCCTTCGAATATAGGTGATATCGAGGTGGATACCTCGCTTATATGTAAAAATCGTTATTGTCGCAAGGTTACAAATCTACGTATACGCTACTAGTTAGTACAGTAAGCATTAAGATAGTTAAACTCTTTTTTAATTACCACTTACATATAATGCTTCGATAAAATAATGGTTTATTTTGATTGGTGTATTCTCATGAACGGAACGAGGATTAAGATTAAGATACATACATATACACTCACGCCTGTTATCCCCGAAGGGGTAGGCAGAGGCGCAACTAGTGCACCCACTTTTCGCCATTATTCCGTCCCATGATGTGATAGGGGGCGAGCCTATCGCCATATCGGGCACAAATTCCAGACTCCGGGCTGATACTGAATAGAAAAACTCAATATCACTTTGCCTGACCCGGGGATCGAACCCGAGACCTCAGCTTTGCAGTCGTACTGTAATACAACTACGCCACCGAGGCAGTCATTAAGATTGAGATGGTTTATTTAAAACGGCCGTATGCTAGAAAGAAAAAGTTTTGCTGTAGGTACTGCGCGTGAATGTCATTTGGTCTTTATATGAATAGTAACAAAATATGTTCCAAGCATTGAATTAAACTAGTTTTCGGATTTTATTGCAGTTTCCTTAGTTTTCCTCCCGATGTTTCGAAGACTTTGCAGCATTCATGGTCATGTAACTTTGACTTCAAAACGTCGATAAGTAAAAAACCCGCGATAAAATCAACAAACTAGTTTTATTCGAATGTCTAACATTCGCGTTAATATAACAAATAATTAAGCTCCAAGCGGCCATTTCCACATATTATTCGGATGCTAGTGACGTCCCGCGGATTCGTTTGTGTCACGGTGGTGGTACATTAACGTCTAACGCCTGTGTTGTAAGTAAATTTAACGGTACTAATAAATTTCATTCTATCGTAACGTTTATATTCATTTATGTCTATTAATTGCTATAAAATATTTATTTACTGTTTGTAATACATTGCTCATTAACTATGCTTGCGTAGTAATTTTTGTTTGCATGGAATTGTCTATGATTATTTTGATTCGCATATCAATAGTTTTGAAAATAAATTAAATTTCACGATTGATTTATTAAAATGGCTATTGTTGCCAACAAAGAGAATATATTGAATTTTTTTTTGTTACACAACGTTTGATGCAAGGAGTTCGATTGCGAATTCAAATGTCGAGACAAATTCCAATATGTATGCGCTACGATTCCGTTAGTCATTTTTGTTTATGCTTGTTTCTTGATTATTTAAACACATCACTAATTTTGAGATATGCGGAAAGGTCTTTGTAAGATTCTAAGAGTTCGTTTCATTTATCTATACAACTTTTGTTCTTGATACGTGGGCCCGTGGAATTTAGAATAAATCTATGGTGATGAGTTAGATATATACATGTTAGGCCTACATTACGTCTTCGTAAATCGCGTGTTAAAATATTTTATTGAAAAGATTAAATTAGATTTATTCCATCCTGTGTAAATTGTGTCCACGCGTCTCATTTCACAACTTATTAATTTTCCTTCGAAATATAAGGCTTCCATCAGCTGGACTGTTTGCTCACTGCCTTTGGAGGCAAAATAAAAACATATCCTCGTTATGAAATCCTACCACGGGTCCGCGTATGGTAGTATTTATTTTCCCTTGGTTGGTTTACTTTTTTTTCCTTAATAAACCGTGTGTCCAGTGCACGAGGTGATCCTCCGACAGGCGCCAGGCGACAGCAAGGAGCCGGATGGCGGCTGCGCCTGCTAGACCCGACACACCCGGACACCCCGGACTCCCCGGACACCCCGGACACCCCGGACACCCCGGACACCCCGGACTCCCCGGACACCCCGGACACCCCGGACTCCCCGGACACCGTCGGACTCGACACCAGACACGACGTCGGACAGTGACGCCGACTGCCAAACCATACCATCGCTTATCGACCACTGCGCTGAATACATCCTGTATTGGAATTTATTACTGTCATATACGCTCAGGTATCAGTTAATGATTTATTGAAAGAGATAATGATGGCGTCCGCGCCATGAGACAGCACTTTTCTTCTAAATTTGATATAAATTCTTATTCAATAATTTATATAAAATGATTATACCAAGAGTATTAGCCAAATTTTTTCGTTAACAGTATTTTATTGGCCATTTCTAGCGACGTCATTGATTGATACTGTGTACTAAGCCCTAAGCCTCGACAGTACATTGTTGCTGATCTGGTGCTTCACCGTCGGTATTAGATAAGAACGTGCTTATTTGTATTCGATGCACGAGTGTATAATAAAAAAAATATTTAAATATTTATACGAAAAAGTAAAAAAAAAAATACATCAAATATAGAGCCGTCAAAGTAAGAAACAAAATAGGATGCGTTTATTATGTTCGGATACTAATACGTGAATCAATTGAGCACAGTATTTATAAATGTACTGTCGACGTGTAAGAGAAAGGCTAGCTGTGAGATTAATGAGCATTTTAATATAGGCAGCACGATTTCCTATAGATATAACTTTGGTATATGTTTTGCACGCTATTTACATATTCAATGTTGCCTTATATGAAAAATACATAATTTCGTGATGTTAACACATTATATCCACCATGTATAGCTTGTTTTAATTCTAGGCAGGTTTTATCTTTAAGTTTTATAAGACTGAATCTGCTTGGGCAATCATATTCCATCATTAAACGGTGACGCCGTGAAGTGCAGACCACAGAACTTTCGAGATAATTTCTATTGAAGTAATGGCAATAATTACGTTTTCCTAAGGCCTAAACTTATGTAAGTTTGTATGGCCGCGATTTTCTCAAATGTATTATGTATGTATATACTGGTCACATACAGAACCTCCTTTCTTTAAGTCTGTTAAAACGCAGATGCTTATAAATGCATATCCGATTTGACAGATAAATATAAATATAGCACCAAAATTAGCGTTCCGTTTTCGGTCTGCACACGTCTATATCTGCCATATGGCTAAGTTCTTAAAACAATTATAGAATTACCATTAGGTACGTTATTTTACGTTATGATAAGCGATCTTGTGAGAAATGCTCTACATGTATATAGTACGCGGGACAGTATGATTATAAACTGATTAACTTAAAAAGCCAGTAGTGAAGTTCCAATGGGATATGCAGTCGAAGGTATTGTGCATAAAGTCGCATATTCTGGTAGCAATCATCGCATGACAGCTGTTCTAACGATATATACGAAATTAACTATAGATAACTACTGGCTAAATGATTGGTATTTTAAAAGTATTTACATATTTTATGTAATTTTATATAATGTAAGATTTGAGAAAAACGACTACATAAGTAAATGATCTACACGAAATATACAGCGAAGTCCCGCGGTCACTGTAAAATAGTATTTATTTACTTAGTGCATAAGAATGAAAACTTATGATTTCGGAAACATTGTTAGTGAGATTTCACTGTTGGCTAACGTCTAACATTGTATAAGATGTATTGTGACACTGTTTATCTATAGCATTCCAACGAGCTTCATTGATAAAAGTTTCGGTAACTATGGCGCCGTGTATGTTGTGTGCAGTTTCATATATTCTGCTCTGTAGTGTGCGATATATACACGGGCGTAGCTTTTAACATAGGGCGGGGGGGGGGGGTGTCTGAGTATACACCCCCCCTCCCACTCGGTCACCAAATTGCTGTTTTTGCGATGGCTTTTGTTGGGTCTATTTCATCTTATAAATGCGAAAGTTTGTGAGAATGTTTGGATGTTTGTTAGAAGTGCCATTGGCTTTGCGTACATGTTTTGTGTCCCGGATTATTTTTGTTGTAAGCTAAGAGGGGGTTATATAACGCTCATGGATACATACTACACAATAATAAGCCTGTTAATATTATTGTGCGAGAAAATCTTATAAAGGCATCTCCTATTTTATGTTGAAGTATCACATACTAGCTTTTGCCCGCGGCTCCGCCCGCCTTAAAAAGTTTTTCCGGGATAAAAGTCCCGCTTTTTATTTTCCCGGGATAAAATGTAGCCTATGTGTTAAGTCAGGATATGATCTACCCGTGTGCCCAATTTCATCGAAATCCGTTCAGTGGTTTTTGCGTGAAAAAGTAACAAACATCCATACATCCTTCTTTCGCCTTTATAATATTAGTAGGATTAGTAGGATTGAAGCTACGCACGACCCGTTCTACCGTCCGCTAGCTAAAATGAAGTTATAAAACACGGGCATGTTATTTTAAATACGGGCAAAAAACTACACTGTAATTTAAAATTGCTCCTTGATAACTATCAGCGATCTCTTAGATTTCACCGCTGATAAATGTGACTCGTCACATAAATTTATAAGCCGTCCAAAGACAAACGTCACCCTCTAATCTATGCTCAAAATCTAAAATGATTACTATATATACATTAGCGACCGTATTCATAAAGAGTTATCAAACATATTTTAGTTATAGAATGTTTTGTCTTCCTCCTTCAAACTGAATTCACAATTCGTTCAAAGTAGACAAAAGATTCGATAACTGAATTAGGTTTATAAAGTATCCAAATTTATTTGTAACCTGTGAAACTGGCACTTAATATGAAAATATGGGCGTTATTCTAAAAGGACATGTCCAAACAAGCCTTTTGCAATAAATCGTTTAAAGACCTCCGATTTTGAGATGCATGTAATTTTGTTGGCTTGAAAACTTTATTTAATATGAATGTTATAAAAAAGTTGTTTATGAATGAAGGGGTCTAAAAATATATTTTTAATGGATCTAAAATTCATATGTTGCCCACTTTAATATCCCTAATATTCTAGCCTGTTTAGATTTTCTCCTGTGTTACATAACTGCATTTGAGATAACGGACGGCAACGTTGTCATGTCGCCATACGTTACCACCTTAACATGAGAGCAATATAGATGTTTTAATTATTCTTTGCTATTAATATATTTAAAATTAATGCTTATTTTGTAAATTAAATTATTTTCATATATTAATTTAATGAAATTATTTTTTGTCATAGACAACCACACATGCTACAAATAAAGCTTCGGAAAAAGGCAAGCATTGGAAACAGTCAACCTTACTTAAGATAGACTACTTATTTTGGACTTAACTGTTGGCTAAATAATACTTTACCTTTTTAAACATATAAAATGAACATAAAAATCTATATTTCTCAGATTTATGAAAAGGAAAACACTAATTTCGGTTAAAGTAAATTGTATTTTACGTATTGCCAACTATAATGACTTAAAGTTGCCATTGTCAAACTGAAGTTTTGTAGCTTAAAAACACTTTTATAGAATTAATATTTTTTATATTACGTATTGATTTTATAATTGGTTAATTAATGGCAAATAAAAGTGTGTCATTAGTAAAATATTGTAATTGAATGTTTTATGATCGGTACGTAGAATAAAAATGTCAATTCACAATTCAACACTGCAAATGTAATGAAAACTGCATATTACATGTAAATATTTCTATATCACGCTGAATTTAAATAAATTTTATAAATAACTATTTTGTTCTTTGATTTTATAGAGGTTTGTTTTTTGAGGGGATATTGTATCATTTCATTACAAGATGTTGTATTATGTAAGCAAATTGGTCTCGGCAGTCCGTTTCGTTCCTAAATAGGCTAGAACTCTTAGTAGAGTAAGCTTGTGCCAGCAGTGGGGCAGTATATAAATACAAGGCAGCTATTATTAAATAAAATGTATCGGCCCGGATTCTAGAATTGGCGCCCGATATGGCGCTAAGCTCGTCCCCTATCTATCACATCATGGA
Organism: Lapara coniferarum; assembly: GCA_949316025.1. Lineage (NCBI taxonomy): Eukaryota > Metazoa > Arthropoda > Insecta > Lepidoptera > Sphingidae > Lapara > Lapara coniferarum. Next base: position 3,878,114 of record OX438919.1, on the reverse strand, counting down.
ACGGAATATGTACGGCGAAAAGTGAGTGCACTACTTGCGCCTCTGCCATCCCCTTCGGGGATAAAAGGCGTTAGTGTGTGTATTAAAAAGGCATAAGGTTACTACTTTGCATACTATGTACCTACTTTACTTTTAATCGGTGATATTTTTATGACAAACAGTAAAGTTAAAAGAACTCTGCGTTATCTAATATTACTTTCCACAATAATTGATCATTGCCTACAGCTAGTAGTTAGTACAGCAAGCCACAAGATTTGTTGAACAAATAAAAATATACAAACAGAACTCTATAATGTTGTGCCTTTAACAACAAAATACTTTATTTAAGTGAAAGAAAAATAAATATTTCTATTAAATTTAACGTGTAATAGATGATTTGAATTTTGAAATAATTCAGCATATTTTTTGGCTGATTGTACACATAAATATTACATTCGGAATATTTTGATGCTCGTATGAGCTCTTACGTTATCATGCGATACTCTGATAAAGTAGTGTTTTATTATTGCGCGTGTATAATTCTTCGAAATGAACAAGCCCTAATCTCAGTGATATCGTGGTGTATCGGCTAAAATATTATACCCATATACCTACATGTACCTTATGTCTTATCGCCTTAAGTCCATCCAAAATTTACCTTTAACCCATTACACTGATACGTTGCGTCAGTAACATATTCAATAATGATGTTCGGTAAGAAAGTATGACTGTCATACGTTCCCACCTCCCGTACAATAGGGTAGTTGACCTACTTTTTTTAATACGTTTATCAAAAACAAATGCCATCCAAAATCTGATAGATTAAGAATTTTCAAAATTGACATAATTATTAGTTTGTTATATAGCTTTGAAATTTGTTGGAAGGGGTATCTGTCAAATAACAGTAGTATTATCAGACTGTGACGTCACCGAGCGACAACGGCCATGACGCTGCGTGCGTGCGAAAGAGATAGCGCGATATTCCTACCACGCCCCCACTTTTGGTCACAAAAATATTTCAAATATGAACTACTGCTTTATTTTCATCCAATTTTGATGCGGATTTCACATAAGAATTTATTTTTCGTAATTTTCTGTTACATATAAAATGATGTACAAAATCAAATATAGGAAACTACCCTACTGTTTTTCCCGCTACACGCGGCGCTGCCTTCGCCGCCGCTTAGCCGAGCTGTCAGATGAGGCCCGAAGCTTAGATTTTTCTATTGAAGATTAACAGATTAAAAACCATTTGAATGTAACGTATTTATGTCTATGTTAAATTGTGAACAAATTCCGTAATTTATTTTGAAACACCATCGTGAGTTTATGTTATAAAAATAGGCTTACATCCATCCATTCTCGGGTTTTAAGTATACTCCTTAACTCATAATCTTCAGCCGTGGACTTGCAGACTCAGTCGCCGATGGGCTCGGAACAAGAAGGCAACGAGAGTGGTTGTGTATGCTGAATCCTCCCGCGCAACCCGCCGCACTCGCATCGCTTGCACCAACATCGATATTTTATTTAAGGAATCCTATCGACCTCACAACGTGTATGGTAAAGGTGGCTTTGACAGCCATTTCAAAAAAAAAAAAAACGATGGGCCCGCAGAGTTTACTAATTACTTAGTCTTATCGTTTATATATCGATTATGATACAGTTAATTCGATTAGTATGTAGCGTTATAGGTGACATTAGATGCTACGTAGTATTTTTTTACAACCCCAGTTTTTTGTACAGTGAACGATTTTTCAACACTTTGATAACAATCAAATAAATATTTCCTAGAGTGGCGCTAACTGTTGTTTTCATACTAAATACAAAATTTTTTTACTTATTCTTTTCCGTTTTTGCTTGTCCATAATTATTGACATAGATTAGTGTTATCACCAACGGCGGTAAGTAGCAGAAGGAACGTGATATTATTGTAGTAAATTACCTTTTTTGTCGATAAAACCTTTTATTATGGACATTTAATTACTTATTTTGTCTAATTCCGATTTTATATCACATAGGTCAGATGTTTACAATTATTAATAACATTTAAAAAAATCTGCTGTGTTTTGCTCAGGGTTAAGACTCCTCAGCCTAACAGTTCAGTAAAATTAGATTTGTTTAAAAATTGCTAATTGTATGACAATTTCCTTCATTAAATGCATTATTTGGTTTCTATCAACGCAACTGTAACAAGCAAAAGGAAGTTTTATACAAAACATGACGCAGATGTACATTTGTATTGTTAGCTCTTAGCGCTTGGATTCGACAAAGATTTATAATCTTGACTAAAACTGTACACAGATTATAATGAGGAATTTTTTGAAATTATTTAATTTTCTACAAAAAAATATATTATTTACTACCTTAAAGCACATTGGATCTTAATATTGAGCCTAAATAGAGATCCTAGACATAACTTCCGATTTCAGAATTTAATTTTAAAATAGTACGATAAAGTACATCTGATATATTGTGTTTGCGGCATGTAATTGTAAAGCCTGGTTTAGACTACGAATCGTAGTTTACGATACTAATCACCGCACACTCAGTGTATACACTAGTGCAGTGGTTCCCAAAGCTGAATGAGCCGCGACCCACCTAACAAAAACTTTCGAATTCGGGAATCACCTCTCGGCTGTCATGAAGTCAATTTTAACATCTTATTCGAGACTTTTTTGCTTTCCTCGTTCATTATTTCGTATTCGACTGTTGTGTCGGTTGATATATTATTCTATTTCTCAGGGTCCACCCAATATTGCAACCCAATATTGATGGGTCCTGACCCATAGTTTGGGAAGCGCTGAATATGGGTATCTCGAAATATACCAATAAAGGAGACCTATGTACTCGGTGTATACACTGAGTGTACGGTGTATAGTGTCGAAGTCTAAACCAGGCTTAACGCTTGACTGTATATTGTAATTTACGATATCTTCAAGTACGTTGATCTTATAATAATACCGTTTTATACTGAAAATAATGTATGTATCTGATGTTTAACCACGGCCCATTAGTCGACAATTAATCTTTACTTCACTTATTTATTTAAAACATGTTGAATGGTTAATAAGAAAGAACGGAATGGGAAGTTATTTATGACATCTTGCTAAAGGAATTCTGCATATTATATTTGAAGTACAGTTGGTTACTGTTGAAGCAGTATGAGAGATAATATTTTTTGTATTTATAAATGAGTTACCACCTGATGGGACGTGAAGGATGTGAAATATGGAATATAAGGAATGGTGCGTCATTGTTAGTCGTGATATGGAAGTTGGTACAAGAAGCGTGGGCAGGGGCGGATACGATGAATTTATCGCCCCACTGCCCTCTGCCTTGTGACGCATATAATACAAATAGATTATAGGCTTTTTTCACAATTAGTAAATGTTAATTATTGCATATTAACATTTACTGATGGTAGGTATCTCATATGTAAGAGTCCGTCTGGGTGGGTACTACCGCAATGTCTATTTCTACCAAGCAGCAGTGTGCAATGTGCATGCACTGTTGTGTTTCGGTTTGAAGGACATTGTAGCCAGTGTAACTACAGGACATAATGAGACTTAACACCTTATGTCTCACGATGACGAGCGCAGTGGAAATACCACACAGTACTCTGTAATTCAAGGTGCTGGATGGTGTTTCTACTGTTTATGGGTCGTATTGCTTACCATCAGGCGAACGGCTTGCTCGTCTCGTCATCCAATGGCATAAAAAAAAATTAGTATAGGGCGACCAAAACAAGTCATGCTCCCAAGTAATGGTTAACAAGAGTACTTTATGCATTAACTCTCTTATATTATGTTAGCTGAATGGTTAAGTTCAAGTTAATGAACTTGAACATTGTGAAATACGCTCTTTCTGACTAAATTTTATAAACGTTTACAGATATGAGAGTGACAGTCACACGCAGTAGGTACTTTAAATTATTTCACTCGGCGTGTATGAATAGGAATGTAAAACTATATTTGAATTGTCGAAATGGTATGACTGAGAATAAATGTGCACATATTTGGTTTGTTAATTGTACATTCCATTATGTTTGGGTTTTAAGGGCCCGAGTCACTTGAATGTATAAGCCGACTTAATGCAAAAGTCGCAATGATCTATGCTCCCAAATAAATGGTAATTAAATGAGTAATATCTACATAAGCTATTTAATACAAATATAATTGTACACGAAACTTGTGAAATATGCCCTTAGTGTTGTTGAATTAAATGTCATATTTGTATTAAGTGCGTTACATATGTTCGTAATGGTAGTAATATCCGTAGTGTATCTAAGGTAAGAGTAAAGACGACGGATAAGCTTCTTAAATTTGTTAGCTCGTAGCACAGTTGAGAGGAAGATACATTAGCATAATCACGAATCATCTGTTTCATGTTATTCGAGACGGTCTGAGATCTATTCCGGCGAATCGTAATGTAACTTTGATAATGTTGTTTTGTAAAAAAAACTTTATTCATGACGTAGGCGAACATAGTTGCACTAATGAGAAGTCAAGATACATTAAATTTATTATAATTATTATTATTCATACAAAATGTCACTTGATATAATTACAGATACTCTTATTGGGAGTAAAATCTATGATGAAAAATAAACAAAAAGGCCAGCTCGGGTTGGTAGGAAAGGGGGATTAGAAAAAGAGATCATTTTTATTAAAAAATAATGGGAGCAACGGGACGCGTCGCGATCCTCACCGGTGAGGACACTACAGGCCCTAGCCTAGCTAACCTACCAGCCTTTCACTAGCTACCTAAGCGATGACAACCCGAAGAAGAAAGGCAGCAAGATACTCCGGGCTTACTTTTTTGTCATCAATTATTATTGTTCATTGAACTTTTTTCTTCCATTACTTGTGTGATGTATACAAGTCAGATTAGTTATATAAGCTAATGCACGCACATCACCGTTGAAATAGTAATGTAAGTGCGCAAACGCTTTGTCTCGCCAGGGAGCGAACACGGACCCACTGACTGATCTATGAGCTCAAAATGTACCCCACGGGGTGTGACGATTCAAACACCTTATACAATGTAATATTAGTATTTATTTTGGTATTGATTTAAAACTGGAGGTGTTCTAAATGTTACGTACGCAATCTTTATGTGTGAGTGTATACTTGCATTGACGAAATTGTAATTAAAAATTTAAATTTACGACGTACCTATATATTTATCAGTTGGAAGTTTGTATTATTTATGATTGTGAGGGAGAGAATGCATGTTTTTACGAGTTTATGAAATGTTTTACTTACGGTCGACCCAACAGTAGAGTTTAGACTGTCTGCTTATACCTAACAGTTTATATGGAAGGGTACGTTATACAGAACACGCAATATTTTATTAGGTATTTTGGCTTATGCTGCGGCACCACGAATATTTGTACTTTTTAATAGAATTCATATCTCATGACGTTGTTTAAATGCTTTATGTCGTTTAGAAAACGTACTAACTAATTGTTTTTAAATGTACATTAAAATTACCATGATGTTCTAAATATTAAATGCGTTTTATTACTTATCCTACTAATATTATAAAGGCGAAAGTTTGTAAGAATGTATGGATGTTTGGATGTTTGGATGTATGGATGTAAGGATGTTTGTTCCTCTTTCACGCAAAAACTACTGAACGGATTTCGATGAAATTTGGCACACGGGTAGATCATGTCCTGGATTAACACATAGGCTACTTTTTATCCCGGGAAAATATAAACCGGGACTTTTATCCCGGAAAAACTTTTTAATGCGGGCGGAGCCGCGGGCAAAAGCTAGTAATTTAATATGTGTTTTATTCAATAGTTTATATCAATGTAATTTATTACAAGATATCATTTCATGCATTTTAAAATATCATTTGGAGGATATTTTAAAATGTATTCAAATGAACCAATCTAAAATTAGAGTTCGAGTCCCGGGGATGCAAAACGTCACAAACGGATAAGATAAACAGAAATGCATGTGAAAGCTAATGGTGAATTACGAAAAAAAATATATATTACTACTGTAAGAATCAGTTTGAATTAGTAAACTACTCTTGGCCCATAGATATTCGGCGGCATAGTTATCGTTGGACAAATAAGTAGATATGTAGTAAAAACCCAATGGGTATTTCCCTTTTTGTGCCACCTACAAACGTCCTTCAGTTTTGCGGTACATATCTTTATCAACAGGTATCCTGTTAGTGCGGTTTGTTATCTATTATAATGAAAAAATATTGTTCCTGATATTAGCCAATAGATACCACATGCATATTCCATACGTAGTATCACGCCTTTTTCTTTTTTCTAGGAGTAGGCAGCGCTTTAATACAATCATATTTTGCTATTGTTATCTCGGGTCCCATGTAACGGGGACGAAACTATTGCTATTTAGACATCTGGAACAATCCCAGCGCCAAAAACCAGGGTTCGAAATACTTTCAAGTATTTTATTTCTGCATAGGAAATTAATCCGTGCTTCTATACAAATAAGGAACACAATCGCGTTCACTAATAAAAACTTCGAACACTTCGATTCTATAAATACTAAGTATTTTATTTCTGTATAGGAAATTGATCCGTGTTTCAAAGCGCATAAAGAGCAGAATCGCGTTCAGAAATAAAGTACTTGTAGCACTTGGATAGTCGAAAAACGTAATACTTTCAAGTATTTTTTACCTGCATAGGATATTGATCCATGACTTGGCACTAATAAGGAGCACAATCGCGTTAACAAATATAATACCTTTAACACTTAAATACTTGCATAGGAAATTGTTCACTAACTTGTTGAGATAAGAACCATAATTGCGCGCGGACGCAGCGCGGCGTAAAGTACTTTCAAGTCTTGAAAGTGTTTCGGGTAGGCACCTGGTCGGCGTACTTGCAAGCAAATACCTGGTGTAAAAACCAGGTTGCGTAAATACGCACCACCTCTATTTCATTGTTGCATCGTTTTTTCAAACGAACAAATAGTCGCTAGATATTTTTAAGAACATCATTATTTCTTAAGTATTTTTAAACCGAACTTTCGAGATTTAAGTAGAAAGTTACACATTTAAATTTGAATAAAAATCCGTTACGTGAAAATGGACGACCGCGATAAAATCACCACGCCTGCCGTTATCGTCCGTGCGGGTATGTCGAATGAAGGTGATAGTTCGGGAGGCGCGAATAAATTAGGCACGTGTGAGGAAGATACTCGGCCTAGCACGCGGCAGGACACGCGATCGGTCGCCTCATCATCGTTATCGAGCCCCTCATCCAGCAAGAGCTCCGGAGAGGACGACGAGCCGCCACCTAAGCGACGACGGCGGCGCGAGCATGGGTCACACAGATCCTCTGAGCGAGAACTGGACCGCAGGTTTGAGATATTAACACAACAACTGGTGAGTCATGTGAATAATATTTTCTGTGCTAATTACGCCGCCACGGTCCCGAGCACTTCTGATTTTAATATCGCATCTGCTCGCTGTAATGCTTTGGATGATCCTTTTTTACGGTCGTCTGCTTCGGTGATGGACATAGCAGAACTAAATGTTACTATTAAGGAACCGTCCGTGCCTACAGCTGATCCTAACCGGGTTGCTAAGTTAGCTTCTTTGATACGGTTCGATACTCCCGACTGGAATTCCGTTAGATACACTGATACGCAAAAGAAATACGCAGCTTTCCCGGCTTTTACAGAATTGAAAGTAAACGAGGAGTTGAGACGTCTAGAAGACCCTTTTGCTCCTATTAAATGGTTCCAGTTGGAACGCAGCTTTGCTGCGTTATCGAATGCATTTTTAGCGCAAAATGAAATTGTTAATAGATCGTTGCGTTCGCTTATTGATTGGTCTGCACAATCCAATCCGCAGATACCGTTGTCAATTCACGATAAATTAAAAGAATTATTTGGCAATGATTCAGAATATACAAATGTTTCGCATGATATTTTACAAATTATTTGCGGTAAACGTGCAGAAGTTTTAGAATTACGCCGTAAAGCACTTCTTAAAATTTTAAGAAGTAAATATTTATGTGAAGATATAGAGAAGATTCCCCCCTCATCAGAATACATGTTTAATCCTCAGAGCTTATCGGCATATGTGCAAAAAGTTGGCGGTATCGAAAAATTACATAAAGATATCGCGAAATCCGTAGTGCGTTCTAAATCGCCTGTACGTGCTAAGTCACCAGTAGCTTCTTCTTCTAAAGAAAACTTTCGTTTTCAACAAAATAAAACAAAGCAAGGGAGGACTAAGAAGCGATTTTTCAATGAACATGACAAAAAGAAAAGGGGGGCCGGGCGGAAGGACCAAGCTAATAAAAATAGGCACAAATGACTCTCAAAGGTTTTCCGGCGGCTGTCTGAAGATTTATCGAGATGTTTGGGCCATATCTCGGCCACCGAAAACAATTCTCAGATTAATCTCATCAGCACGTATCCCTTCCAATCGGGCGCCGCCGCTAATCTTGCCAATGCCGGATATCATGAAAAAATTTCAAACGCCAACGTCTCCAGTGATGTCATTAGAGATACAGGCTATGATACAAAATCAGGTGCTCGAGTCCGCACCCTTAACCCCGTCTTTCATTTCACCGCTCTTCATGGTAACAAAAAGCAACGGGAAAAATCGAGTTATTTTCAATTTGAAAGCATTAAACCGATTCATGGCGCCAAAACATTTCCATTTGTTTCACCATCACAAAATGGCGGACTTCTTACAAACCGGCGATTGGATGGTAAAACTCGATTTAAGTCAAGCTTACTACCATTTACCGATAGCACACGAACATCGTTGTTACCTACGTATCAGTTACGAAGGCAAATTGCTACAAATGACGTGCCTACCGTTCGGGCTAGCAGGAGCGCCTAGAATGTTTGCATCAGTCACAAACTGGACTGCCGAAGTATTACGCAACAAAGGTCTTCGTATGGTAGTATATTTGGACGATTTTTTGATTGTTCATCAATGCCAGCATACTTTAAAAACTCACCTCCGTGTAGCGATAGATTTCCTGACCAACCTGGGTTGGAATATCAACAAAGAAAAATCCGAATTCATCCCGTCACAGTCAATAGAGTTCCTAGGGATTGTTTGGCACACAAAAGAAAACCTGAAGTATTTACCTTCGGACAAAGTAAGAAAGATTCTTCAGTGCCTATTGACTTGCTTAACAACCGGCAGTTGGACCCTCAAGCAGGCGCAACGCCTCTTAGGGCTTCTCAACTTTGCGACTTTCATCACCCTCCGGGGAAGGTTGCATTGCCGTACTCTGCAGCGTCACAGCAATCGTCTACCGACTCGTTCTCGACGCCCCATGTCGTTTGGAATCGAAGTGCGAGAAGACCTACAATGGTGGTTAGACAATGTAACCCAGAAAACTCAAATTCACCCCAAAAGTTTGCCTGTCAATTACGTTGTCACAGATGCCTCGGACATTCAATGGGGAGCCCTAGTAAATAATCAAATGATCAACGGTACATGGAGTCAAAATCAAGCAAACTAGCACTGCAACTTGAAAGAAATGTATGCAATAATAGCTACCATCTTTGCAAAAGCGATGACTCTCAAAAGTTCATCTATTATTTTGCAAAGCGACAACAGAACTGTTGTGTCTTACATAAGGAACGAGGGCGGAACGAAGTCGAAGAAACTACTAAAATTAACAAAAGAACTCCTGGCACTAACCGACAGCCTAAACGTTGTACTGATCCCTCACCACCTACCGGGACACGGAAGCTGATCACCTCTCGCGCAATCGCGCCGGCTCAGAGTGGCATCTGCTGAACGAGGCAACGATAACCTTATTCAGACTATGGGGAACTCCAAGCATAGACCTGTTTGCCTCAAAAGGCGCTCACGTGATGCCACAATATGCCTCGCTAGACTTATCAGACTCGAGCGCTTGCTATCACGACGCGTTCAGCAGATATTGGAGATACAATCTAGCTTGGATCTTTCCACCACCAGCTTTGCTGCCACGAGTACTACATCATCTCAACTTTTCAGAAGGACAGTTCATCATAATAGCACACAAGTGGAAGAAACCCTTTTGGAGGCCAGACCTGAAGAGCCGTGCCCTAGCACGTCCTGTGAAAATACACAATCTAAAAACGTCTCTAGTAGATACAGTGACGGGGCGCACACCAGCTCAAATACACAACTTACAGCTGGAAGCCTGGCTCATTTTGGGTGGGACAACTTAACAAAAAGTTGGTCAACTGAAGAAAAACAGCTCCTTTCTACTTGTTGGAGAGCTTCTACTATTAAAACATATGTCCCTATTTGGAACAAATGGTCCCAGTAGTGCCGTAAAAATAATTTAGAATATCGTTGCCCATTAGCTGCAGATGTAGCTAGGTATTTAGCTAAACTTTTTATTACAGATCGGCTGGCATATCGTACTATCCTCGTTCATAAATCAGTTATAGCGTCAGTTTGTGAAACACTATCTGAGGTTAAAATTTCTTCAAATCCTTTAGTTAAACATATACTTAAAGCTGTGTCATTAGCAAGAGCAATTCAACCAAAAGTACCAATATGGGATGCGAGAATAGTTATTCAGTTTTTAAAAGTGAATAATCCAAATTTATCTAGTTTATTTGAGATATCCCGACGTACTGCCACACTTCTTTTATTAATCTCAGGACGCAGAGTACATGATTTGACTCTTTTGCATTGTGATCAAAGATGTTTAATTGATAATGGAAATTCAATTACATTACACCCTCATTTTGGTTCTAAAACTGATTCAGTATCACACCAACAATCAAGTTGGACGTTACTGGCTGCACCAGATCAAAATATAAACCCTGTGTTTTGGATAAAAAGTTATTAGATGTTTCTAAAGTTATTAGGGGTTCCCTGAAAAATTTGTTTATTACCAACAGGGGCTCTGTCAAACCAGCTACGGCTGTAATTATAGGTGGCTGGGCAAGACAAACTTTATCCGATGCAGGAATAAAAGCTTCACCTGGAAGTTGTAGGGCAACTGTATCGTCACTTAATTTCTTGGAAAAGTATCCAATTAATGATATCCTGTCTAAGGCTAACTGGCGTCATGAAATGACGTTTAAAAAATATTACTGCAGAGAATTAGATAATCAAGAGAGTTATACTCCACCAGGAAGTCTTTCCCAATATTTCTCAGTTACTAATGACTAAATATATTTTTGATTTCACTTCAAGTCTTTGAGTCATTAACACAGATTTCTCAAAATATCTCTTAATCAGTAAATAATTTATTATGTAAAGCCTTTTACAATTTAAATTCTATACGTTTACTTATATTAAACAAATGAAACAGATCACATTGTTGCGTTTTATTAGCAAGCCACCAGGAGATAACAAACACGTCTCTCATAAAGGATTTCGAACGTCGATCGGAGCACATAATATAGAAATTTTACCTGAAAATAAAATTTGTATTATGTTTCCTTAGACGTTCGAAGTCCACATAATGTCTTCCTGGTGCTTCACATTCGTCATTACCTTATGAGCCGAACAATGAAAATAAATGTGGTGGCTTGCATTCTGCTCTGAGCTAGTTCCAGATAGCGTCACCGGAAGAGTAGTGGGGTGATCACGTGACGGGAAAAGTAGCGACATCTAGTAGCTTCGTAAAGAAAAGGCGAGGTACTCTCATAAAGGACTTCGAACGTCTAAGGAAACATAACGCACACATTTATTTATTATTTCATTTACTTGAGATAGATATGGATAATTGAAACTTTAAATGGGTAGGTACCTACTCAATGAACAAGTAGAAATAAGAATAATAGCCCTGTATTACATACTGTCTCACTGATGGGCACGGTCCTCTTCTGAGCCCCCGCAACAACAGGAAAAGGACCGCAACAGCGGTACGCGCAGGGGCGGTTGCGGACGACAACTTAGACGTGAGTCGGAGGAAGCCCGCAGCCGTCCCTAATGCGCCGAAGATGGCCATTGAAAAAAAAAAACGGTCCTCTTCTACTATTGGGAGGGTTTAGGCCTTAAAAAAAAATACTTTATTCGAGACACATTTAATTAATTATTATTAGACACTTATATAACTACAGACATTTTTATTTGGAGTAAAATAAATGATGAAAAATAAAAAGTAAGAAGCCAGCTCGGGCTGGCAAGAAAAGCAATATAAAGCAAGAGATAATTTTGTTAACAAAAAAATCACTTCTTACTTAATATTATAAAAGCGAAAGTTTGTAAGTATGTATGGATGTCTGTATGTATGGATGTTTGTTCCTCTTTCACGCAAAACCTACTGACGGGATTTCGATGAAATTTGGCACACGGGTAGATCATGTCCTGGATTATAGGACATAGGCTACTTTTTATCCCGGGGATATATAAACCGGGACTTTTATCCCGGAAAACCTTTTTAATGCGGGCGGAGCCGCGGGCAAAAGCTAGTTCATAATAAAACGAGAGAACATAAATAAATAATTATAATTGAACGGTGTACAACGTGCATACGCCTACATTTACACCTTGCCTTAATCTACCACGCTAGCCTAATACGAAAGGGCAGACCTCGCATACCTTCGAGTCAGTTCCGTAGCGTGGACTATAATAGACGTGGGTGAAGTTGCATCAGCGAGGCCCCTTTTGTTTCGTTCCCAAGATCTACCCCATATCTCACCAAACATTTTGACACGACATACCTATTTGTGATAGTAAAAAAATATAAATGTGCAGTGGGTTATACTTACATGATATTTACTGGTGGTAGGTCTCTTATATGTAAGAGTCCGTCTGGGTGGGTACCTATCACCGCAATGTCTATTTCTACCGCCAAGCAGCAGTGTGCATGCACTGTTGTTTCGGTTTGAAGGTCATTGTAGCTACTGAAACACGTCATTCATTGCCATAAAAAATACATACATACATCGTACATTTTTTTAATATTATTTTATGTTTTATTTTATTTGACTGCCTCGGTGGCGTAGTTGTATTACAGTACGACTGCAATGCTGAAGTCTCGGGTTCGATCCCCGGGTCGGGCAAAGTGATATTGAGTTTTTCTATTCAGTATCAGCCCGGAGTCTGAAATTTGTGCCCGATATGGCGATAGGCTCGCCCCCTATCACATAATAATAATACCAGCCCTGTTTTTATTATACTGCCCACTGCTGAGCACGGGCCTCCTCTACTGAGGGGGTTTCGGCCTTAGTCCACCACGCTGGCCTGTTGCGGGTTGGTAGACTTCACATACCTTCGAAATTCTTATAAGGAACTTCTTAGGTATGCAGGTTTCCTCACGAGGTTTTCCTTCACCGTTAAAGCGAATGATAATTGATAAACAATACACACGTAACTTCGAAAAGTCAGTGGTGTGTGCCTTGGGTTTCTAACCTCCGGACATTGTCTCGGCAGACCGATCCATTCCCAACTAGGCTATCGTCCCTATCTCATGATGCGACATAGTATTTAAATTCAAAAATTTAATTTTGCATACCATCTTCTGGTTAAATATGGTTGCTCCAAATAATTTGATGTATGATCATCTGTTTTACCCATATTTGCAAAATAAATATATTTTTATCTTTATTGTATCTATGGAGGCCTCAGGAGGCATTGTATCTGAAGAGGCCTCTCGAGGCCTCTTTAAGTGCGAGGCCGTGGGCAAGGGCCCACTTCGCCCACGTCTAGCTACGCCAGAGAGAATTCTCAGGTATGCAGGTTTCCTCACGATGTTTTCCTTCACCGTTAAATCAAGCGATAATTCACTAAGATTACACAGATAAGTTTAGAAAAGTCAGAGGTGCATGTGGAATTTTATTTTTTTTTTTTGTTGACGCGGAGAAAGTGACTTATTACTACCGCCCAGTGTTCAAGGGGAACGACTGAGCGGTTATGTTGGGTTCACCGTGCCTTACGACCCGACGTTGAGCTGCCCGGAAAGATGGAAAACGTCGGGCGACCGCCGGGCCGAGTCCCTTACCTATGTACACAGCACGGCATACCAACTAAAACTCCGCGGTGGCCATCTTCGGCGCATTAGGGCCGGCTGCGGGCTTCCTCCGACTCACGTCTAAGTTGTCGTCCGCTACCGCCCTTGCGCGTACCGCTGTTGCGGTCCTACTCCTGTTGTTGCGGGGGCTCAGAAGCCCCCGTACACCGAAGGACGCCCTTGGCGTCCGAGGCAGCGTGAGACACGCTGCCGTCCATCACGGGGGTCACAGAAGTTGGCTAGACTAATAGGTGGACGGCACCTTCCCGCCCACCCGTGACCCCCGGAGGCCCCTATTAGTCGCCTTTTACGACAGGCAGGGGATACCGTGGTGGAATTCTCCAAACGCCCCCAATCCACAGGGCGGGAGACGTCGGTCAGTCGTCCACCCGACGCCTCCTACGTCCCGTCTGGCGGCGGGAGGGATCACCACTGCGCTGGCGATCCCTCTCGGCACTCTCCTTCCGCGAGAGGACCGCCTCGCAGAAGTGGGCCACCGCTTGCCAGGCCTCCCGGCCGCCGACCATGGAAGCGACCACGGCCGGCAGCGAGAGGTCTCCTCCGACGACTGCTCTGAGAGCGCTGCGTTCTTTATCCCAGGCTGGGCAAAACTCCAACGTGTGTTGGGCCGTGTCCGTTGGGCAGTTGTCACAATAGTGACACACGGCCGACTCCTCTATCCCCACCACCCGACACAGGAACTCACCGAAGCAGCCATGCCCGGTGAGCACCTGCGTCAGGCGGTATGTTGCCGCTCCGTGGCGCCTGCCAGCCATTCGGCAAAGACAGGATGCACTGCCTCTACGACCCTGTGCCCCCACGACGGGGCCTCCAGCCTGAGACGCCACTCCTCCACGGCGGCTCGCCGTAAGGAGGCCCTCTTGGCCTCCACCTCCTTCAGGGCCGGACGCTCCCCGCGACTGAACGCCTCCTCCCGCCAATGGAATGCATCGGCAAGGGATTTGGCGTCCAGGTCCCAGGGCAGAAATCCGGCCAATATGCAAGCCGCCTCGAAAGAGACCGTGCGGTACGCCCTGACCGCCCGCTGCGCTAAAGCTCTCTGCGGAGCGCGCAGGAGAGCGTCGCAGGGGCGGCTCAGGGAGTCAGCCCAAACGGGGCTGCCATAAAGGGCCATGGACCGCACGACTCCGTGATACAGCCTCCGGCAAGGGAAGCCAGGACCTTCCAGGTTGGGCAGCAGGCCGGAAAGAGCGCCCGCTGCCCGGGACAATTTCGTCCTCAACTCCTTCAAGTGGGTGCGGAATCGCCATCGGCTGTCTAGGACTAAAGCTAGATACTTCATGCTAGAGCCGATGGGGATCCGCACCCCCCCAACGACGATGCCGGCACCAGCCGGTGGCCCTCTCCGAGGTCCGTGAAAACACACGGCCTCGGTTCTCTCGAGGGCCACCTTCAAACCTAAACGTTGAATTCTTCCAACTATTTGGCCGGTGCCCGCCGCCGCCAGAGTTGCGGCGTCCCGGAAGGTCCCAGCAGTTGCTGTGACTAACGTATCGTCGGCGTAACATGTCACGCCGACGCCCCGGAGATTGGAACCACGGAGCACCCAGTCGTACCCGATGTTCCACAGGAGAGGGCCCAAAACCGAGCCCTGTGGAACACCGCACGACATCGCTCTTCGGTGCCACCCGTCGGCGCCCGGATACACCACGTGCCTGTCAGACAGATACGCGTGCACCAGACGCCGGAGATAGGGCGGCACCACGTGGTACCGCAGTGCCTCGTGGATGCAGGGCCAGGGCAGCGAGTTGAAAGCGTTGGAAATGTCCAACGACACTGCAATTACAACTTCGCCCCTAGCCGAGCATGTGGAACTTGCGGACATTAATCTTGGCGCGGCAGTCCGTTCCACTCGCACTAGGCTATATATCTCCACATAGGTAGGTACTTACATTTTTTGTTTTTCGTTCCATAAGGAACCGGCTAAGGTCAAAGATCATGCTGCTAAACTAATACAGATACATTTCGTTTTGTTAAAGTATATACCTAAGTACGAAGGCGTATCTAGGTATGCAAAGCCATTAGAATCCCTTTAGCCGCAACAAACCCATTATAATTATTGTAGTACTAGCTTTTGCCCGCTGTTCCGCCCGCGTGAATAAGTTTTCCCGGAATAAAAGTCTCGCTTTATATTTTCCCGGGATAAAAGTAGCTTATGTCCTTTCTCAGGCTCTAGACTATCTGTGTACCAAATTTCATTTAAATCGGTTCAGTAGTTTTGGCGTCAAAGCGCGACAGACAGACAGACAGACAGAGTTACTTTCGCATTTGTAATATTAAATAAGATTTTTTTTTTTTAATTTATTCTCTTAGTCAAGCGAGCAAGCGGTCCGCGTGATGGTAAGCAGCATCCGCCGCCCATGGGCTAAAGCAATGCCAGAGGTACTTTTTAAGCCTCGTTTAAAGAAGGAAAAGTCATAGCGCTCGGGAAACACCGATGCAGGGAGTTCATTCCAAAACTTGCACGTGCGTGGCAGAAAAGACCGTTGAAAACGCACCGTGCTACTACGGACGGATTCAACATAGTACGGATGTTCATCCACTGCGATGGCGAGTGGTGCGATGGTAAAAAGGTGAGGCGGGCACCATATTAAACAGTTCCTCAGAGCAGTCCCCATGGATATTCCGTCCCATGATGTGATAGGAGGTGAGCCTTTCGCAGTATCGGGCACATATTCCAGCCTCCAGGCTGATACTGAATAGAAAAATCCAATATCACTTTACCTGACCTGGGATCGAACCCGAGACCTCAGCTTTGCAGTCGTACCGTAATACAACTACGCCACCGAGGCAGTCCAAATAGAGTAAACATGCATAATAGCGAGGCTCTTATCAATGTGTTAACCGCTGCTCTGACCCTGCAGCGTGCGGTTTGCGGAAAATACTAGGCACCTAAACGAACTCATTACGCCCTATATAAGGTCCCACAGGAACAGAGAACGCCAGTGCTAGTCCTGTGTTTATTACGAAAGCATATTTGATTAGCAAACAATACTGAAGTACAGCTGGTGTACCTAATCATTAAATAAATTCTGTTTCAACCAGTTCTCGCAATGGAAGCTCCAGGTAATTAATTTCATTTTGATTTGGTCAGCTGCAGAACTAAAGCTGTACCCTCGTTTTTTAACTACGATTCTTGCCCAACTATCTCTCGGATCTTTCTTTGATTAGGGAACCTCGAATAGTTAGAAATGAGTACTTGGGTATAGGTATAACATAAAAGCTGAAATATAATTTTCGTGTTGGTTCGATCTCTGGTAATTGCTATCTTGACATTTCTACGGGATATTAATGTAAAACACTGCCTGCCTCGGTGGCATAGTTGTATTACGATACGACTGCAGTGGTCTTGGGTTTGATTCCCGGGCCGAGTAAACTTGGGATTTTCTACGCAGTACCTATTAGCCCGATCTGGGAATGTGCCCTGTAAATCGCAATAAGCCTGCCGCCTGTTACATGTGACCTATACGGTTGGCGAAATGTTGGTGTAATACACCTCTGCTTACCCCTGAACAGGGAAAAAAGGCGTGATGCTTTGTACGTATGTGTTAAGGGAAAACAAGCGCCTATGCTAAGAGCGCGGTGCTATTAAAATGAAATTAATGTTGGTGGTAATTTTTAATTTACATTGACCGGTATTATTATTTTTGTAGGTACCCACTATCTGCTCTGATCGTATTAAATCTTTCTGAAATCAAAATAATGTTAAACGCAGATCAGTTGTAAAGTCATTAGGCAAGCGACTTGCTTTCGTATTGTCATTAAATTTTATATTAAAAAAAAAACAATATATATAGACATAATATAAATAATATTTAGTATGTAAGTATCTACCTACTCATGTTTTGCCAAGTGTATGGCGATGGGTTTCAATTTTCATAGCAGCCTACCTTCATAAACTCAAACAAAATACGAACAGAGGGCAAGAGCTCGGCAGGTAAATCTGAATAGAACTACCATTAATTATGGCGGTTGGGTTTTTTTTTTTTTATTTGTAGATAATCAAAGTCAAGGCTACGGCGTACAAGTGGTGAATCTCACGAGCAAACACACATACCAATTGAACGAGGAGGCGCTGCAAAATATCTTGCTCCGCGACGATGTGAAAGACCTGCCCGTGGTGCTGGTGAGCGTGGCCGGCGCCTACCGCGGCGGCAAGTCCTTCCTGCTCAACTTCTTCCTGCGATACCTCACGTCACCGGTACGATACGTCAAGATGCGACTCTTCCGCAGCGCATGCTCGGTGCTGAGTAACGTATCCCTATGTTACAGGAGGAGACCCGCGACGAGAACGGAGCCTGGCTTGGAGCAGAAGAGAACAAACTTGGCGGGTTCAGCTGGCGAGGTGGCGCGGATCCGCATACCACAGGCATACTGATGTGGTCCGAGCCCTTCATCACCACGCTACCCTCGGGCGAGCAGGTCGATTGGAAACCTCGCATTATTATATTCCTAACTTTATTTGGTGATTGACGTTCTTACATACTCCACATTGTATTCATAGGTGGCAGTACTACTAATGGACACGCAGGGCACGTTCGATAGCGGTAGCACGGTGCGCGACTGCTCCACCATCTTCGCGCTTTCGACACTCGTCTCGTCGGTACAAATATACAACATCAAAGAAAACATCAAAGAAGACGATCTGCAACATTTGCAGGTGAAGTTATGCAGTCTTGTATCGCTGCTAGATCATAGGTCGGTACTAGGGTTTCGCAAAAGTGAAATAGCACCTAATTCAATCACATGGAGGTGTTGTATCAGGTGTATCGGAGTCTGTTATTTTTCTGCCTTTATCAACTTTGTCATGAATGGATAGAAGGAAATCTTACAATACTTATAAGCGTGCACGAGTAACGCGTGAAAATTTGCGTTACAATAGTGCGGCAAACCGCAAGTAACGTTGTGGTTTGAGCTTAGACGTTAGTCTACGCAAACCTGTTAAGGTTTGCGTAGCCGATGTCCGCATAGCTATCGTAGATACTCGCATGCTCGTAGCGCTCATTTACAGACGCCATACGTTATGAGCCGCACTAGCGTTGGCTCCGCGAGTGCGGGTTATTATATAATATGCCGGTCGTGTTATCATACGGGTGGTTGAGGCTACAGTCAATGCATCAGCTTATCTTTGCCGATCTTAGTTTTATATTATGCATATTCAATGGTATTTTATAATTTAACGCTCCTTTGTGCTTGACTACAGTTGTTTACACAATATGGCAGAGCGATAACAAATGAAGATGGAACGAAGCCATTCCAAGTGTTGGAGTTCCTGATTAGAGATTGGCAATATGAGTACGACCACGAATACGGGCAGAAGGGCGGCGAAGAGCTGTTGGAAGATAGACTAAAAGTAAGTTCTATAGCTTAGTAATGATTGCCAAGTAAAGTGACGGTCTTTCGTAGAGCAGGCCGTGAGCTCAATGGTGTAAGAAGTACTCAATATCATAACGGCGTGTGCAGATTACTGATGGGATGGCCTCGGAGCTGAGCGAGCTGCGGCAGCACATCCGCTCCTGCTTCGAAAAAGTCACGTGCTTCCTGATGCCGCACCCTGGCCGCAGCGTGCGCAAGAAGAGTTTCTCCGGGAAACTCTCCGGTAATATTGCGTTTTCCATATAGCGCCCTGTACATAGGTATATATTCCGGTTCGAGTGAATTAAGGAATGTGTACTTAAGAAAACATATGTTTTTTTTTTCAGAACTTGACGAAGAATTCAAAGACGCGCTGAAAGAACTGGTGCCTTCAATATTTGCACCTGCCAACCTAACTCCCAAATTGATAAATGGAGGAAAAGTGAAAGCTCGCGATCTTTTCACTTACATCAAATCTTATATGTTGATATTTAATAGCGATAAAGCGCCGTCTGTAAACAGCATAGTGAAGGTAAACTACATATTAAATCTCTAGGATTCAGTTGACAGATTGAAGCAAAAGTGGTTAAAGAGTACATATTCCAACTTTGCACGTTGTAATACGATTTCACCTCTTAATATGAACACGACATATTGTATCATAATAGATGGAGAGCAGATAGACATTTTGGAAAGGTCTTTGAGACAATATAAAACATTGTTAAAACTTTTACCAGAATACGGTAATGCAGACCTGGCTGACGGGATGCAGGTCTTAAGCGACTCTCAAATTTTTATAAGAGTAATAAGGGTTAAATTCTGGGAAGTAATATCATACAGCAAACTTAAGAAAAGGGTTTTTATAAGCTATTATTTAACTTGCAATGTATGTATGTTTCGTCAGGTGGAATTTTGCAACTCCATTTTGAAACAGATACCTCTAACGTATTGAGCTGAAATTTAGCATATAAATTCAGTTTGGGTGTCTATGGAATGTTAGCTAAGTGACGTCATTCTGAATCCAATATGGCGGACAACCTAAAAATTATGAACTGATCCTATATTATGATTTTTATACATGTTAATGGCCATGTAGTGCCCGGATAACGTTTTTATATTTTTATGGGAACATTGAAAAAGAAACTGTCGAAAGCAGGACTCGAACCCACGACTTCCAGCGTACCGTGCCGGTGCTCTGCCAATTGAGCTATTTCGACCTTACTCTCGGCTGGCCAATGTCAAGTTCCCTATTTGATCTCTTAAAGGAGATGACCAGCGATATCTGTTAGCAATTATTACAATTATTAACTCAGCGTTACTCCTTTACAGGTGTAAATTCACTGAAACGAAGTCACTAAACTTTTTCTAATTCTATATTATGATTTGAGAAATTGGACAGCCGAGAGTAGGGTCGAAATAGCTCAATTGGCAGAGCACCGGCACGGTACGCTGGAGGTCGTGGGTTCGAGTCCTGCTTTCGACTGTATATTTTTCAATGCTCCCATAAAAATATAAAAACAATTATGAACTGGTTATTTTTGTGCACGTCCATAATATGGGTATCACATGAAAGGATTTGCTGAGAAAAATACAAAATAAAATGACGTCTCTCTAAACCTAATATAGCAAACGTCCTAAGATAGCGGAATAGTTATTTTTTAAACATTCCTATAATATGGGTATCAAATAAATGGGCTTGCTGAAAATAACTAAATCTAACTAATAAATTAATTAAAAGTATTTTTTTTAAATAAAAGCTTTATTTTAATAATCTAAAAGGAAAAAAAATACTTCAAATTGAATCAAACTTTGCTTAATACTACGTAGAGATAAATGCTTCTTGCTAGATAACACAATAATTATATTATGTAACTTGATCTTGACAAAAGTAAAAAATCTTGCGACAAGTTTTTATCTCTACATATAAGTATTAAACAAAGTTTGATTCCATTTAAAGTACTTTTTTTTTCTTTTTAGAGAATTTAAATAAAAGCTTGCTTTTAATTATTTTTTTAACTTTTTATTTATATTCTGGTATAACTAAAAAAGTTTTTAACAGTGTTTTATACAGTGTTTTAAAAATGTATATCACAGCTTTGATTATAAATATCTATATTCGTTTGCAAAGTGGTACTTGACACGTTTTGCGTACCTATATGTCGTGTCCGTGTCCGGTCCGCATGTATGTGACGCGTGGTGTGCAGGCGACGTCGCAGGCGGCGCTGCTGGCGGCGGTGCAGGACGGGCGCGAGCTGTACGAGGCGCGCATGGCGCGAGTGAGCAGCGCCGCGCAGAGCCTGCCGAGCCACGCGCTCGAAGACGAGCACCGCCGAGCCCTCGCCGACGCAGGCGTCGCCTTCACTGACAAGAAGACCATGGCCTCCAAGAAGGAATCCGACGCCTACTTGGCCCAATTGACTCACGTGCGTATCCGTCTTGATTATTCAAGACTGACTTGTAATATTTTAAGGCATACGATTCATGATTGGTCGCAGAATATCCATTAATTATAATAATATTTCCAGGAATTGGAAGAACGTCTACCACAATTCGTGCTGATAAATGAAGGGAAACTGCGCAAGGCCATTGAAGAAGCTAAACAGGCTTACGACGCAGCGCTCGGTCGTGTCCAGGGGAAGAAACTTCTTTGCCTGCACCCGTCGGATTTGGATGAACTTCATAGACAATCAATGGAAGCGGCACTTACGGTTTTTGACGCCAAGAGAAAGCGATTCCCCGATGAGCAGGACCTAGAAAGAATGAAATTTGTTGAGGTATTATTCATTATTTATCGTTATGTTTCATGGATAATGTCATTATTAGAGAGCGGATTAGATGCCGACATATTTACTGATTGAGTATATACCATGAGGAAACATGGTTTTAAGTCAAATCACTTAAAGGAATTATAGTGAACTATACCTACAACAATCTAATGTCTTTTTTGGGATATTGTAATGATCCTAATAATAATTTCAGAATTAAGCGGCATTTCACATCGGGCCATCACTTTTTTTTAAGTAATACTACTTTAGGCGTGTTATAAAAAAAATGGTGATTGTGAAACTTTAAAATGCGCGCCCATACTGTAACACAAAAGTCACAGGTTATGGGCGTGGATCACTGTAATTTAGTTTCAATATTATTAACCTACTTCAATAAAGGAGGTTCTTAATATACTTACTTTATTCTATCAGGAACTTTATTTTATTAGGAACTTTACCTTAGAGGATAGGGTACGGCTTCTAGTGTGGCAGGTCTACTGTACTGTACACCTGCCATCCCCACACACCCCACACAAATTTGACCCCCCAACCCAATTTGAACCCCTTGACCGCCAATTCCATATTGAACCCCTCAACCCCATCCTAAATTGACCCCTGAGCCCCCTTGACACCCCATACCCATTTTTGACTGAATGAATATTATTAAATTATTTAATGATGCCAAAGAGGTATAACTTCTCACGCGTTTCCATTACTACACGCACCATTTTTCATTTTTTTATCCTCCAGGAAATATCCGTCTTATGGATACTTGCATGATATCCTAAACATGGGAAGGGGAAGAATAGTTATGTCGGACTCACCGGCCTTTCGAACCAGATGCCACTTAAATTACCTCTCCAACGGGTCCCTCAAATAAGCCGGCATACCGACTAAAACCCGCAGTGGCCTGCTTCTGCACATGTGGGACGGTTCTGGGGGTTCGTGAATGCATCCAAATTCGCCGGACCCGTCTCCGCGCAATACCGACTTGCCTTTTTGAGCTAAGAGGTCCCCTTCTTTAATGGCACCACTATGATTCCGTGTTGTCGCCGACTTGAAACTGCGCATTCCCCGCTGCCCAGCCGCAACTCCCAATAGCCCGCTTTTAGTCGCCTCTCACAACAGGCAGGGAATACCATGGCGGTATTCTTTGAATGCCTCCCATACCACAGGGCGGGCCATCGCCTGCAATTTTACAAGGCGCAGGTTCGACCCCACTTGGACTACTGGGTCCCATCCCATCATTGGGTAGGGGCTCCCCGATTCTTTATATTCTTTCCGATCGGCTTGATCCTTAGGCTTTGCGTAGATATGAAGCATCGCTCTGCCATCTCTATCGAATTTACCACGGGGAGTGCTCTGAATGATTGTTCAGACTTATGCCTATTGCTGAGTTCAACCACCGTACATCGCGGTAACACTCCAAATTCCATTCACATCACATCAAGGTGGAGGTTGGCAATCCACCATAGTAGGTTTCTGTCTACATTTTTTACCAAGTAGCTACTAAAAAACTATGACAAAACGTTATCCCACTTAAAAGGCCGGCAACGCATCTCTATGCCCCTTAGTATTGCAAATGTTCATGGGTGGCGGTGATAACTTATCATCAGGTGAACCGCATGCTCGTTTGTCGCCTATATCATAAAAAAACACACACAAGCTTTATTGTATTTACAGGTGTTGCTGAAGGAACTTGACAGTCTTCGAAGCATAAACGAACAACACAATAAAATGTTTGAATCGAGCGTGCGAATGGAGTTTTCGACTGAAATGGAGTCTTTGCTCTCAAAAGACCCTCCGCTGGATGACGACCAGTTCACCGCGAAGTACGAAGAGCTTAAAACGAAGACACTCGCCGCGTTTGAAAGTAAACGTAACAAGCCATCACAATATCCAATAGACCCGTATAAAACTTCGTTGCTTGAGGTTTGTAGATTGCCCCGCAAACTATTTCTTTTTTTAATATTTAGGGCCTGTTTCTTAACTTCTGAGGTATTATGGGCATCAATAATAACTACAATTAAATCGCGATTTACTGGTTATTATACTAAAGATGAAAAAAGCGTAATTATGTAATTATGCAGGCCGACATAACTGTGCCGACCGACCAGAGATGTTTATCTCTTACCGGTCGACATAATTTTTTGGGCTTAACTTCATTTACCATCAGACGCAGTGAAGCCACTGTCGAGCCATGGATACTGTTACTGTTACTGTTGTGGGGCTCCTTTTTCCGCACTTAGCCCGTACAAATTCGGGCCGTTGTGCGTGATGTGCCAGCTAGCAGTCTAGCCAGCCCAACTCCTTCCAGAAGCGCAGGATCTTCCTGGTTCCTTCACAGGCTTCTCGGAGTGACCCCGGTGTACCGAGGATTTCAGCCCGTTGTGCAGCTATTCCTTCGCATTCCAGGACAACGTGGGAGGCTGTTTCGTCAGCCGACAGGCATCCCCTGCAGAGGGGGCTGTCGGTAATACCTAAAACATATAAATGTTTGTTTAATGAGCAGTGTCCGGTGATCATACCCACCATTGTGTGTAGAGAGGCCCTGTCTAGAGACAAAAGGCGTCTCGTCAGACGTCGGTCCGGGTGTGGCACTGTTTCCCGGGACTGTCTACATGCACTAGTACTTGCCCATTGATCCGCGTGTTGTTCTTGTGTTCTGCGACGCAGCCATGATCTTAGCTGATAAAAAGGTAGTGGTACTATTGGAATAGGTCCGAATACCACTTGGTTTGACCCCCTTTTCGCCAGTTCATCTGCCGCGTCATTACCTAGAGAGCCACTGTGCCCTTTAATCCATTGTAGAGTAACGGAGTTAGACTTGCTTATACCCTCCAATGCCAGGTGGCACTCTAGTATGAGCCCAGATTGGACAGTTCCACTGTCAAGGGCTCGTAGTACCGCAGCGCTGTCTGACACTATGCGTATCTTATGGTCTGTTATACCTCGCTTGTCCACTGCGTTGGCAGCCTGTGTGATGGCGATACATTCGCATTGGTATATGGAGCTGTGCTCGCCTAAGGCCATTGATATATTTATGTTGATGTCCAGTGAGAACACTCCTGCTCCCGATCCTGTCCTGGTCTTTGAACCATCAGTGTATATACGCAGTTCGTGTGTTCCCGACCAGTCATGTTGTTCTTCAACAAGCTGGACATTGTAGCTTTTGTTGAAGATATGTTGTTTGGGCACTCTGTCGTTGGGGGCGGCTATCAGTGATTGGTAGTTTATAGCCTTCTCAAGGATATCGCTGTGAGCCCCTTTCGTTGAACCCCAGAGCTTTAGTGTATTTAGTCTGATAGCTGCTGAGGCCGCCTCCTGTCGGATAAAAAGATCCAAGGGTGGTAGCCCCAGCAGTACCTTTAGTGCTACTGTGGGTGTGGTTTTCATGCAGCCCGTTATAGCTGTACAAGCTAATCTTTGGAATTTCTGCAGTTTGTTCCTAGTTGTGGTGAGTTTGGTTCTGGGCCACCATACTACGGCTCCGTAGGAGATGATTGGCCGTATCACCGCTGTGTATAGCCAGCTCATGATCTTAGGGCGGACTCCCCAGGTTTTTCCGAGGAGTCTCTTACACTGCCACAAGGTGATACAGGCTTTGTCCAGTTTGTGCTCCAGATGTTTATTCCATAGCAGCTTATCATCCAAAATTACGCCTAGATACTTTACCTCCTTCGTGAGGCTCAGTGTGGTACCTTGGAGTTTAGGTAAGCGAAGGTTTTCAGGCATGCTCCGCTTCTTTGTGAACAAAACCAGTTCAGTTTTTGATGGGTTTACAGATAGTCCTTGTTCAGAACACCATCGTTCGACGATTCTGAGGGCCTCCTGCATGAGGTCACAAAGGATCCCCTCGAACTTTCCTTTTACAAGGATCGCCACATCGTCTGCATAGCCAACAGTGTAGAAGCCCGCCTCGTTTAGAGACTTAATCAGGTCGTCCACAACGAGGTTCCACAGTAAAGGTGAGATAACCCCTCCCTGCGGGCAGCCTCTCGACACAATCGCTCTGACTGTGTCGTTGACTGTTACCTGCACCGCTCTCTGCTTTAGCATTTTGCCAATCCAGCTGGCTGTGATAGGGTCGGCGCCGTGCTTGAGCAGTGCATGGCTTATGCTGCTAAATTGCGTCTTGTCGAAGGCTCCTTCGACGTCTATGAAGACTGCGAGCGCTGATGCCATGGATAAAAAAAGTACACAAATTTCCGAGTAGGTGAATTTCTAATTTGAGTAAAAAGAATAACTTATAATAAGTACTGGTAAGTATTTCCGAAGGACCTTTGCAGTGACTAGGTACTACGTCGTCGATGGAACGATAGCTATAGTATAATATTAACAATACCAATAAGATTTTTTATGATTAGGATTGGATAAACACATCACATATACTCACGCCTTTTATCCCCGAAGGGGTAGGCAGAGGCGCAACTAATGCACCCACTTTTCGCCGTGTGAATTCCGTCCTATGATGTGATAGGGGGTGAGCCTATCGCCATATCGGGCACAAATTCAAGACTGATCCGGGCTGATACTCAATAGAAAAATTAGGATTGGATAAAAAAAATAATATTTGGAGACAAAAATCTTTATCTAATTTTACTAATATGCTACAAAACATGTAACATTTATGTTGAGTTATAATAATTATTAAGACTATATTTTTGCAACATGTGATTTCTGGAACTATCATGAAAGTTTATATTAACACATAGGTACATTTCAGGCAATGTCAGGCCAGTTCTTACGTCTGGAAACAATCAACAGAAGCAAAAATCGACGAGCATTCCAAAGAGCTATGGACTTCTACTCCAATTACATGAAAATGTTTTGGAATCCCGATCAATGTTGTCTGCATCCTGATGATCTAAAAAAAACTCACCAATCTGCAAAGAATCAGGCTATCGGACTATTTCATCCTAATAAAGACACAGATGGTGAAGATTTTGAGAAACAACTTCTTGCTCAGGTAAGCGAGTGTTTATTTTACATGTTATTTCTTACTAAAATAATTACAAAAATTTGAAAGTTTGCGAAGGTGTTTGAATTTTAAAAGTAAACACTAGAACCGCTGAACGGATCAAGATGAAAATTGGCATAAAATATTATTAAAAATATATAAGCATACCTACACACGCCAAATTTTTTTTATATACATATAATAAATTATAATAATATCAGCCTTGTATTATGTAGGTACTGTCCTACTGCTGGGCTGGGCTTACCACAGACAGGGTTTACCGTTTAGGCCTTGACACCACGCTGGCCTAGTGCGGATTGATGGGTTTTATTCCGAGTTGGCATTGAAAGTATCATGCTTACTTTTTTCTTTATTGTTTTTTACAGATATTAGAATATAAATACTACGAATTGAAGGATCTAAACCATTCACTCAATGAAATAGCTGTCAGAGATGCTATCAGGACATATATTTCATACATGGATAAAATGACTGCGGCGAGCGGGTGGTGGTTGCTCGTGGTCCCGATGATAGTGACGCTAGCTAAACTGCCAAGGTACCGTCGGGAAG
This sequence comes from Lapara coniferarum, assembly GCA_949316025.1. Classification (NCBI taxonomy): domain Eukaryota; kingdom Metazoa; phylum Arthropoda; class Insecta; order Lepidoptera; family Sphingidae; genus Lapara; species Lapara coniferarum. The sequence continues at coordinate 3,850,537 of OX438919.1, read as the reverse complement.
CAAAAGAAAAGGCATTGGTTGAGTTCTATAATCACCGCCGCGACACCATGAACCCAGCCTTCGACTCCTATTTGGACGAACTTAATGACGTAAGTAAAACCATTGTATTTAACGTTTACCCATACATCTTTTTCGCAAAAATCATTTCCTGAGAAGCTCGGGTATATCGGGGTTACCGTTTAGTTTCCACACAGGCATAACTACTAATACATGACGACAGCCTTGTTCTTATAAGGACTCTGGAGTATCGAGAGGCATTACCATTGACTGCTATCGAATGTGCCTCTGCGTCACATCGCATAAGCAGCCCCTAGTTATTAGAAAGTCATAGGTCAACTACAAGAAGGCCGTTTATGGTGCCCACGACAGCAGCGATATTTTTATTTTTTGTTAATGGCCCTACTGCCAGTAGCCTGCCACGAGTCGGCTTTTCTGGCCACACCGGTCTTTAGGGTGAACGCAGAAGGCGCTCGCAACCCTTTGAATCAAGTGACCAGTGACGGGGAACGCGGCGAGGTCCTCGACGGCGAGGACGGAACGGCGGTCTTGTGGAGTGTTGGAGTTTCAAGAACTCGTTCTTACGGCGGATGGCCAGAGTGATTTCGTCCTCTGGTTCGGTTAATACGGAACGCGGCCGTCTCCATTTGGCGCGGTCGAAGACAGCGGCGAGGTCTACCAATTCATTCTTTGATCTTTGAGGCACTTTTAGCCGGCGCACGATTTTAATGTATCCCAAGTGACGCCTCTATTAGTGTGTTCTTCTATCATCCCATGCCACAGACTACAGTATTGAATATACTATTGATCAGACTCTCATTTATTTGTGCAATGTCATTAGGTTCTTTGTGCTTTGTTACTAGTTATAGTTGTTCTTTCTCAATGTTTCACCAGAAATAGTTATAAATTTTATAAGTGTAAAATGCACAAAAGTAAATCCGCTGAATATCCTCATTGCTATGCTGTCCTTGCGGTTAATTTAATCTTTATTTTTTTTCCTTCGAGGGTATTCTTATGTATAATTAAGGAGGCAGTTCCTTTACTCGTTTTTTTTTATCGGACCCTGCAGTATACTTCATGAGAGTGATACATAGCATCTTGCCGCGTCTGCGGAGGTGTTCATTGATGGGTTCCTTTCACTTTTTCATGCTATTACTTTACGGCATGCGAAAAAGGTTTGTCAACAACTCAAATGTTTCTATTCGTTTTTCAGAAAATCGACGAAGCCGCACGAAGATATTAATAACTACAATACTAAAATCATCGATGTAGGTATTGGCACGCACAAATAACGGACTTTATGTAATCAATAGATTGATCCATCTCAATATATTATTATTCATGGCATGAACAAAAATTGTTTTATTTGGAAAGTGTGTCCTCAGAAAATAAGCATTTCGAATTGAATACCCGGCTAAAATATAATAATACGTAGAGAGGTATGATGATTGTATAAATCTGTATTTATATAATATTTTATTGTATAAGCGACACTCTAGCTACTTTGTGCGTAGCCAAGGCCGGATTATTTAATGGAGTGCTATCTGTGGTGATGATTGGTTCAAGAGTTTAGATTCACTCCTGTGCACCCCTAGCAGGGGATCATTCTTCAGGCACATCTTTGTTCAGTAACATTAGATAGCTTGTTGAAGCAGTGGTGTAGTTACCTATATGGTGCAAGGATAAAATAGAAGTAAACTTACAGTGGTTTCACGAATTCACTGATTTATTGTTAAATCACAGCTGTTTTGCGACTAAGCTAGGTACTCTAGTGCGAGACGAGTGATGGGGTTGGCGCGTAGTATTGCGTATCAGTCCCACCAGTGTGCCAGAAATACTCGGTATTAGTAAACTTTTACGTTAGCTACCAACGTTTATTAACGCAGGTCATCGCACTAATGCGAATTATTAGAAATGTTTGTCGTGTAAAAAAGTTGTCTCAAGTTTATTAATCAATTCACTTAAAGTAAGAATTAAACATGTAAGCTACTTGTATTACAATAACAGATCTAATAACTGTCTACAGAGTATAGCAAAAGTCCAACCAAATCAGTAGATATCAGATACAAAACAAATAGTTTTATCCAAGCAGAGCAAATTACTGTACTTATAGAACTAGGAGTAGGTATAATTCCATTGTTTTCCATTTTTTTTGTCAAAAAATAGAATTATTCACAAGTTTAAAAAAACCTTTCTCAAAATCTGACGTGGCTAATGATCGCATATGAGTGTTCAAGTCTTTTTCTTTTTTAGTTACATACATACATAGATATCTAACAGATACATACACACTCACGCCCTTATCCTATAGTGGTAGGCAGAGACTATTGAGCGCCAAATGCTACGATCTTGACAAACCTCTTTCGCCTCTTCCACATTCATAGTTCTTTTCATACATTTTCGTCGGTTAAGGGTACTCCTGACCTGCCCTTTTCGGAGAAGATCATTTATTTGGTCAGAGAACGTTCTCCAATCCACATTCGCTCGATAAATACCTTTTGTGATCCGTCTTTCATTTCATCTTCTCCACGTGCCCAAACCACCTAAGCATACTTTTCTCAATCTTAGTCACCACATCATCCTTTAACATACATCGACCTCTTATCATACTATTCCTCATGCGATCAGCAATGATGACTCCACATACACTCCGTAAGGAGCGCATTTCCACCGCATTTATTCGACATTCACTTCCATATATAAGCGTCGGCTCCAACACACCATTGTGAATAATCATTCTTGCCTTTTCAGACATCGCCTGGCTACTCACTATTGCACGCAAGGCGCTATTTACTTTGTTTCCTGCTATAACTCTTCTTTCAATATCCATGTCCTACTTTCCATCTCTCGTAGGTAATCATACTTCCTAGGTACACAAACTCATTTACTTGTTCCACTTGCTCACCATCTATACTAATGCTACATTCATTAGCATTTTCCTCTCTTTCTATCACCATCACTTTCGTCTTTTAGTTTTAATGGGCAATTAGCACCCAGCACAGCGGCGGCCGGCAACACTTGCTGGGACAGCCTCTTCCGTACCGTACCTCAATAAACCGACTGGCTCAATTGGGTATTACTTTCTATTTGCGTTTCATTAGGCACTTGTGGCAGTTAAATAGGCCTAAATCCAAATATACATGGGTCTTTTCAAACTCTGGGCTGATACTAGAAATATAAATGAAAAGGAGAAAGAAGTCTGTGAAGAGGCCTTCGTGACGTTATGGAAAGGTTGAAGGAGAGCTTGAGCCTGGAGCGAGCGTCTGCGCCAGTTCGGATTCCCTTGGTTCGTGGAATCAGTATTGCAGGATCGTTGCAATCTCTGTTTGTTCTAATCATTTTATAATATGAGGTTCTTTGCCCGAATAAAACTTTTCAACTCCCTACATGTTGAGTTTAATTGATACAACTTTTCTTTCTGTGAAGTAGGTAGAGCAAATCTATACTTATTATTATAAAGCTGAAGAGTTTGTTTGTTTGTTTGTTTGAACGCGCTAATCTCAGGAACTACTGGTTCGAATTGAAAAATTCTTTTTGTGTTGGATAGACCATTTATCGAGGAAGGCTTTAGGCTATATAACATCACGATGCAACTATTAGAAGCGAAGAAATAATGGAAAATGTGAAAAAAAACGGGGAAAATTATTCATCCTTGAGGGCGGGCTTCCATTGCGTGCGTTGCGAAAACGGTTCAAGATACCAAAAATATATGTATAAAAGAATTATTCCTCTTGAAATTATCTAAAAATGTCCGCAATAGTATATGTCTATCTTTTAAGATTAACTCACTAGAACCGTTTTTATGGTAATCAAATTTGGCCGAAATTAATGCATTATTTGTTAAGAGTTGTATCAACGTAATATATTAGGGTGCGAAGTCAGGAAACCTCCACGCGGTGCACCCTGGGCAACGGAGCGTCGGTCGAGTTGATCGGCGCGACGGCCAATATCCTGACAATATGGGGTTGGCGGTCCCCCCGCAGTGGCGGGTAAACCACCAACAACAGCATTCCCAAGGAGGGTTGGTGTCAGGCAGGCGGCCGGCTGTAAAACCAAATTGCCAAATCCCCTATGCAACATGTTGTTCGAAGATATGCGCGATAGGGCTAGGGCGTACCCCTAAGGCGACGCGCAGGGGCAGCACCCGGCTCCTGTGGGAAATGGACAAGGGTTGTTGCACCAGCCCGGGCGGGGGCAACGTAAGAGGCTAGCCCGGGAAGTAAGAGTGAGGTATGCTAGTTGGAATGTTGGAACGATGACTGGAAGAGCTAGAGAGTTAGCGGATGTTTTGAAAAGAAGAAGAATAAATGTAGCGTGTTTGCAGGAGACTAAGTGGAAGGGAACAAAAGCGAGAGAAATTGGTGAAGGATATAAGTTTTATTATTGTGGAAGTGATGGAAGGAGGAATGGTGTGGGAATAGTGTTAGATAGAAAGTTGAAAGAGGGCGTGATGGATGTTAGAAGGATGAATGATAGATTGATATCTGTGAAAGTAATGTTAGAAAATGTGATGTTAAATGTGATAAGTGTGTATGCCCCACAGTCGGGATGTGATGAAAGCATGAAAGAGAGATTTTGGGAGGATTTTGATTCACTGCTTATGACTATTCCATCACACGAGGAACTGTACATAGGTGGCGATTTCAATGGGCATGTAGGAAGAATGAATGGAGGTTATGAAAGAGTACACGGGGGGTGGGGTTTCGGAAATCGCAATGACGAGGGAGAAAGTCTATTACAATCTGCTATTGCATTCGATTTGGCAAAAGCCAACACCTGGTTCCAGAAAAAGAGCGAACACTTAATAACCTACAGAAGTAGTGTGCACAAAACACAAATAGACTTCTTCCTCGTCAGACGCAACAATCTCAAGTATATGAAAGATTGTAAAGTTCTCCCGGGCGAAGATTTGGTTTCACAACACAAGCTATTAATTTTGGACACGTCTCTTAAGGTGAAACCAAATCAAAGAAAGAACAGACCCCCTCCTATAATAAAATGGCATTTGCTAGAGAAGGAAGTATGTGCGAAGAAATTTAGAGAAAGAGTGGTAGATAAGATGATAGAAATGGGCGATATGGATGAATATAGTGTAAATGATTGTTGGAATGAAATGGCAGGGTGTATCAAGAATGCAGCAAAAGATATTTTGGGAGAATCGAAAGGAAAAGGCACGATAGATAGGGATACATGGTGGTGGTCGACAGAAGTACAGAATGTGCTTAAGGAGAAGAAAATGAAGTTTAAAGAGTGGCAGAGTGTGGATGAGACGAATGTAAGTCTGAAAGCTGAAAAGAAAAATGAGTATGATGAGTGGAAGAAAAAAGCCAAAAAAGCCGTTGCAATAGCAAGGGCCGCAGCGCAAAGTAAACTATTTGACACTTTGGATAGCGCTGTAGGCCAAAAACAGCTATACCGGCTTGCAAGGGCAAGAGAGAGAGAAAGTCTGGAGATGTATGTCAGGTTAAGTGTGTTAGAGATGAAGCCGGAAAGGTGCTTGCGAATGAGGAAGAGATTAAGGATAGATGGAAAAAACATTTCGAAAGGTTAATGAATGAGGAGAATAATTGGAATAGAGTGCGTGAAAATAATCCAATGAATGAGGGATTAGTGAGAAATGTTAGCGTAGACGAAGTGAGAAGTGTAGTGAATGGAATGAAGAATGGAAAGGCACTAGGACCTGACGGAATACCAGTTGAAGTATGGAAGTTATTGCGAATGGATGGATGGACATGGATAGCTTTATTCTTCAATAAGTTGTTGCGGGAAGAAGCCATACCTGACGAATGGTGTAATAGTTTACTAATACCCATTTACAAAAATAAAGGTGATGTGCTGGAGTGCAACAACTATAGGGGGATACAGCTAATGTCACATAGTATGAAGATATGGGAGAGAATGATTGAACGGAGATTGAGAGATGAGTGTGAAATCTCACCAAATCAATTCGGTTTTATGCCTGGTCGGAGAACAATGGATGCCATTTTCGCGTTGCGACAGCTGTGTGAAAAGTACCGAGCTGCACATAGAAACTTGCATATGGTGTTCGTTGACCTCGAAAAGGCATATGACCGGGTTCCTCGTGAGATTTTATGGTGGGCCCTGAAGGAGAAAGGTATACCTGGGAAGTATGTGAGGTTGATCCGAGTGATGTACAGCAGGTGCAGTACCCAAGTCCGGTCTACAGCTGGTACTACCAACAGCTTCAGTGTGGCAGTGGGCCTGCACCAAGGATCGGCTCTTAGCCCTTACCTCTTCCTGATGATAATGGATGCTCTTACATCGGACATTCAGGAAGAGGCCCCTTGGTGTATGTTGTTCGCTGACGACATTGTGCTGGTTGCGGAGACTGGCCCAGAGGTCCAGAGCAGACTGGAGACATGGAGGCAAAGACTGGAGAATGTTGGCCTAAAGTTAAGTTGAAGTAAAACAGAATATCTGTTTTGCGACTTTGGCGGTCTCTCTAGTCCAGTAGCCATTAACCTTGCAGGAATATCTTTGCCGGCCTGCTCCGACTTCCGGTACCTTGGGCCACTCGTCCAGGGGAACGGTGAAATAGACCGCGACGTTGGGCACCGGATCAACGCGGGTTGGATGAAGTGGCGGCAGGTCACAGGCACAATTTGCGATCCACGGATGCCTCTAAAGCTTAAAGGCAAAATATACAAATCCGTGATAAGACCTGTCGTCCTGTATGGATCAGAATGCTGGGCCCTAAAGAAGACGGATGAAAGAAGATTACACGCAGCAGAGATGAGAATGTTGAGATGGATGTGTGGAGTGACGAAAATGGATAAAGTGAGGAATGAGTATATTAGAGGGAGTTTGAAAGTGGCACCAGTGATAGAAAAGTTGAAAGGAAATCGTCTGTCTTGGTATGGACATGTGAGGAGAAGGGATGAAAGGCATGTAACCCAACGAGTGATGAATTTAAGTGTTGATGGATCGCGAGGACGAGGACGACCAAGGAAGAGGTGGATGGATTGTGTAAGAGGTGATATGAAAGAAAAGGGCGTGAATGACTTGATGACGAAAGATAGAAGAGAATGGAAGAGAAAAACATGTTGCGCCGACCCCAAGTAATTTGGGACCAGGGCAGGAAGATGATGTATCAACGTAATATATTATTACGTTATACGTATACGGTAAATACACCAAAATATTTTTTTTCAATTTTTGTCTTTTCTGGCTAATCTCTGAAATGACTGGACCGATTTTTATTTGGACCGGGACTTTTATTGGAAGGTAGCTGATGTAATAAGGAGTAACTTAGGCTACGTTTTATTCCGGAAAAGTATAAAGCGGGATATTTCCCCGGAAAAACTTTAACGCGGGCGGAGCCGCAGGCAACAGCTAGTCACTTATATTTTAATTTCGAGAAAAAGTTTTTGCAAGAAAACAGTGTATGGACTGCAGATGGAAGAGTTCTCAAACAACGTTCAAATCCGAATGTCTATTACAGCTTACGAAAAGGATTATGGCAAAGTCTGTAGAGAAATTAACATGTGACAATCAATCAATTTTGTTATGCGCACCAAGAAAAATACCCTTTACAGTTTGGTACCTATTCACTTTTCAGCCTTTTGGTTGGAGCCATTCGTATTTTTAACCGACTTCAAAAAAAGGAGGTTCTGTATTCGATCCGTATGTATGTATGTATGTATGTAAGTTTGTCTGGCCGTGAGTTTCGTTATTCAAATGTAAATTTTTCAGGGAAGGTTTTATTGTATAATTTATTAGGATCTGATGAAGATTGGAGGATAGACAATGGAACTCTTCAATAACTAACAGCAGATGACCCGCGAATGCTGCAATCGTATATATAATTAACTAACAAAAAACAAATAAAAAAACACAAAACCGACTATAAACCAAAAAGTAATTTATCTTCGTATATTCTTTCATGTCTACGAATATAAAGTTAAATTCGTAGACATGAAAGTTTTTTAAGAGAAAAGAGAGCCAATTTCCATTTATTTTTTTCTTTCTAGCTATCCCATTGGCGAATTGCCTGCGAATTCAGAGCGAGATGAAGGAGTAGCGAGGTTACTACGAATTCCCAATATATTCGTGGTTTTAAAGTGCATTATACTCTGCACTGAAAGAAATATATTGAGTCATTTAGCTTGACCATGTTGTATTTAAAAGACATTTCCAAAAAAATACAGTATACCATAAAACCGTTTATTCAAATTAAATGAACATCAATATAACTGATTTATTGGTTCAATACTTTAAGGTGCTTATTCAGAGCAATATTTGAGTCTTCGAAGCACTGCTATAACATTTGAATATAACAAACGCAGTATCAGCAGCGTCTTTACCCTTCTTATGCTGACATTCTTCCAATGCCTTGAGAGCTTCATTCTTATCTAAGCCAGGAGGCAGATTTGCAAGAGCTACATCAACGTTCAATTTACCATCAGCGTTCATAAAACCGGACTTGTTGAGGAAGCACAGTATGAATTTCTTCATCGCCTCATCGTCGGAGTAATTTCCTTTCTTGGCTTCAGCTAGTACATCAGGATTCACTCCGCTCTCTTTAATGCACGCGGCAATGAATTCATTTGATTTTTCTTTTTGTAAATCATTAAGGACAACGGTCTGTAATCAAATAAAACTTATTAACGCTATAAATAGACGACAGTGACACATTATGATGTCAATTCGGAGGATTCAAAAGGATTTTTTCTCTGGACGAAATGAAAGCAATTCTTGTTGAAAACGTTAAGTCATTGCAATACCTATAGCTAAATTCAGTCAGTTAGTTGAAAATTTTTAATTCACTCTGTTATTGTAAAAAAAATGTACAGTATAAACTCATAATTAAAGTATAATAATACAATAGTATTAATTACGTAATAAAATCTTATTTTTGATAAAAATATAATAGCAATAGTGCATAAAAATAACAACTCAACAATTTCTTTTTTTTTATCTTTATTTATTTACAATTTCTTATTAGTGTTAAATTATCACTAAGTCATGTTAATGTTTGCAATAGGAAACACGTTAAATATGTTTAAATAGATGTTGTCCGTAACTTTATAAGTTATTCATTACTGTATTTTTTCATTTCTCTTCCTAGACTCTATGTGCTCTTTATATTCTGTATAAGGTGTTTATTTTTATGTTGTGCACTTAGTTTAATTATATTATGTACTGTATGTTTTTTGCATTAAAATTCGGTGTAGCGATTGTTTGTGAACCTATTATAATATAAATAAATATACCTTCTAGCCAAATCATCATAGCCGTTAAACATTCATGAATCAATGAATTCAGATAACATTAGATAAAAATAAATAATTAATCATATTGGTAAAAATACAAGTTCGGCATTGATTTCATGTTTTGGTATAGGTACCTATTCTTTTTCCTTACTAGTAAACAATACATATTACGTAGTAGTAACTCCGCAACTAAAAATAGGTTTAAGTCAGACTGTCCTCTTCACTGTTGCTATTGCACCGCATAGACGGTTGAAGCATAGCTGATGATCTTTCCCCGAGCCAAGTTTTGTTCGCTTGATCCCCGTTACGAATGTAGGCTAGATGAATGTATCTCATCGAGGGTGCAGGCACACGGTGGACAGTGACATAGGTCCAAACTGGAGTTTGGATCTATGTCACTTGGTAAAACCACTGATAAAAAGTTTGTTACGAAAGTTGCGTCATTATTAAAGCAAAGATTCTTTATTTATTTTCATATTTCTATACACCAATAAACAGAGAATTTTATTCCTACATATTCTTCTCGACGCCCTTTAATTGAACCATATGCTTTGAACGGACTGGAATATTTGCGTTTCACTAAAGTTAGGTTTGAATTTAGTTCTTTAAAATTTGTTATACTGGAAGTCAATATTAATTTCTTATTTAAATTAGAGTCGTCAATATATTTTATTAATTATATCATATAATAGTTATACTTCTTATTATAGTCATGTATCGGATAGAAACTTATTATTCGTATTGACGTATGGCACAATTTTTATTTTTTCCGACAGATTAAAACTTGTTTTCTCCAGTTCGTCATTTTTGCTAACATCATTATTCTCAAAATTGATGTCCGAATCTCCAAAGATTATTATTGTATTTTATTATTTTTAGTTCAGGAACAAATACGAGAGCGGCGGTTTTCCTTACGAGCACAGTTAATAGGGACTGCAACAAAAAATATGCCCTTGTTTTTAATTCTTAAAATAAAATAATTTAAAAAAATTTCTAACAGAACTATATCAAACTAAGCCAGATAACTGTTAATATTGTTTTCAAACTATTAGACCGATTTTAAATAAACCCGTACCATTAAAACCATATTTTATATCTGACACACATGGCATACATACCAAATACAAGTGACAAAAATACTACAAGCTATGACTTTAAGATTCAAATATGTTTATTTATTTGACTAGGTTACGCTTTGATATAAATACTACATTCATTTATACATATTATCATAACAGTTCATATTTTTTTCTGTTCATATTGTCGTTAACAAGGTTATTATCCTAAACAGGCATTTTAAAAAATCTTTAATATATCACAAAATATAAACATTGCAAAGGTGCCTCTTAAATTAAATTAACGAGTGTTGACACTGAGCTAAGAGCTTAGTACTAAATAGGTGCAGTGCCACGAGATTTATTTTTGAAGTGAAACGTCTTTATCGACGTATGGGAGAAATCTATGTTAAAAAATAATCGTCACACAAAATCATCACATTTTCTGTCACTTTGGACCGTTGTTTTATTCATTTAAATAAATAGTGAAAGTGAGAGATTTTTTTATTGTTTTGAATAACCTTATACGTGATTGTGAATTTGGCATTATTTTTATGTTTACCTCACTTTTGATTGTAAGTTTTAGTAAAATAATTAATCATATACGTAATATAAGTCGTACACCTTATGATTCCACATATTAATTTATTTTCCGTTTTCTCTTTTGTCCATCCCATTGTTGTCTGTAAGAGATTGCCTTGTGCGATAAGACCGCCATTTGTACTTATTAATTTTTCTTTTTGTCCTATGTTTTATTTCTCTGGTGTACACTAAGGTATAAATAAAAGCCCCGCTTATATATATAGATGTATGGAAAAACCCTATATATATGGACACCGGTGTCCGTCGCGGGGCTTGACAGACTACTTAATGAAATTAACCATCATGTAATAATACCTATGACTGTCCAATAGAAAATGCTTTCACTTTCAGAGTTGCTTACTTTTTTTTTCTTTATTGTTCTGATATAAACTCTCCTAGATATTTAATCTACTTTTTATCTAATTATATAAATTTATGTATTCTACTATTTATATATACTACTTATTAACTATGGTGTATTCTATTCGTTCTGCGGGATAGGTAACTTCGGGCCTAAATTTTATAGTTTCTTTCGATTTTCATAATATTGCAACGGAAACTGGAAAGTCTGGCACTTGACGTTGGCGAAATCACTGATAAACGGTGGAAGCCACAAAAGGAAAAGAAGGAGAAGAATACCTATGACTGTCAATTTAGCAGACAATAATATTTAAATAAATAACAGTAATAATAATTTGATCGTATTAAATGAATTAATACCATTATAATTATATGAACTGGGAAAAAATGATTTGATTGAAAAAAAAAATCACTTTATACGTGGTGTATATTACATACACACACACTTTCTTTTTAATTTTTAACCTAAAATGGTAAAAATATATTCAATCAAAGAAATGGCCATCGTGGTCGTGGTCCTTGCTGTAGCAACAGCGGTTCCATAACCCCAAAGTAAACTTAAGGTTAAGGGAACACTTTAATAATATCAGTATGAATACTTACATTAGCGTTTAGCCCTACGACCGCAAGCACCAAAGTTAAAAACACACACGCCTGCATTTTGATATTTGTTAGAAATATCGTAAATGTAGAATGATGCAAGCACAAATCCGCAGCCGCTTTTATACTATGCCATCGAAGGATAGCATGTTTAAGACCACTTTTTTGCTAGGAAGTAATCCTTTGGTTTTTTGGCACTTAGTATGTTTTATAATATAGTAAGTAGTTATTGCACTGCCTCGGTGGCGTAGTTGTATTACAGTACGACTGCAAAGCTGGGGTCTCGGGTTCGATCCCCGGGTCGGGCAAAGTAATATTGAGTTTTTCTATTCAGTATCAGCCCGGAGTCTGCAATTTGTGCCCGATATGGCGATAGGCTCGCCCCCTATCACATCATGGGACGGAATAACGGCGAAAGGTGGGTGCACTAGTTGCGCCTCTGCCTACCCCTTCGGGGATAACAGGCGTGAGTGTGTGTGTGCGTAGTTATTATACCTAGATAGTGGCGATAGCCTGGTTGGGAGTGGAACGGACTGCCGAGACGAATGTTCGCAGGTTCAACACCCAAGGGCACACACCTCTAACTTTTCTAAAAATGTATGTGTATTCTTTGTGAATTATCACTCGCTTTAACGGCGAAGAAAAACATCGTGACGAAACCTTCACACTTACCTGAGAAGTTCTTTGAATTTTGAAGGTATGTGAAGTCTGCCAACCCGCACTAGGCCAGCGTGGTGGACTAAGGCCTTAACCCTCTCACTTGTAGAGGAGGCCCGTGCTCAGCAGTGAGCAGTATATAATACAGGGCTGGTATGGTATGGTATATCTAGATAGACTATGTTCTCTTTAGATATCCTCAATGAAGAATCGACAGATTAAGTACTTGTAGAAAAATATAAAATGTATAAACACGTCTTTGAAGCGTGTGTTCCGTCTACAAGTATAAAAAAGGTTAATTATTAGATTTTCTTTGTCATATTTTTTTGTAGAATACGTGTACTATCTTAGTAATAATTTGTTCTTGTTTATATGCATGCCATGTACGCCTTATATTGTAACGGCATTTAGCTTAAGGCTTTTTTAACGCTATCATTGTTATTAATAACGTGTTAATGTACGTTACGTTGGCGTTACTAAATAAATAAATAAATGTGAACATAGATTGTATTCTGGTTTCTTGCATTGTGAAGATGTTTGGATGCAAATAAGAAATAAAACATGAACCACTTAATGGATTTCTATTAAAGAGAAAACAAACAAATGATAAGCACTGGGATATATTACATTATATCGCACCTTTGGGATGAAAACGACACAATTCACAAAAATAGAAAATCGGGTTACTGTCATAAAATTACTTAAAACGAAGTAGTCAATACAACAATAGTTCAAACACAGCCATATTCAAGCAGAAAAAGGACAAAACTGTTATATCGGTCCCTTTTTTATTATATTTTTATAAATAAGGGAATAGTTTTTAGTCATTTAAAAATGTCAATTCAATTTTCTATTTTTTCAATTGTGTCGTTTTCGTCCTAAAGGTGCGATATATACATTCCAATAAATAACGTTAGTTTTAACGAATGCAGTAAGGAATCTTGGCTATGGTCCCTGGAGAGATGAGAGAGTGCACGGTGGCGCAGTTCTATTACAGTACGACTGTAATGCTGAGGTCTCGAGTAAAATAATATTTTTGGAATTTGTGCGCGATATGGCTACAGGCTTGCCCTCTATCACATCATGTAACCAAAGTGACCTACCCAAAGAGGAAGGGTCGAAAAAACTCCTGGATTTTTATCATTTTAACTCATTTTAACTTCTTTACCTTTTCTAATGTGTTTTATAGACAAAGTTACGTAAACTTATGCACGTATAACGGTATCAAATAATTAAATATGTATATATTTAAGAACATAAACATGCACAGTCATAAAAAAATACATAAAATGAGGAAAAGAAGTGTGTTGGGGAAATCGGCCAGACCTTCGGATGGTGTTAAGTTGTGGACTATATCTACCACTCACCTGCAACTGCAGCACTGCTCGTTTCCCTGGGTACCCAGTGCTGGTGAATGGCAATAGGTTGCTGATTGCCGCTAAGTATTGCACCACACGTATCACTAGTTTTTTTCTTGGAATATAATAATACCAGCCCTGTATTATATGTATACTGCCCACTACTGAGCACGGGCCTCCTCTACTACTGAGAGGGTTTTAAGCCTTAGGCTACGTTCCACTAAGCACTCACGACGATCACGCTCACGACCACGAATTTTCTCGTTCCACTTAATCCTGAGCGTTGTTATCGTAAACCCAAGTGGAATGGATTGTGGAGCGTTTTGGGCGTTGAGGAAATAATACAAATGGCGAGCTAGAAAAAATTAAGCAAAAGCTTTAATACGTTAGGCTACCATTACTAAGTTTTAATGAGTTTTAAGTGTAAATTTTAATAATTATAAATGAAGTTGGTTTATGTCGAAAAATAAATATTTAATTCAATTTTTATATGTAATTTCAATGAAGTATTCAATTATTTTACATTCAAATAGATTCAAAATGTCTTTAGCGACAACACTAGGTTATTTGATGATGCGTGCATGCAATAATAGTGTCGAAAGTACTAGTTCATCCAGTTCAGATGAAGAATGGAATACAATTTTAGAAAATTATAATCGTGAAAATAGAAATCTTCGACTTTTTAGTTCTGACAACTTTGCTAGTTTTCTCAACGCTCACTTCGACCCACCTCCAGAGATGGGTCGTTGTGGGCTTCTCGTGAGCGTGAGTTATGACGTCATTAATGACGTATTCGCCGCGACCACAACGATCGTAGTCGCCATGTGGAACGGCCAAAAGAGTATTTTGGGCGTTGTGAACGCTTAGTGGAACGCACCCTTAGTCTACCACGCTGGCCTAGTGCGGATTGGCAGACTTCACATACCCTCGAAATTCTTATGAAGAATTCTCAGGTATGTAGGTTTCCTCACGATGTTTTCCTTCACCGTTAAAGCGAACGATAATTGATAAATAATACACACATAACTTCGAAAAGTCAGAGGTGTGTGCCTTGGGTTTGAACGTCCGGACATTGTCTCGGCAGACCGTTCCATTCCCAACTAGGCTATCACTTTCTTGGAATAATATTAATTAATTTATTTAAGCACTTCATATACAAATATACTGCCTCGGTGGCGTAGTTGTATTACAGTACGACTGCAAAGCTGAGGTCTCGGGTTCGATCCCCGAGTCGGGCAAAGTGATATTGAATTTTTCTATTCAGTATCAGTCCGGAGTCTGGAATTTGTGCCCGATATAGCGATAGGCTCGCCCTCTATCACATCATGGGACGGAATAACGGTGAAAAACGGGTGCACTAGTTGCGCCTCTGCCTACCCCTTCGGGGATAACAGGCGTGAGTGTGTGTGTGTGTGTATATAGAAATATATAAAGGCGGACTTAATGCCGTAGGCATTGTCTTCCAGTCAACCTTAGGGTGGTGCAGAGATTAACAAGGTAGGTGCAACAGAAGTAGGTACTTCGAGATAATATAAACTTATAAATACACATACATAAATATAGATCCATATTACAATAAGTATAATGTATACACATTATAAATACGGGCATAAAATACATAGCATATATATAAGTACTAGCTTTTGCCCGCGGCTCCACCCGCTTTAAAAAGTTTTTCCGGGATTAAAGTCCCGCTTTATATTTTCCCGGGATAAAAAGTAGCCTATGTGTTAATCCAGGACATGATCTACCCGTGTGCCAAATTTCATCGAAATCCGTTCAGTAGTTTTTGCGTGAAAGAGGAACAAACATCCTTACATCCAAACATCCAAACATCCAAACATCCTAACATCCAAACATCCATACATTCTTACAAACTTTCGCCTTTATAATATTAGTAGGATTTGCGAATCAAGATGGTGATTCTTCCTCTTCATTCAGCAGTAATGGTTGTACCTTAATTTAGAAGGTAAACCAAGCCGTAGTCGTTCTGATTTCGAGTGAGAGCGAATTCCATAAGTGTATAGATTGGATAGCGAAAGAAGAGTGAGTAAAGTCAGAGCTGTGAGAGGGACACTTGAGGAGAAGATTGCTAGATGAGCGTAAGTGCCTATCGTGGCTATCGCAAAGGTATTGCAAATTCGAAGATAAGTAAGTGGGAGCAGTAGGGGAGGTAAGAAAAGAGTACAGAGTGGTAAGTGCACGTAACGCTCGCCGCTGTCGTATAGGTAGCCATTTTAATTGTTGTCGATAGTTAGAAATGTGATCATATTTCCGAAAATTAAACATGAATCGAATGCAGTTATTAAGAAGACGGTCAAGTTCTATGAGTTGGTCTGAATTCAGATCAAAATAGCACACATAACACAGTTAATATTTCGAATATAATACATAGCGTGCACAGAACTACGTTGCGTTCGAAGCGGTTGCTTTTTACGGAAGATGAAGTGCGTATGTAGGTGCACGTTCGAGGTGACAGCACTTGCCGCTGCTTAAGATGCGTTCGGATTTTGTGGTAGATACAGATCCATTCCTTATAAAATAAATAAATGTATGCCGTAGTATTGTGCCAGCATTACCTAATTGTAAAATTAATAAAAGTACGGAACACAGTGTTTTGTGTCTGCGTGCATACCCCACCTACATTTACATTAATAATTCTAAGTATGGAATTAGAATTTTATCGCCATAAGACGAACGGCTACATCGTCTCGTCATTATGATGTATAAAATATGGTCACATCAACTACACTTCAAATGGTTGTTTTTATCCAGCTGCATGATATCGAAATCTTCCACAGTCCTTGAGATAATAACACCTAAAGTAGGTAACGATTTTAATAAATCAATTACATCTTAAAAAAAATATATGATTTATGAAGCGCTGTGGCATGCTGACTACATTATTATTAGTATATAAAAACAGTAAACCAAAAACTAAAGATGTTACAAAAAAATCTAACTAAAGAAGTCTTGGATCCTTAAAAGTAAAAAACATTACATACATTCGCGCCTTTTATCCCCGAAGGGGTAGGCAGAGACGCAACCAATGCATCTATTTTTCGTCGTGCGCATTCCGTCCCATAATTTGGTAAGTAGAAATAAACATCGTAAACATATTATAGACCGTTGGCCAGTTCAAAATTTCGTCAGTCGTTTTCTCCCGAACGATAATTGGTGAGATGCATCAGAGACGTGTATCATAAAGCCTCGTGAACGTCAGCTTCGGCTCCGTGGGTGCCATGAGCGGTGGTAGCCTCCCAAAGATGTAGAAAAAAAAATATTATTCAGTCATTTCCTCCCAACTAAGAATCATTTTAAATTGTAGCTAATAAATAATAATCATTTTAAAGTTTTAACCTAATCCTATTTAACGTGTTGATCGTAGTCTTCGGCACGCGGGCCGGAACTGCTAAGAGAGGGCAGGGTGATGGGGAGCGCGACGAGGTCCTCGACGGCGAGGACGGTACAGCGGTCTTGTAGAGTGTAGGAGCTTTAGATGCTCGGTCTTTTCACGTAAAGCCAGAGTGATTTCGTCCTCTGGATCTGTCAGAACTGAACGCGGTCGTCTCCATTTGGCGCGATCAAATGGAGTATATATAGACGCTTTACGGATAAGCGTGTTCGAGTGGTTTACCGCCCTGTCGAAATAGCGTCTGCTGGCGCACTGCATAAAGTGCTTGATGGTCGGCATATTGGTGTCCACGTGGAGGTTGCGATTGCGAAGCTGACGTTCACGAGGCTTTATGATACACGTCTCTGATGCGTCTCACCAATTATCGTTTGAGAGGAACTTGGTCATCGAAATCTGTCACTGGCCCACGGACCATTAAGTTTGATGTTGATGTTGGTTACATAACCGAAGCCTTTTGTTGTACCAAATCTCTGTAAAATGCACAACACGTGTTGCACCCGTATTCTATGTGGTTTCCTGGAAAATTCCTCCACTCCACTCAATCTCACTCAAGGTTATCTACATTTATAGTTGATAAAAATCTCCGCCACTAAGCGTCACCCAACACTTTTCCTTGCTCGAGGAAATAATCAACTGACAAACTCAAGGTACTTACCTCGAGAATCGCGACTGTAGACTCAAAAAAAGATTTTCGGTTTGTAATCAGTGTTACAATTTGATTATTTTATTCTGATATTATTTAATTTCAGGTGTGTTAAATAAAAATAGATTTTAAACGTTTCCTACGGTGCATGTGGGTACTCTATAGGGTCATTCGGTTCAAAAGTACCCACTTTTGTTATCTATCGTCTACACATTACACAAAATTGTGTCTTCTATTTTCATTATTTAATAAGTTTGTTCATTTCACCATCAGTTTTCTTGTAATAAGTGTTTAAGTGCAGCCGCAAAATTCATCGATACTGAAGCACCTGCGACGGCCGGCCCGCGCTCCAGATTGCTCCAGATTTGGCGCGTACAGCCCGTGATGTAATCCATAGAACCCTCCCACCCGCGAATTTTACATTGGCATCCGCGGTGGGCCGTGATTAAAATGATATGCGGATCCATTTCATATCACCCGCGGATGATATCACTTAGGTATCTAAACTACGAATTGAATTTGAAGTTGCTCGTGGTCTACGGTTCCCTCACACTTGTACCCTTTCCCTTTGTTTCGTTGTGCTTTTGTTGTTCTATTTTCTATCAGCGTACCTTATTTATTTAAAGAATGCAAAGTTTTGTATTTCTATGGGCTCGTGTTTCTAGTTAAAAACCATTTAGAATTACTCAGTCCTCGTCCTCTACGCATCATGAATCATGATTAGGGCTCCTATCCGTCCGGATTTCCCCGGATTGGTCCTAGTTTGAAGCGCGTCCGGGGGCTGTCCGCCAGGGGTTTTAAGAAGTGTCCAGGTGAAACCCGGACACTTGTTGTCAGGGGCAATTATTTTTTTATAGATAAGCGATAAATTGAAATAAACCTTAGTTAAAAATTCATTCATAATACCCGCACTCAAGAAGGCACGGCAAGAGGTGGTTTTACAGAGGTGTTCGGGGAAAAACCCATATTTCACCCAAATATCAGGGATTTTTCCCGTGGATATCCGGCGTCGGCAATTTAAGTGATGGCAGCCCAAATCATGGTAGACAAATCAATCGTTACGATATAACGTAAATTACTCAAATTCTAGGTAACTTTTGGCTTCTCTCTATGTCAATGATTTACTACATGTCTGTTATTTCTAACTATAGTTACGGTCCCTATTATCTACATTCCCTAATATTACGTATTCAATGGAACATTTAAGGTGAAAGTCGAAACATGTTGGTTCTTGTCTGCAAGGAAACAATACTCCCTCTCCATATAAAAGACCTACTCAAAATCACATAGTATCGTATTCCATTCTGTGCTCTGTTCTGAGCGAGATCTCCATTCTCCAGTTATTTGTAATAGTGAAGTGATAGTAAACTAGTGAAACTGATATAAAAATGAATGTAAGTACCTTTTTATACTTTGATTTATAATTGCTGTAACTAAATGTTTATTAATTGTTTATGATATAATTATGTTGTCCACTAGGTTAATAGATTTTAGCTGTCTTAGATCTCTTATTAATTTATCATTGTTACTAATATGTACATTTATACTTCTACTTACTTTAACCGATAACTAAAACAATTTTATTTCATTTTATTACAGTGTTCTGAAAATTTATTCAAGAATCACTATTACGCTGTGGGAATCGACGAACCTACTGATGAAGAAAGTACACTCGCATTCAAAGTAAAAAAAACGATTATAGCCAATAAAATATCTATGGAATTTAACAATATTGATGAGTTCTTCGAAAACCTCAAGAAGAAGAAGACAACTACAAAAAATCATCTAGTGTTGGTCGATCAACGAGCAGTGGTGTTTCATACATCAGATAAAACAGCGACGACGGCAGTTATACATCACATGTCATCGAAATTAGAATAAACAATGTATTTGTAATTTTGAGTATTTAACAACACCCTTCAAGCCCCGCATATATATATAGATGTATGGGAAAACCCTATATATATGGACACCGGTGTCCGTCGCGGGGCTTGAGGAGTCAAAGTGTGAATATAATAAAAAATAAACATCTCACCGACGACGGAACATTGGAAACGTGCTGATGTGCGAGTCAAATATTACGCGCAAACCGACGATGATATGAACTTGCAGACTGTCAAGGACACGATATACAATATCACTAATTAGATGACTAGTAACGACGATTGTGTGAAATATTTTATAGACATCGACAAGTGAAAAAATTGCTAGTGCGTGTCAATGTTTTAATGTCATAACTTTAAAAATTTGCTTTATTCTAAGAACCTATTATTGTAATAACTATCCCACCAAAAACATAAATGTAAAAAAGGAGAGCCAAGTTCAATACAAAAATTATGCTTGGCTGTGGGCTTCGACGCAAAAAGAATGGAGATCTAAATGAGTGCCAGTTTCTATGCAAAATCCAAATATGTATTTATAGGAACAAAATAACATTATGAACAAGTATTAAAGTCTATTTCTTTGCTTTATTGAATACCTATAACAATTGCTGTTATTTAAGATTGTGAGATCTTAAAGTAGGTTAGATTTGACTTGGCCAGATTTCATTACATCAGTCATTTTATAAAGTTATACAACATATATACCTATATTTAATTGTGATAAAAACTGGCCAAGTCAAATCAAAGTGTACTTAATTAACTACTATTTTATTTTAGTCTACATTGTAATGTTTTTAAATACTCTTCAACCGACGAAAAAAAAAGGTTCAAGGTTCTCAATTCAACGTGTATTATATATTTTTTTATGTACGACTACGCATAACTTTTTACAGAGTAGCCCGATTGTAATAATTCTGTTTATATTGGATAGGATATATCTCGAAGTTGGTCCCGTATTAATTTGAAAAAATCTACCCTAAGGTTGGGAAAAAAGGGGTGTGATTTATTGTTTACTCACAGATTTTAATGCTGAGTCGTATATTAATAAGTATGTAGTTTGTATATATATATACACACACTCACGCCGTTTATCCCGTAATGAGTTAACATAGGCGCAAGTAATGCACCCACTTTTCGCCGTGTGTATTCCGTCCCATGATGTGATAGGGAGCGAGCCTATCGCCATATCGGGCACAATTTCCGAACTCCGGGCTAATACTGAGTAGAAAATCCAATATCACTTTGCCCGACCCGGGGATTGAACCCGAAACCTCAGTTTTGCCGTCATACATTAATACAACTACGCTCCGAGGCAGTCATAGCCTTTTCGGAATAGGTACATTTTTATATTTGGTTACTAGATATTGCCCGCGGCTTCTCCCGCGTTAAAATGTTTTTCTGGGATAAAAGTCCCGCTTTTTGTTCTCCCTGGATAGAATGTAGCCTATGTGTTAATCCAAGACATGATCTACCCGTGTGCCAAATTTCATCGAAATCCGTTCAACAGTTTTTGCGTGAAACATCCATACTTATAAACTTTCGCGTTTTTAATATTAGTAGGATACGATTCTAACGTGGTCACCAGAAATAATTTAAGATTTTTTATATATATTGCTCCAAATTGTCACTATATTATTAAAATTAATATCTGAAGGACACATTTTAATACTAGAATGAAAACCGATTGTAAGAGTACCTATATCCAATTCTGCAAAATAACAATACACTTATGTGTAATCTTGTGTGTGACATGGCGCCACATCTTAATTTTTAGCGTTCTTTGAAATATTTATTTATTTATTGCACTTTATACATAGTTATGTAAAGGCGGACTTAATGCCGAAGGCATTCTCTACCAGTCAACCTGAGGCGGTACAGAGATAAAACATAGTAGGTGCACGAAACTGAAGTTTATCATAATGTAACAGTTAAGAAATGTAAAGAATACGAAAATAAATACAATGCTATACACATCTTACATAATATCTATAAAATTAATAAATATATATATACATACATAAATACCATATATATACGATACAATTAAATAAACGTGTCAACAATAAATACATACGTAGTTACAAATTCATGATGATTCCGCTAATTCACCCGAAAATAGTTCTTTAATTTTAACTTTAATTTTAATTTTAAATATTCTATAATGGTTGCTTTGATGTCTGGATTATTCTGTCGTAAGGATAGTCATTAATGTTTTTTATTTTAAAGTATCATCTTTCGATACAAATTCAGTGCCTTCATCAAATTGAATGTGAGTACGTGTGGTATTGAATAACTATAGCAACATTGAATATACTGTCGAAATACTTTTTACGGTTTCTGAATTTTTCTTTTTCAAGGGTCCAGCATATGCATATTCGCTAAAAACATCAATAACACAAAGTATAATTTAGTTGAATTCTTTATTATCTTTAGAATAAATTTGCACGTCGCTTAAGTCAGTTTACCAAAGTTCATTTGGATTTGAAAGAACGTATTTGTTTCGAGCGAATTTTTTATATAATAGGATTTGTGCAGTGTGCTTAGGTTGGGATTGCAAGCAGTTTTTACTTCTTCCTTTTTCATTTTACCTTCCATATATTTTAATAATTTGTCGATATTGTTAATATAGTAAGAAGATAAGTGTGATACAATATGATAATAAATTTGATCTATTTCTATAATATGGGGTATATTTTCCCAATCAATATTTTTCTTATTTTTATTTGTGTGTTTTGTGGGGGTTGTTTGTTTGCATTTTTTTCTGTGACTCTCTTATTAACTCCCTTTGCTTTACATACTTATACATTTATTCTGCACATCAATTGCATACCTACAATTTAGAGCCAAGACCCACAATTTCTAAGAATTTTATCGTTCTTTTCATCTTTAAAATTTGATATTTATAAACTTAGAATAAACTTAGTACTTGGCTGTACTTAGTACTATTTATATCGGCCTGATTTTGGGGACATTAAAAAGGTTACATTTCATAAAAAGAAAGAAATTAGTAAAATGTTGTTTTCAGCTATTTTTAATTATTTTCTTTCGGTCAAAATGAGTGGATCTAATCAAAGAGCATTATAATACTACGGGAAGGTCTGATTAAGCAATTCGATAAAATTTAAAATATCATTTTATTATAATAAGGAAAAAATTCACAGCAAACGGGGAAAATAATTGTGACTTTTATGGACCTAATGCATGTCCGTAAGAGTAGCACAAAATGAGTTGAAGCGTTTTCAATCCGGAATTGTTTATGTCAAAGGATTTGTATAAAGGGAATATAACTTTGACCCTACACAATTATAGCACACTATACATTACATATACTATATACCATAAATACCATATAACAATATTAGTATTCTTGAACTATCTAGCTTGTGATTCGCCATCAAACCCACCCAATGACAAAGTTAAGGAGAATGTATTTCCAGTGCACCACAGGTATGATCCGTTCATCATTTTTAACGTGTGTTTTCCTATATATATTTTATTATTATGAAGATGATATACTATAATACGACAATAATATTTTAATCTCGAAATTCGATGTCACTAACAACATTTTGAATGATATTGATCGTTTTGATATGTCAAAATCTTTCACATCAAATATAGAAGATTGTCGAAAGCTAATTCCAGATACAGAAAACTCTCTTAAATTGATTACACAAAATATTCGTAGTATTGGGTATAATTTCACTGGTTTTCAGGTATTTTTAACTCAGCTAAAAATAGATTGTGACTTGTTAATCCTAACCGAATGCTGGTTATCTCGTGCTGCTACCATCCAAGACCTGGATGGTTATAATAAATTTTTCACTTCTAAATGTATAAACCAAAACAATGGCATAGTTGTTTACATAAAAAAATATCACAGAGTTCTTGTTGAAGAACCCAGTTTTCAAGAAGGTGACTGCTTAATTATTAAATTGGGAAATGACACTGTAATTATTGCACTATACCGCCCGGCATTCTTTAGGAATGCCCAAACTTTTTTGGTTTCGTTAGACACAGTCCTCCAAAGCCTTTCACACTTTAGAAATATTCTGATTGCTGGTGATATGAATATTGACATTATGCCACTTACCAGAGATAATATCGCCAATAAATACCTTACTTTGGCTTCTTACTATGGACTTTTCCCTGGCCATATTTTAGTTACTCGTGACGAAAGTGGCTCATGTCTAGATCATATTCTAATTAAATCAAAAAACTCGTCTATAATTATTGTTGTTGAATCGTCGTTAACTGACCATAAACCCATGCTACTGAGTATAAATCTTATTCATAAAATATGTAAAAATATAACATCACGTTTCACAGTTAACCAAGTGGGATTAGTTAGGGATATGCAGAATATAGATTTCAAGCGCCTCTACAACATATCTGATCCCAATACTGCTATGTCCCTTTTGTCTGCATCCATACAACAAGCAATTAATAAAAATACTCAAATACGTACTAGTCCCAGTCGAAAAAGAATTTTAAAACAATGGATGACCCCAGGTTTACTTCGCTGCATACACAACAAAGACAATTTACATAAAAAATTCAAACTGAATCCCAAAAATGACATAATAAAAGTAACTTATTGTAGATATAGGAATTTTTGTAACAATATGTTAAAAAAATTAAAAAGACAGTATGATAAAAAATTATTAAAAGATGCAGGAAAAAATAGTACAAAAATTTGGAATATAATCAAATCGGTCACGAGCACTCACAAGAGTAAATCACCTCCTCTGGAACTACTGAACATATCATCTAATCCTATGCAGTCAATAAATCAAGTAAATGAATACTTTGTGGGCGTTGGTAAGACCCTGGCTGAATTAAATTTAACAAATCAGACACCTATAACGTTAAAGGACAACTCACAACATTTTACTAATTCATTTGTTTTTATGCCCATTGATGAAGCCGAAATTAATCATGTAATTTTAGAACTAAAAAATGATAGTACTCCAGGTTGGGACCTAATTTCTAACAAAATTTTAAAAGATTTTGCTCATTTATTGGCTCCACCCATAACACATATTTATGAAAGATGCTTAGACCTGGGCATTTTTCCCGACTCCCTCAAGAAATCTGTCATCATTCCAATTCATAAAGGTGGAGATAGAGCTACTGTTAGTAATTTTAGACCGATATCTATCTTACCTTCTCTTTCAAAGATTTTAGAAAAAATCATCAATAAGAGACTTGTAAACTATCTTGAACATAAAAATATTTTGTCTCTGAACCAATTTGGTTTTAGGGCCAGATCATCATAAAAAAAAAAAAAAAAAAAAAAAGATGCACCTCGCTCTGGTCGCTCTGTTAGGAATAAAGTGGACGCCATTTTTGAAAAAGTGGAGCAAGATCGATCTAACAGTAGTTACGACATAGCTAAAGAACTGAGAATTGACCACAAAACAGTTTGGACTCAATTGAAAAAATCTGGATACACAAAAAAAGCTCGATATTTGGGTGCCATACCCTATCCCTCCTCCCCTACAAGCCCTGTATTATATTATGCTGCCCACTGCTGAGCACGGCCTCCTCTACTACTGAGAGAGTTTAGGCCTTTGTCCACCGCGCTTTGTAACACCAGCAATTTATATAAATAAGTTTAGCTTTTGATCAGCGAGTATCGATTATTGAGATCAAAAACACTAGCTGCATTGTATACGATTTGAATTTCGTGAGGTTAATAATTGAAACCTGCTTTGAAATAATTGTAAATTCTACCTACATTCACTTTAACCAAGTCTTTTCTTGAATTTTGACTGCTTGGAGATAGTGAGGTGCTTTTCTATATATTTATTCTATTTATTCTTTAGAAACCTTTAAAATTAACAGTGTTTTTCTACGATATTATGCATTTGTTAATGTTATACATATAAACGTTCCTCTTGAATCACTCTATCTGTTAAAAGCCGCATCAAAATCCGATGCGTACTTTTAAAGATCTAAACATACATAGGGACAGACAGCGGGAAGCAACTTTGTTTTAAACTATGTTAAGAATATTAATATACACAGTCGTTACAGGATATATGTATGTGTCGGAACGTCGGGTAGTTTTGAAATAATAATTGTGTAAAACATGTCGCAATGTCAAAGTGTTAGTGGGGGTGACACTTGCGAGTATAAATAAGGCCCTCGCTATTTGAGTACCCCCCTAACCGTTCCGGCCCGGGTGTCGACGAACTAAATGTATATTGTATGTAAATGGATTAGGTCCCCACTAATCGCTGATGTCTCATCCTCTCCCAGTGACCGTCCAGAGCCGAGGTTAGTAACTCGTTAGTGGGTTGCCCCCAGTGCATGGTCACCTAAATTCAAGGGTTTCGAGCGCCTAAAGCGTTTACCCTAAGGCCTAAAGTCAGTTGTTGCCAGAAAAGCAACACTCTCTCACTCTCGTCAGGCTACTGGCCGATA
Source organism: Lapara coniferarum (assembly GCA_949316025.1). NCBI lineage: Eukaryota > Metazoa > Arthropoda > Insecta > Lepidoptera > Sphingidae > Lapara > Lapara coniferarum. The sequence continues at coordinate 3,824,325 of OX438919.1, read as the reverse complement.
GGTCCACGTTAAAAAAAAATTGTAGCACAGTCTTAGTTTGGTCGTCGTTCAGTGTTCAACTAAATATTAATAGTCGCTATGGTAACTTAGTGGTTACTATGTTAGTCTTAACAAAGTGATGAGTAACAAACGAATCATGAGTTGAAGAAATAAAGGTCAATTATGACCCATTGCAGAGTATTCGCTACGTTTTATTGGCCCCTGTGAAATCCTCGTCGACATATATATATAAAAACAGTAAACTAAAAACTAAAGATGTAACAAAAAAAATTAACTAAAGAAATATCGCATACTATACTATATAAGTTTATACTATATAAGTTTACTGTAGGTACATACACTCACGCCTTTTATCACTGAAGGGGTAGGCAGAGACGCAACCAATGCATCTACTTTTCGTCGTGCGCATTCCGTCCCATGATGTGATAGAGGGCGAGCCTATCGCCATATCGGGCACAAATTCCAAAAATATTATTTTACCCGAGACCTCAGCATTGCAGTCGTACCGAAATAAAACTGCGCCACCGTGCAGTCTCTTATCTCTCCAGGGACCATAGCCAAGATTCCTTACTACATTCATTCAAACTAACGTTATGTATGGGAATGGTATATCCCAGCGATGGACTTACCATATTTTTGTTTTCTCTTTAATAGAAATCCATTAAGTGGTTCATGTTTTACTTCTTATTTAATTCAAACATCCTCATAATCCAGATTACAATCCATCTTTACATTAAATTATTATTAAGATAATATAGGTACACGAATTCTACAAAAAATATAACAAAGAAAATCCAATAATTCACTTTTTGTTAAGACTTGTAGACGGAACAAACGCTTCAAAGACGTGTTTATACATTTTACATTTTTTTTACAAGTACTTAATCTGTCGATTCTTCATTGAGGATATCTAAAGCGAACATAGCGTATCTAGATATACCATACCATACCAGCCCTGTATTATATACTGCCCACTGCTGAGCACGGGCCTCCTCTATAACTGAGAGGGTTAATTAAGGCCTTAGTCCACCACGCTGGCCTAGTGCGGGTTGGCAGACTTCACATACCTTCGAAATTCAAAGAACTTCTCAGGTAAGTGTGAAGATTTCCTCACGATGTTTTTCTTCACCGTTAAAGCGAGTGATAATTCACGAAGAATACACACATACATTTTTAGAAAGATCATAGGTGTGTGCTCTTGGGTTTTGAACCTGCGGACAATCGTCTCGGCAGTCCATTCCACTCCCAACCAGGCTGTCGCCGCTATCTACGTATAAATACTTACTACATTATGAAACATACTAAGTGCCAAAAAACCAAAGGATTACTTCCTACCAAAAAAGTGGTCCTAAACATGATTTCCTTCGATGGCACAGTATAAAAGCGGCTGCGGTTTAGTGCATGTATCATTCCACATTAACGATATTTCTAACAAATATCAAAATGCAGGCGTGTGTGTTTTTAACTTTGGTGCTTGCGGTCGTAGGGCTTAACGCTAATGTAAGTATTCATACTGATATTATTAAAGTCTTCCCTTAACCTTAAGTTTACTTTGGGGTTATGGAACCGCTGTAACTACAGCAAGGACCACGACCACGGCGGGCATTTCTTTGATTGAATATATTTTGACCATTTTCGGTTAAAAATAAAAAAAAAGTGTGTATGTAATGTACACTCGTATGGAGTGAATCTTATTCAATCAAATAAAATTTTTCACAGTTCTTATAATAATAATTGTATTTATTCAATTAATACGAGCAAATTATTATTATTGTTATTTATTAAAATATATTTTAATATTATTGACAGCTAAATTGACAATCATATTATTAAATGTTGGTTAATCTCAATTAATTAATATACATTTACTAAAACTTACATTCAAAAGTGAGGTAAACATAAAAATAATACCAAAATCACAATCAAAAAACCATAAAAAAAATCTCACTTTCACTATTATTTAAATGAATTTCAACGATCCAAAGTGATAGAGAATTTTTGTGTGACGATTTTTTTTATATAGATTTCTCCCATAGGTCGATAAAGACGTTTCACTTAAAAAATTAATCTCGTGGCTCTGCAGCTATTTATTACTAATATAAGCTCAGTTTTTGATCAGCACTCGTTAATTTAATTTAAGACGCACCTTTGCAATGTTTATATTTTCTGAGATGTTAAAGATTTTTTTTTAATGCCTGTTTAGGATAATAACAAGGTGTTTAGGTTAATGACAATATCAACAGAAAATATTAACTGTTATGATAATATGTATAAATAAATGTAGTATTTATATCAAAGCGTAACTTATCAAATAAATAAATAAACGTATTTGAATCTTAAGATCATAGCTTGCAGTATTTTTGTCACTTGTATTTGGTATGTATGCCATGTGTGTCAGGTATCAAAGATGGTTTTAATGTTGCGGATCTATTTAAAATCGGTCTAATAGTTTGAAAACAATATTAACTGTTATGTGGCTTAATTTGATATAGTTCTATTAGAGATTTTTTAAAGATTGGAATTTAATAATTAAAAACAAGGTCATATTTTTTGTAGCAATCCCTATTAACTGTGCTCGTAAAGAAAACCGCCGCTCTCGTATTTGTTCCAGTAATAAAAATAATCAAATACAATAATAGTTTTTGGAAATTCTGACATCAAGTTTGAGGATAATGATGTTAGCAAAAATGACGAACTACATAAAACAAGTTTTAATTTATCGGAAAAAAATAAAAATTCCGCCATACGTCAATACGAATAATACCTAAGTTTCTGTCCGATGCATGACTATAATAAGAAATTAATGTATTTGTGTAAGAAAATAATGTATCATATAATTAGTAAAATATTTTTACGACGCTAATTTAAATAAGAAATTAATACTGACTTCCAGTATAACAAATTTTAAAGAACTAAATTCAAACATAACTTCAGCGAAACGCAAATATTCCAGTCCGTTCAAAGCATATGGTTCAATGAAAGGGCGTCGATAAAAATATGTTGGAATAAAATTCTCTCTTTATTGGTGTATAGAAATACAAATAAATTAAAATCTATGTTTTAATAATGATGCGGCTTTCGTAACAAACTTTATATCAGTCGTTTTACCAAGTGACAACTATGTCACTTGGTAAAACGACTGATATAAAGTTTTTTTCTTTGAATTTGGAACTATCCAAACTGGACCGTGTGCCTTCACCCGCAACGAATATCCAGTGGGACATTGGCCATTGGATATACATGAGCCTACATTCGTTACGGGGACCAAGGGAACAAAACTAGGCTCGGGGAAAGATCATCAGCTATGCTTCAACCGTCTATGCGGTGCAATAGCAACAGTGAAGAGGACAGTCTGACTTAAACCTATTTTTAACCCCCGACAAAAAAGAGGGGTGTTATAAGTTTAGGGTGTGTATCTGTGTATCTGTGTATCTGTGTATCTGTGTATCTGTATGTCTGTCTGTGGCATCGTAGCTCTCAAACGAATGGACCGATTTGGACGCGGTTTTTTTTATATGAAAGCTGATGTAACTGCGATGGTTCTTAGCTATAATTTATGAAGATCTGTTCAGCCGTTTGAGGATTATCAGCTCATTTCCAACTTAAAAAATCCGATTGACTTTAAATTTGGTGTACTGTGACATTCAATATATTTGTAAACATGAGCTGATGCTGCGGCATCAAGTAGTCTGCGGGATACCCAACTCCTTAGCAACTTATAGCAGATATAGTGTTTTTGGGCTCATAAGGATGGGCTCAACGAGTAGGTGATAGATAGTTAATTATCAAGGTCCCATGATGGAGAATAAAGTAATTTAAAAAGTTTGAAATAAAAATTAAATTAAAATTTAAATAACCCCCGACACAAAAAATCTCCAAAAAGTAAAATAATAATAGTGTCTTTGTCGTTTAAGTACCTACTAATATTTTGACACAAGCGTCCTCACGTCGGGGGACCGAACTCCGGACCAGGGAGATGAAAATACTTCTTTAGCGGTCCCCCGACGCGACGACGGTTGGGTGAAAATATTACTAGGTACTTAAACGACAAAGACACTATTATTATTTTACTTTTTGGAGATTTTTTGTGTCGGGGGTTATTTAAATTTTATTAGTTACGGAGTTACTACTACGTAATATGTATTGTTTACTAGTAAGGAAATAGAATAGGTACCTATACCAAAACTTGAAATCAATGCCGAACTTGTAATTTTACCAATGTGATTAATTATTTATTTTTATCTAATGTTATCTGAATTCATTGATTCATGAACGTTTAACGGCTATGATGATTTGGCTAGAACGTATATTTATTTATACTGTAATACGTACACAAACAATTGCTACACCGAATTTTAATGCAAAAAACATAATAATATAATTAGTTTAATATAATTAAACTAAGTGCACAACATAAAAAATAAACACCTTATACAGAATATAAAGAGCACATAGAGTCTAGGAAGAGAAAAGAAAAAATACAGTAATGAATAACTTGTAAAGTTACTGACAACATCTAAGCAACACTGACTACATACATACACACTCACGCCCTTATCCCATAGTGGTAGGCAGAGACTATTGAGCGCCAAATGCTACGATCTTGACAAACCTCTTTCGCCTCTTCCACACTCATAGTTCTTTTCATACATTTTCGTCTGTTAAGGGTACTCCTGACCTGCCCTTTTCTGAGAAGATCATTTATTTGGTCAGAGAATGTTCTCCTCGGGCGTCCCCTTCCAGCCGTACCATCCACATTCGCTCGATAAATACCTTGTGTGATCCGTCTTTCATCCATCCTCTCCACGTGCCCAAACCACTTCAGCATACTTCTTTCAATCTTAGTCACCACATCATCCTTTAAACAATCAAACAACAATTTAACACTGACTGTAAAATATTATTTACCGCACGGGCATTTAAACATATTATTTAACGTGTTTCCTATTGCAAACATTAGCATGACTTATAAGTGATAATTAAGCACCAATAAGAAATTGTTGAGTTGTTATTTTTATGCACTATTACTGTTTTATTTTTATCAAAAATAAGATTTTATTACGTAATTAATACTATTGTATTATTTTACTTTAATTATGAGTTTAAACTGCACATTTTTTTACAATAACAGAGTGAATAAAAAATTTTCAATCTAGCTGTAGGTATTGCAATGACAACGTTTTCAACAAGAATTGGTTTCATTTCGTCCAGAGAAAAAATCCTTTTGAATCCTCCGAATTGACATCATAATGTGTCACTGTCGTCTATTTATTAACCCCCGACAAAAAAGAGGGGAGTTATAAGTTTAGGGTGTGTATCTGTGTATCTGTGTATCTGTGTATCTGTATGTCTGTCTGTGGCATCGTAGCTCTCAAACGAATGGACCGATTTGGACGCGGTTTTTTTTGTTTGAAAGCTGATGTGACTGCGATGGTTCTTAGCTATAATTTATGAAGATCTGTTCAGGCGTTTGAGGATTATCAGCTCATTTCCAACTTAAAAAATTCGATTGACTTTAAATTTGGTGTACTGTGACATTCAATATACTTGTAAACATGAACTGATGCTGCGGCATGAAGTAGTCTGCGGGATACCCAACTCCTTAGAAACTTATAGCAGATATAGTGTGTTTGGGCTCATAAGGATGGGCTCAACGAGTAGGTGATAGATAGTTGATTATCAAGGCCCCATGATGGAGAATAAAGTAATTTAAAAAGTTTGAAATAAAAATTAAATTAAAATTTAAATAACCCCCGACACAAAAAATCTCTAAAAAGTAAAATAATAATGTGTCTTTGTCGTTTAAGTACCTAGTAATATTTTGAGCCAAGCGTCCTCACGTCGGGGGACCGAACTCCGGACCAGGGAGATGAAAATACTTCTTTAGCGGTCCCCCGACGCGACGACGGTTGGGTCAAAATATTACTAGGTACTTAAACGACAAAGACACATTATTATTTTACTTTTTAGAGATTTTTTGTGTCGGGGGTTATTTATAGCGTTAATAAGTTTTATTTGATTACAGACCGTTGTCCTTAATGATTTACAAAAAGAAAAATCAAATGAATTCATTGCCGCGTGCATTAAAGAGAGCGGAGTGAATCCTGATGTACTAGCTGAAGCCAAGAAAGGAAATTACTCCGACGATGAGGCGATGAAGAAATTCATACTGTGCTTCCTCAACAAGTCCGGTTTTATGAACGCTGATGGTAAATTGAACGTTGATGTAGCTCTTGCAAATCTGCCTCCTGGCTTAGATAAGAATGAAGCTATCAAGGCATTGGAAGAATGTCAGCATAAGAAGGGTAAAGACGCTGCTGATACTGCGTTTGTTATATTCAAATGTTATAGCAGTGCTTCGAAGACTCAAATATTGCTTTGAAAACCAACCAACCTTAAAGCGTTGAACCAATAAATCAGTTATATTGATGTTCATTTAATTTGAATAAACGGTTTTATGTAATATTGTATTTTTTTGTAAATATCACGCAATTCGCGAGTGTGATAGCTTGAAAGAAAAAGAGAAAAAATCGTGACTCTCTTTTATCTTAAAAAACATTCTTTATCCTAATATGTTTAATAATTTAAATAATAATTTAACAAACCCAAAAATTATTTAATTTTAATAAATGTTTTTTGATTTGTATTGGATTTGAAGTCAGTTTTATGTTTTGTTAAAGTTTTAGTTTATTTCTTTTTCGTTAGTTAATTATGGAATGGTATAAACAATACATCATCGATACACGATCGCAGCATTCGCGGGACACCTGTTGTTAGTTATCGAAGTGTTCCATTGTCTATATTCAGTCTTCATCAGATCCTAATACTAAAACTACTATATATACATATACTAAAACCTTCCCTGAAAAATATACATTTGAATAACGAAAACCTTATCTAAATCGGATAAGTGGTTTTTGAGGAAATCGCGGCCACACATTCGCGGGAGAACTGATTTTTTTTTGAAGACCGTTAAAAATACAAAATGTTTTTATGAAATATTTATTTCAGTTCGGTTCAGTATTTTGCATTTTAAATGCTTACAACTATTTCAAATAAGTCTCATCTCTGCCTATACGTTGCTGTTACACCACAGGACAAATTAGTTTTGTACCCACTAGACAATTATATCAGTAAATGATGCTCAACGTGTGGCGCACAACATGGATTTATAAACTTTGTTGTAATCAATCATATAGGGTTTTTTATACATCCATGGTTGTAATTATTTCAATATCATTTATCTCCAATGTCATTTTATAAAAATGTGTGGTTATAATGGCTCCTATAGCGTACGTTTATGGTTTAAATATCTTATCATTAATTCAAAGGTTATTATAAGCTTCTTATACTGGCAAGCCAAACTCTCTCGCAAGCGCCTTTATGGGATGGCAATACTCGTCGTATCCTTGGTTCAATCTCTGCAATTAATTAAATAAATTTGAAATTAATTACTGTTATGTTAGCGATTAAACTTAAATTGTATCTAGTTAGCCCACAGGATGATACTTTTCGTAATCTGAGAGCGTTTGATAATTGCTTGACTAAAATCACACCCTATCACAATTCCTGGAGACAAACCTTGTATGAGTTTTAGAACACTTACGTTTTCAAGTTGGCTGAGGTGCTCGTCCCTGGAGTGGCTACCTAGCTGACGTCGGCGCGAATGGAAAATATTAATTGCCTCAGTTTTAGCTTTCTCATGAAAGTCTGGGAATTGTTTGAGGACCTTCACAAGCCACGGCACGATGAGAATCGTAAGCAGGGACGGTTTACAATTGGTCTCCATTTTTCTACTGTAATGATTGTACGCTTCCTCGACTGCTCTTTTATTATTGCCTTCGTTTATGTCTCGCAGTTCGCTGTAACGGCGTTCCAAGCTCTGCAACAATATATATCAAAATTGTCTTACAGAATTCGTTCGTTTACAGAAATCGTTTAATTTGTCTCTACTCTCTCGTATGTGCGGCTAGGTACCTATCACCGCAATGTGTTTTTCTATTGCCAAGCAGCAGTGTGCATGCACTGCTGTGTTCCGGTTTGAAGGACGTTGTAGCTAGCATAATTACTGGGTATTATGAGACTTAACATCTAATACATCAGGGTGACGAGCGCAGCGGAATGCCACGCAGTACTTTGAAATAAAACGTTCTGTATGATGTTGCTACTGTTTACGGGCGGTCGAATCGCTTACCATTAGAAGAGCGGAATGCTCGTTTCGTCATTCTAAGCAATAAAAAAAAAGTAATATGACGGGCTCTTTAGTAAGTTCAGGATCGCCGTCTCTAGCCAACTTTTGTGACGCCCGTGATGGACGGCAGCGTGCCTCACGCTGCCTCTGACGGCAAGGGCGTCCTTCGGTGTGCGGGGGCTTCTGAGCCCCCGCAACAACAGGAGAAGGACCGCAACAGCGGTACGCGCAGGGGCGGTTGCGGACGACAACTTAGACGTGAGTCGGAGGAAGCCCGCAGCCGTCCCTAATGCGCCGAAGATGGCCACCGCGGAGTTTTAGTTGGTATGCCGTGCGGTGTACATAGGTTAGGGACTCGGCCCGGCGGTTGCCCGACGTTTTCCATCTCTCCGGGCGGCTCAACGTCGGGTCGTAAGGCACGGTGAACCCAACATAACCGCTCAGTCGTTCCCCTTGAACACTGGGCGGTAGTAATAAGTCACTTTCTCCGCGTTAACAAAAAAAAAAAACGGTATCGCCGTCGAGGTGCCATCACATTCATGAGACGTTCACCTTAGACTTTGGTGAACAAGAATGTAATTAGTACTAGTATATGTCATATGAAGCTGCTGACCTCGACCAGTTTCTTCCTGTCGGGATCTTCATCGTCGTCGTCTCCTGTGGTTCGATTGGACATGAATTCTTCGAGCGCATCTGCCAGGGCGTTCTGGTGCACCTTACACAGGTCATCTGGATGCAAGCAGTAGACTTCCGGGCTCCACATTCTCGCCATGTGATTGTTATAGGCGTGTTGAGCTGCTTGCATAGCCGTTCTGTTTGCGTTGCTGTTGATCAGCGTATTTTTGCTATGTTGCTCCTTGATGTTCTGGAATTCATCATGGGTGTAAAAATACAAGAAACCGTAACTCTGTTAAATGTACTTATCTAAAATTGTAATTCACTATTTGCTAAAATTATTAGAATTACATGGCTCTAAGGAGTAGGTATTTGATATTATCATATTTATGTGACCACTGTGATAAATTAAAAACATAGAACCGTACCTTCTCTAGCATTTCAACATAAGGATCTTCGGGTTCGTCGTTGTCGATGTTGCGATGGGATCTGAACGTGTACAGCGCGTACTGCTTGGCCTCGGAGTGCCGCTGGTTGAGCAATGACCCGCTGAAGAAGGAGCCTACCTCGATCGAATTCGCGATACACTTAACATACTCATCTTGAGCCTTCGCCACAAAGCCTCGGTTATTCTGTTCGTTCTTGATACGCAACTCCTTGATTTTTCCTTCCAATCTCTGAAAGTTTACAAATTGCTTGTAGATGTTAATTTGGATTAGGATGATATCGGTGAATTTTGAGGCATATCTGTTTATTTTATTTGGAAGGATACTCGGATCTTTGGGACTGGTCCTTGAGCTGTACCATTAAGGCGCAACGCAGACAATGACACCTTATTGCCGAGAAAAACTCTTTACACTATTAAAAGAAACTTGCAGTTGCTTTACCAACTGTTAACTAAATCGTGAATTTCCTCTGATAAACACAAACAAATACATAAAATAAGATAATAGCAGAAATAGTTATGACGATCTTTTTGTATTAACAATTGAATCAGGTAGAGAAAAGTTTAAGGAAGTAAATGAAGATAGTAGTAAATGTCGATATGTAATAAGTAGCGTTTGTTATTGCATCCGTCTGCTGCAGATCAGCTAAGTTTGAAGTCGGCCAAATTATGACATGGAGAAATGTAGCGAGGGACACCCATACCATGTATATGAGAGATGATATATGATTTGTTCTCGCCAATAGGGACGTAGTTACGGTAAGGCTAGGCAGAGCACTACATGAAAAAATGTGATCCTGTACCTCCAAAAACGCATCTCTTTCCTCGTCGCTTTCCGATGAAGTATGAAGTGAATTGAAACACTCTATGCCATTAGTGACTGCCTTCAGATGCAGCAGTTCCAGGTCAGTCGGGTGTAAGCACAACACTGCGTCTCCGCACAACTCCTGGATGGTATCCTCATACACCTTGTTCGCGTTAGCTACGGCGTTTTTAAATTTAGCGTCATTTAACGCCTCGTAGGAAGACAAGCGTGATTCCAAATCCTGTAAGGTTTATTCGGTTACTTCAGTATTTAAAATATATTCACGAAAGGAAAAATTTTAATGCCAGCAAAGAATACCTTCTTTTCAAATAGATCTCTGTTTATAACCTTAAATTTTGTTGAATAGGTACATCAGACATAATTATTCAAAAGTGCCCACAATAACCCAACGTTAGAATAATAATAATACCAGCCCTGTATTATATTCTGTCCCACTGCTGGGCACGGGCCTCCTCTACTACTGAGAGGGTTTTAGGCCTTAGTCCACCACGCTGGCCTAGTGCGGGTTGGTAGACTTCACATGCCCTCGAAATTTTTAGAAAGAACTTCTTAGGTATGCAGGTTTCCTCACGATGTTTTCCTTCACCGTTAAAGTGAACAATAATTGATAAACAATACACACATAACTTCGAAAAGTCAGAGGTGTGTGCCTTGGGTTTTGAACCTCCGGATATTGTCTCAACAGACCGTTCCATTTCCAACTAGGCTATCGGCCACTTTCTTCACTTGTCTTTTCGTTAGAACTACGCACCAAATTGTATAATTTGAGTACAGTAAAGGATTTTAAACAGATAGGTAAAGCGAAGTATCAACTAGTAATTATCATAATATCACCATAAAACTCCCTTCATAGAGACTCACACCTCCAAGTAGTTTGAATCCGTATTATTACGAAATCCGTATTCGCTATTGCGAAGGGTTTGTGCAGAATTTGATGCATCAGTGTTGAACAGTAGTTATGTTGAGTACCGTGATAAATCTGGCGAGGCAGTCGTCGATGTCCTTCTGCGGGCCCATCTTCTTCCTGGCGGCGAAGGCTTGCCGTGCGCAGTCCAGCGCGTGCTCGTGCGCGCGGCGTAACTGGGCGGCGCTCACGCTGGGCTGGCGCGCGCCGCAGCTCTCCTCCATCGCGCGCGAGTACTCCTCGCACGCCTCGCGCTCCGCCGCCATCAGCGCCGCCTCCGACGTCGCCTGTGCGGGGGGACGCGCTCAATATACGTCTGACGACACGTCCCGAGCTATACTATACACACACTCACTCACGCCTATTATCACCGAAGGGGTAGGCAGAGGCGCAACTAGTGTACCCACTTTTCGCCGTTATTCCGTCCCATGATGTGATAGGGGGCGAGCCTATCGCCATGTCGGGCACAAATTCCAGACTCCGAGCTGATATTGAATAGAAAAACTCAATATCACTTTGCCCGACCCGGGACCTCAGCATTGCAGTCGTACCATAATACAACTACGCCACCGAGGCAGCTATACCATAATTACTTTAATTACTGGTGGTAAGTCTCTTATATTCTGTAAGAGTCCGTCTGGGTAAGTACTAGGTACCACCGCAATGTCTAGTTGTACCGCCAAGTAGTGTGATGCACGGTTGTGTTTCGATTTAAAAGACATTGTAGCCAATGTGACTACTGGACATAATGGGACTTAACATCTTATGTCTCAGGATGAAGAGCGCAGTGGAATGCCGCACAGTACTTTGTAACTCAAGGTGCTGGATGGTGTTTCTATTGTTTATGTGTGGTCGTATCACTTACCATCAGGCGAACGGTATGTTCGTCTCGTGATTCAAAGCAATAAAAAATAAAAAAGTATTTTAAAGTAGTTGCTTCAATCTCAAAATAATCATTATATTAAATACCTTCATAATAGTGACAGGTTCAGGCAGCTTGTTACTGTTGAAGATGTTCATGTAAGTTTTGAAGTAATAAAAGAGGTCGCTGCATTTGACGGGGTGTCCGTTGATTTTCTTGGGTGTTAAATTTTCGGGTCCAAATATAGAAGGCACAAGATCAAGAAGCGACTTTTTAAATTCCTCACGAATGCCTGCAATTGAAGGTGCAGATTTAATAAAGTTGACTGAAACTGAAAGATCTGCCATCACTGTAGCGAATTTCTATTTATTTTGTGGAAACGTGACCAACTTGAGAAAACAATATCAAAGTAAAGAAATAATACAAAATATCACCGTGCATAATACGAAAGTTCTCAATGCAGCTAAGGACCTTTGACAGATGCTACCTACTCGGTTATTAATGTATCTTTACTGGAGATGAACATAACTATTCAACAATTTCTGAATTGGGTAAAAAGGCTATTTTAATTGAACAATTAATATTAATCTGATGGTGTACAACTGGCCCCTTATAAGCAATACTAGTAGTGCTCCCGGCTACGCCCGCGTGAAAAAGTTTTTCCGGTACAAAAATATTTTCCCGGGATAAAAAGCCTATAGCACTCAGGAGTTATGTAGCTTCCTATTAGTGAAAGTATTTTCAAAATCGGTTTAGTAGTTCCTGAGATTAGCGCGTTTAAACAAACAAACAAACAAACTCTTCAGCTTTATATAATATTAGTAATAGTATAGATGAAGTTTTTTAACATACTATAATAATTAAATTGAATTGGTGTGAGTACTATGAATGTGCCAGCTTTAATTTAACTAAATGTCAGAAAATATCTACCATGCAGTCCGTCTATTTAGCATTATTAACTTACTGGATAAACGTCCGTCGTACTCTTGCTCTGTCACTGAAAAGCCAGGGTGGGGCATGAGGAACGCCTTGACGGCATCGAAGAACGTACGAATGGATTCACGCAGGCCTCTCATGTCTTCAGTATGACTGGCATTGATCTAAAAACATGAATCGGAATGACGAGTTGAAGGCAAAAGCACGAAATAGTTTGTACTTAAATCAAAATTTTGGTGATATTAGGCGTTTATGCTGATGCTCACTTCAAGCCTCTTGGCCAGCAACTGCTCGCCGCCCGAAGCGCCGTATGCATGCTGGTAAGGGTAGGGCCAGTCACGCACGAGGAACATTAGCACTTGGAACGCTGTCTCATCCTGATCCTTAGCCAGTTTGCCATACTCCACGAACAACTATAACAGAAAATATCCGTACGCTGAACACAGAAACACTTATCGTCACGCAGGTGACTTGGTGCTAAAGCAACTCCAACAGCTGTTAGGTTTTTAGTAGTTTAATGTTTAGTGTAATTTACATGTCGTCAGCAAATCCCATAATTTATGAATAAACAAGTTGTATCGTTTAATAGTAAAAATGACAAAAGAAAATAAGTAGGTACATGTACAGGTGCCCCTATCTGGACTATTACTATTATTGTCATCATAATGAAGATAAAGTAAAAGCGTTACAATTTAATAACTTATGAAGGATTTTGAACCTTTGTTATATAAAATATTTTAATATATAAAGAGGCCGATTCCACTATTTGAAGAAAACTAACACATCACACACGCACTCTGCAATTATGCTGGAAAATCATATCATACCCTATTTTGAGACAGATACGAGCAGATATAGACGAGCCTTATCCTAAGAACAGTAACAACATTACATGTAGATGCTGCAGGTCATCCTCCTTGATGTTCTCCTTGAGGTTGTATATCTGCACGGAGCTGAGCAGAGTGGAGAGCGCGAAGATGGTGGAGCAGTCACGCACCGTGCTGCTGCTGTCGAACGTGCCCTGCGTGTCCATCAGTAGCACCGCCACCTGCCGGCAACACGCTTAAATGTAAACTACTCCACTACGTGGGACATACATCTTCCCTAGCCTCACCGACATAGGTACAAAGAATCAGATGCTGTGGCAGTGGTGGCTTTCTCAAAGAGATAAAAATCGCATTACGGCACAATACTATAAGAATGATATTTCTCCATAAGAATTTCAAAGATTTGAAATCTGCCAACTCCTCCTAATTTAGCGTGATAGACTAAACCTTTGAATAATAGATAGAGGGGGCTAATGATCAGCAGAGGGACTGTGTATAATTAATAATAAAGGATTCTAGTATGATGATGTATATCATCAGATATAAATAAAGAAATATATTAATAAATCAAACAGAAGCGACTGCTTAAAAGACATAGTATTACTTAAATATAACGTGCGTTACATCAGCTCGTACATACAAAGATCAAAATATATTACGCCTTTATTCCCGAAGGCATAGGCAGAGGTGTAACCAGGGCACCCACTTTTCGCCATGTATGTTCCATCCCATGATGTGATAGGGACAAGCCTATTGCCATATTGGGTACCAGTTCCAGACTCCGGTCTGATACTGAGTAAAAAAACACAATATCACTTTGCCTGGCCCGGGATCCGAACCCGACATCTCAGAGCGGTTGTTGATCGCGTACATAATACAACTGAGTCACCGAGGCAGGCGGTAGACCTCGTACATCCGAATAACAACTTTTCTATCCTGACGTAGTTGCAGTAAAACAGTGATAGGTATATCCTGTACCGTTTCTCCCTTGTAATGAATTTTAATGGGTTTAGACCAAAGATGTAAGCCCGTAGTCTCGCGATCGCAGCCTCCTCGCCAACGGAATCCACTGAGAGGTTCGTTTTCATCCCCCAACCACTGACCACCGTTGCGAAGAGATTCCTGGAACATACATACATATACATATACACTCACGCCTATTATCCCCGAAGGGGTAGGCAGAGGCGCAACTAGTGCACCCACTTTTCGCCGACATTCCGTCCCATGATGTGATAGGGGGCGAGCCTATCGCCATTCCTGGAACATGTTAATATTTAATATATTACCTATATATTGGATAGATGTTTGGGCAGTTATATTACTGCAAGAAAGTCGGTCAAATCTACGTATAACTGCCAATGTATACGGCTGTACACTACACACTTATAGATAAGACTAGAAGACGTTTCATATTTAACATAGGGGAAGCTATATCGTGAACTTATGTATTTTCACTTCGGCAATATTTTTACTGTTACAACCACTCGGGTAAGTGATCTATCATATTATAGGGTTCTTGAAAACCATTATCCACTCTGTGCATCTCCACTATTAAGAATCACCAATCTTTCCTGTATTACGCCCAGTACCCACCGGTGCGCTGAGGTATTTAATGAAGAAGTCCAGCAGGAAGGACTTGCCCCCACGGTACGCGCCGGCCACGCTCACCAGCACCACGGGTAGGTTCTTCACATCCTCGTGGAGCAGGATCTCCTTCAGCGCCGCCTCGTCCAACTTGTATGTGTGGTCTTCTTTCACCTTCACCACTTGGATTCCACATGGTCCATCCGAACCACTCATATTCACGGTCGCTGCGGCAACTAATGGGTATTTTAGTTAAACTTTTAAAAACAAAAAATTTTTAGGGATAAATTATCCTACTGTGCTACTGAAATGTCCTGTATCCTACTGTGCAAATATCTGCAGTTGGAAGAAAAAGATTTAGCCGTTAACCGCTACACGCTAGACCAATATCATATTAAGATTTCGTTCCTACTTGATCGAAGTTGTATCAAGTAGGTTAGGGGAGGCCTATGTCCAGCAGTGGACTGATAAAGGCTGATGATGATGATGATGATGATTGAAAAATATGTACGGTACTAGGTGTTACTCTCGGCTTCGCCTGTGTGAAAAGCTTTTCCTGCTACAAAAAAGTCCATAAAACACAGTGCGACGCCAGCGCCCTCTACTTAATGAATGAGATTAAAATATACATTATTTCCCGTGAGAGCAAATTACCGAGATAAAAAGGTCCAGAACACGCTCTAATTTCATCCAAATCTGTGTAGTTGTTTCTGCGTTTACTTGTAACAAACATCCAAACAATTTCACAAACTTTCGGATTTATAATAATTATAATATTAGTAAGAAGTAAGATAAAATGAATGACATTCAATCTGGATTGTAATTAGTAAAATGTCTATTAGCATGAAGTATCTGGGCTTAGTCCTAGATAGCCGGTGGCGATTCCGCACCCACTTTAAGGAGTTGAGGACGAAATTGTCCCGGGCAGCGGGCGCTCTTTCCGGTCAGCTGCCCAACCTGGAAGGTCCTGGCTTCCCTTGCCGGAGGCTGTATCACGGAGTCGTGCGGTCCATGGCCCTTTATGGCAGCCCCGTTTGGGCTGACTCCCTGAACCGCCCCTGCGTCGCTCTCCTGCGCGCTCCGCAGAGAGCTTTAGCGCAGCGGGCGGTCAGGGCGTACCGCACGGTCTCTTTCGAGGCGGCTTGTTTATTGGCCGGATTTCTGCCCTGGGACCTGGACGCCAAATCCCTTGCCGATGCATTTCTTTGGCGGGAGGAGGCGTTCAGTCGCGGGCAACGTCCGGCCCTGAAGGAGGTGGAGGCGAAGAGGGTCTCCCTACGGCGAGCCGCCGTGGAGGAGTGGCGTCTCAGGCTGGAGGCCCCGTCGTGGGGGCACAGGGTCGTAGAGGCAGTGCGTCCTGTCTTTGCCGATTGGCTGGACAGGCGCCACGGAGCGGCAACATACCGCCTGACGCAGGTGCTCACCGGGCATGGCTGCTTCGGTGAGTTCCTGTTTCGAGTGGTGGGGATAGAGGAGTCGGCCATGTGTCACTATTGTAACAACTGCCCAATGGACACGGCCAAACATACGTTGGAGTTTTGCCCAGCCTGGGATGAAGAACGCAGCGCTCTCAGAGCAGTCGTCGGAGAAGACCTCTCGCTGCCGGCCGTGGTCGCTTCCATGATCGGCGGCTGGCAGGCGGTGGCCCACTTCTGCGAGGTGGTCCTCTCGCGGAGGGAGAGTGCCGAGAGGGATCGCCAGCGCAGTGGTGATCGCTCCCGCCGCCAGACGAGACGTAGGAGGCGTCGGGTGGACGACTGACCGACGTCTCCCGCCCTGTGGATTGGGGGCGTTTGGAGAATTCCACCCTGCCTCTCGTAAAAGGCCACTAATAGGGGCCACCGGGGGTCACGGGTGGGTGGAAGGGGCCGTCCACCTATTTGTCTAGCCAACTTTTGTGACCCCCGTGATGGACGGCAGCGTGGCGGTTAGGCCTCACGATGCCGTTGACGCCGAGGGCGTCCTTCGGTGTGCGGGGGCTTCTGAGCCCCCCCCCCCCAACAACAGGAGACGGACCGCAATAGCGGTACGCGCAGGGACGGTTGCGGACGACAACTTAGACGTGAGTCGGAGGAAGCCCGCAGCCGTCCCTAATGCGCCGAAGATGGCCACCGTGGAGTTTTGGTTGGTATGCCGTGCGGTGTACATAGGTTAGGGACTCGGCCCGGCGGTCACCCGAAGTTTTCCATCTCTCCGGGCGGCTCAACGTCGGGTCGTAAGGCACGGTGAACCCAGCATAACCGCTCAGTCGTTCCCCTTGAACACTGGGCGGTAGTAATAATTCACTTACTCCGCGTCAACAAAAAAAAAATATTACTTGGGTTCGATTGAATTCTATGTTATGCCTTTTACTTGGAAATAACATAAAATAAAAACATTAAGTAATTTTTATGCAATGAAATGCAATCAGCCCTATATTATATACTGCCCACTGCTGAGCACGGGCCTCCTCTACTACCGAGAGGGGTTAGGCCTTAGTAGTCTACCACATGCAGCACCGAATAAAATCATGTCAATGAACGAGGTTTCGATATTATGTACGAGTTATTTACAGTAGTCAGTAGAGGAACCGCCGAACTGGTAATAACATGAACAAAGCACAGTACATGCCCCGGGACTTCCCCGAACACAGTTTGCGACGAGCGGCGGCGTCGGGCGGCCGACCTTGGACGGCGGAACACTCATTGTTCGTAATAAACCGGCGCGGTGACTCAAATATTAATTTATGCTATCTTCGTTCCATTCGGTACTTCATCACATTTTTTTACAATCGAAGTTGGTCAGATAGGCCAAGAATGAAATTGACATGGGTCTTTTAGCGAGTGATCACAACTTTACATAACAGTAGGTACTTGGTACTAGGAAAATGGGGTTTGGCAGAAAAAGAGATTTTTAGGTCCTCGGCAAAGCTACTGATCGTGTAATATCCTGCGCAACATAACACGTTATTCCCTTTTCAGGAGTAGGCAAAAGTGCATCGACCCCACATATTGTCATCTGACACTAACTCGAACTAGAGACCAAGATAGAGTTCGTTCGATCGATGACCACAGCAGTTCTACTATGTACCTTTGTACAAAAAAAGTTAAAATTATTTTGCTTCCTATTTGAGAATCGTCCCATTGATCTCTATTTTGTACTCAAACCAGTTGCTTGTAGCGTGGCTCTACCAGCTCTATTTTTAGTAAAACTTCACATGGACATGTGAAAGATCATTCCCGTTAATTTTTGTGGGTCGGTAGGAAGTATAACTAAGTAGTTATACCGAATTCAACAACAATAATCTATAAATGCAAGTACGTTGATGTTCTACTAAATCCAACAAAAAGTTCCCCGCTTAACAAATTGAAAATTACGACCTAGTAATCCCTTTATTTTGAATCCGGTTAGTTAGTTTTCCCTCTCCGAACCCTCCCACGTGAAAGCTGATGGCCATAGGATGATGCAATGCAGTTGTTCTTTGTTCTCACCTCTGAGCACAGCAGCTATCATAAAGCTTTTCCTTTCCTGCACCCGTTAGAACAAAACATGTTGTTACAAGTTACTTTATGTTTAACTAGGTGATGCTTGCGGCTCCGCCCACGTGAAAGAGTGTATCCGGGATAAAAAGTAGCCTATAACACTCAGGAGTAATGTACCTTCTTATTAGTGAAAGAAC
The DNA here is from genome assembly GCA_949316025.1 of Lapara coniferarum. Classification (NCBI taxonomy): domain Eukaryota; kingdom Metazoa; phylum Arthropoda; class Insecta; order Lepidoptera; family Sphingidae; genus Lapara; species Lapara coniferarum. The sequence continues at coordinate 3,805,477 of OX438919.1, read as the reverse complement.
TTTCAAAATCGATTCAGGGGTCCCTGAGATTAACGCGTTCTACCAAACTCTTCAGCTTTATAATATTAAGTACTTTGAAGGCGTCTGTTGTCTATGATTCACATTGACACATGCCAAAATAAATCTTAACATCGCCGAAATTAATACGAATTTGGTTTGCAAATATTACATTTGCCCTTGTTAATTTTAATGATAATAATAATATTGTAGTCATAGTTCTCCGTTATGAAACGCCAAGTCATAGATCTGATTTCAGTCGAGCTTTCTTGGTGTGAATTTGGAAGCATTTTATTTTTAATTACTACTAAATGACGTGAACAATATGCCGCTCGCCAGAGGGTGAGCGATACGACCGCCCATAAACAGTACCAACACCATAGAGAACTTTTAATTACTGCGTGGCATTCCGCGCGCATGTCACTGTCTCTGCTCGTCATCTTGAGACATTACCTAGATGTTAAGGCCTGATTTAACCACTCCACTGATAATGTGCCTGATAGGCTATTCAGAACTTATGCGCCATATAAACCACTTTTGGTTTCACAGGTCTCGAATAGAAATATCTGGCAGAAAAAATCACTGGTAATGTGTTAGGTTTATTTGTTAGACAGCGTTATATGTCAAATAGTTATCAGGAACTCGTGAAACTGCGCCCGAATACTCAAACGCTACTTAAATATTTGAGATGACCTTACGGATTTAAGCATTCGTTAAGGTTGAAATTGGTATACTGAAACGTTACTTATCTACTAACTTTAAATGTAAGGCGACTCAGTTTAAGGTCTTCTTATTGATTTAATCGGTATTCACAAAAGCTGCTTAAAGTTTGACAGCTATGTAAGGCCTCCTCATATGGCTGTTAATGGAGATTAATTTGAGAGTGCTTCAGACTAGTCTCAAATCTTTACGTTCAAATCTTTAATAATTTTATTGCGTAATACCTACTTATTATATTCTCTTTAGATTGAATAAATCGTCTTAATCTTCACTATAATCATTGTCTGAGGAGGAATATAGTGTCAATGGAAGAAATCGAGAGAAATTACACGCTTTCGAAGAATACAATTATGATGAATTTAAAAGAAGATTCCGACTTAGCAAGGAAACTGTTCTTCATTTATATTATTTAAATCGGGACATTATCCAGCCGGACACAAAAAGAACCGCAGACAATCCAATCGATAGTCCAAGGTCATCGGGTTTCTTTTTCACGGGAAACAACCAACGCGACGGTAGTACATTGTATTGTGCGTAGTATGGCGGTTGAATTAGCATTTATAATTAATATGCCTACTTCTGATGATAAAACTGAAATAAGAATTATTATGAATGTTATCGTTGTTGAGTTTCTTTTTCCAAAGTGGCTAATGTCAACCCTGACATACTGCCAAGTGGCAATATAAGCTCATCACATCAATGTTAAGAATATAATAATTAATAAACTATTTCTAATAATGAATATGCCATTCCTACATATTAAAAACCCAGGATAGTTTTTTTTAAACATACTTAACATTTTTACTATGTAGCATCTGCACATAGTACATAAAATACACACGAAAATTAAATATAATAACATTGAAAATCATTTTTAAACTGAGCATTGTGTTATTCGATTTATTTATTTTTAACATCTTAAAAATTATACTGCGTGAAACGACACATAAATATCAAAGTTATTATAATTGTAATCGAATACAAACTTTTTATAATCTGTAGCAAAATAACTGCTCCTCAACTGAGTTTTCCATCAAATCTTTTAAAGTACGTTTGAGAATGCCATTTAAAATAAGAAGCCTGCTAAAATTAAGTAGGCCTCATATAACTTGGTTGGTTGAGTAGCGTTTGAGTATTCGGGGGTAAGTATCACCAAAATAATGAATTAAAACAAGAGCACATCATGACACTTCCAAGTTCCCGCCAAAACTCCCTAATGCTATTTACGTAGGTGTTTTGCTATTTTACGTAGAATGAGTTACTGACTTGTACTGTTTATATTTACTATGGTAGATTAAATTTTCGCAGCTCACAGTTTAACAACGTACGAACAGTTTATGAAAGAAGCAGCTACAAATAAAGCAGCGAATGTAAAAAATACCAAATTATGATTATCTTATCTGTAGATATGCGGTACATAATGAAAGCCGGCACTCGATAATGCAATGAATTAAAATCTAGACAACCAGACGCTTGTCTTCTTTCAATACAAAAACATCTGTGTTGCTGGAATTATTGTTTGTTTGATATGTAAAAAAGGATAGTTAAAAACCATGTATTTGGCTTAAGTGTTAAAACACCATTTCTTTTTCTATAAACACGTATTTTCAAGGATAATGGTAGGTAAAATACTAAAAGAAATGACAAAATTTATTATTATTAACTATGGTCTATTTATAAATTAAAACTTACCAGTAATGTTATCGAATTATTTATTGTTGAGCACTCGATAAGACACCGATGAACCGCCTCGGTTGAGATAAAATTCGCAACTGAAATCTAGACTCTGGGACTACTCTGAGGGACATTCGGCGATTGCGCTCCCGCCGTCGCCTGCATTCGTATTGGTTGAATCCCATCAAATATACAAAACGGATTTACATTAGTTGTGTATTCAATCCATTTTAAGATTTATTACAACGATATAAGACTTAAAATTATGTTCATTTATTAAGGATTTATAATTTGCAATATGATGTAAGAAGTCATTTTTATATTTAGTGAGTGCTCAGAACAATTATTATTCTGAGAGTGACTGCGAATTTCTTGTATATGCAAACGCATTGCACGAACCTGCACAAGCGTGTACGGGCATGAACCAACGCGTCGACGTCTTTTTTCCACCACAAAACTCTTATCATCAAAGTGAGCATAATTTAATTCTGGGGGATCAAGTTTTTAAAGGCGAAATCTTGCCCATCTAGCAGCCCATTCAGAATAGAGTAATGATGCAATGAGATTGATGCTTACACAAAAGTACTCCAGGAAGGAAAGAACTTGAGGAAAAATAACATACTATTTATTAGTCATCTATTTACGTTGCGGTTGATAACAGCGTAAGAGAGTCGTATGTTGTTCCGAGCATGTATTGAGGTGGTTGCTGCGCTCCGCTAAATACTCCTCAGTAAAACTTCTTTATGTTGTAGTTTTTAATTTTTTCTGTAACTGCGTTCGGTTAGATAGCGTCGGATTGTCTAACTTTGTGCCGTTGAGCAGCAGTGTGCACCGTTGTTACTGGTTATATTAGCGATTGTAAGATTGTTACCAGAGGATGATTAAAACAAGGCGAATGCTGGCTAAATACTACTATTCATTGGCAAATACAATCGTTTTATAATAAGATCGGTCATACATAATAGTTGTGTATTATACTAAGTAGTGTACATACATTTCAGATATAGCTTATATTATACCGGATCATAATATCCAGGTAGATAGAATTTAAGAAAGTGGTAGAGACACTCTGTAATCATGTATAATCTTCAGCAAAATTGCCCAGCCTTTGCAAATTGTTACAGTTAGGCCAAAATGAAGATATTAAAGTCAATACTAGACTATGTTAGTGAACTTTATATTGTTATTTAATAAGGACTAAGGCATCAAAATTCATCGAATGTATAGGGAACGTGCACGAACTATAGAGAGCAGCACAAAATCGACACAAAAGCCACATTTGAATAAAAAAGGAACTTTCAAAGCTATAATTTACATACATACATATACACTCACGCCTGTTATCCCCGAAGGGGAAGGCAGAGGCGCAACTAGTGCACCCACTTTTCGCCGTTATTCCGTCCCATGATGTGATAGGGGGCGAGCCTATCGCCATATCGGCCACAAATTCCAGACTCCGGGCTGATACTGAATAGAAAAACTCAATATCATTTTGCCCGACCCGGGGATCGAACCCGAGACCTCAGCTTTGCAGTCGTACTGTAATACAACTACGCCACCGAGGCAGTCAATAATTTATTTTTATTGTGTCAAAAATTATAAAATATAGGTTCCGGCTGAATATTATTGAATATTATTGATACCTAGCGTGGCCAGAATGAGCTTTTTTTAGATGGGAGCTTGTTGTTTTGATGTTATTGAAGCAAAATTAGGAGGTTATGTTCCCTGTATTACAGATTCGTTAGTTTTGAATATTATCTTACATCTTTATTTTTATAAACTACGTAATGACACATTTCTAAATGCTTTTGGAACTCATAATTATATATGTTTTATACAGCCTTTTATTATTTTTGACGATTTTCACACAACCATGACATCTAAGTACTTACTTAGGTTGTATTCTTGTGAACATAATAGAATTTCACACCATTTGATTTGTTTATTTTTATGTTTTGAAGCATCCAGATACACAGCAATACATTATGAACAAATTAAATGTTATTTTTCATAATTTTAATGAATATTTTATGTTAATGCCAAGTATCGATGTGCTGAATAAGATTGCGCCACCAGATGGTAGAGGTTGCGACGTGCACGTTCCTTATACGCGAGATGTTTTCGGCTTGACTTAATTTCTTTTTATTTTGTCACATTTTTGTCCGCTTGAAATGAAAACAAATTGAATGATGATTGAATGTAAATAATATTGTTTTTATTACTAAACTAGCTTTTGCCCACGGCTTCGCCCGCGTTAATAAGTTTTTCCGGGCTAAAAGTACATAAAAACCTTCCCGTTGAATCACTCTATCCAACACATTTTGGATAAAGATTACCTAATATTATGACGTTGATACAACTCTTAACAAATAATGCATTAATTTCGACCAAATTTGATTACCATAAAAACGGTTCTAGTGAGTTAATCTTAAAATATAGACACATACTGTCCCGGACATTTTATTAAATCATTTCAAGAGGAATAATTCTTTCATACATATATTTTTGGTATATTGAACCGTTTTCGCAGCGCACGCAATGGAAGCCCTCAAGGATGAATAAATTTCCCCGCTTTTTTCACATTTTCCATTATTTCTTCGCTCCTAATAGTTGCATCGTGATGTTATATAGCCTAAAGCCTTCCTCGATAAATGGTCTATTCAACACAAAAAGAATTTTTCAATTCGAACCAGCAGTTCCTGAGATTAGCGCGTTCAAACAAACAAACAAACAAACAAACTCTTCAGCTTTATAATATTAGTATAGATTTAAGCATACCGAGACATCTCCTAACACGGACGTGTCAAATAAGACAGCGACTTATTACTATAATAATTTATAATAACTTTTGGATGAAAAATTTGGTCCAGCTTTCCGGGCCATAACTAGCTATACTGTTTTATGTCTTTGGTTACTTTCTTTTGGTGTCTACTATCTACATATCAAACGACAATATTCAACGGTTCCAACAATATTTATAAAAATTTCAAAGTCAGTACTGGTCAATGACAAATATTTTAAAAGCAATAGGTATCTGTAAAATCAAGTCGTCTGATTCTAAATCTCTTAATCTTTCATTAGTATTCGCTGCAACCTGAAAAATATTGCGAAGTTTCGAGTTCCGAAGGATTCAGCGATAATAAAAATTCCACATGCTACAATTATTAAATCACTATTATCTTTCTCGGTCACTTTAATATTGCAAATAACTTTACTGAGTAGAATAAAGACTGCCTTGGTGGCGTAGTTGTATTACAGTACGACTGCAAAGCTGAGGTCTCGGGTTCGATCCCCGGGTCGGGCAAAGTGATATTGAGTTTTTCTATTCAATATCAGCTCGGAGTCTGGAATTTGTGCCCGATATGGCGATAGGCTCGCCCCCTATCACATCATGGGACGGAATAATGGCGAAAAGTGGGTGCACTAGTTGCGCCTCTGCCTACCCCTTCGGGGATAACAGGCGTGAGTGTATATGTATGTATGTACTTTACTGAGTTATAATAAAACTGCAAAATCTCTTTCCATAATGCGGCCATCACTAAATACAAAATCGCGCTAATGCCACGGCTCTCGGGTCGCCCGTCAAACTTGGTTCCTGTTATGCTGCTTGCAGTGTTCTTATGCCGTCGGTTAACCCGCCGGCACTACACTAACCAGCCGGTTCACTTGCCGGGCCGGCAACTTTGATGTGTAGACATCATTCTTCTTCTTTGTCGTATTCTTCATTACTGAAGGTCGTGCCCGCTTTAGTAAGCCTTGGTGGTGGCGGTGACGAGCCGCTTCCACTCCACTCTGTTTTGTGCCTGTCGCAGAGCCTCCGTGACTGGGACTCCCATGACTTCTCTGACAGTGTCAGACCATCGGGTAGGTGCTCGGCGTCTAGGTCTTCTGCCATCTACACTACCCACGACAACCAGCTTATCCAGGTTGTTTGACTGCCTTCTTGCTACATGGCCAAAGTACGAGTGGTTCTTCCGGTAGCAGATTGTGGAGAGCCTGGTTTCGAACTTAAGCTGGCTGAGTATGGTAGACACCATTAGCAAATATTAAACTTGTCATTACAGCTAGTTATACTTGGTTTATTTGTGTTAAGTGCAATCTTTATATAAGTTTCATTTTTTCTTAGCCCTTGATTTCTGTTAGCGTATTATATTTTGACAGGTCCGTCTGGAATTCTCTAGGGGAGGCCAATGATCAGCAGTGGACGTCATGTGACTGATGATGGTGATGATTATATTATGTGTAATATTCATCAAGCTAAGAATAAGTGCTAGTTTGTCGAAACCATGATTGGATGAAGGCTTGCATTGAACATTATCACTGAGTGTGGTTTGCCCCTGATAGTGGCTGATGCTTGAGGTCGCTGTGGTGCGATAGTATATTTATTTATAATAAAGCAGGCATTTAATGTTGGCAGCTATATATTCACGTACAGTGTGAATTTACATTTACTACAGTAACTTGGTGAGATATTGGGAGAACATTATCGGGTGAGCGTATTGGAATAAACAATAAACAATTCTGTCATGTTTTATTTTGGACTGCATCTTTGCTGAAAACTTTTCTTTTGTATACTTTTTAAATCCACAATGCCGTTCCATCTCGTCACCCCAACAAACTTGTTATAAAATTTTTTTAATCAATTCATTAGCAACATATCTATTAGTTGCTTTAAGTGTCACCGCACGCGTTACTAAATACAGATTAGGAAACACAAAATTGGGAACAAGACAATTATTCAATCAACAGCCTAGTATAATATCTGCAGTTATTAATATGTGACTTTTTGTAATAATCATTAATTAATAATTAAATCTAACCCTCTCACTTGTAGAGGTGGCTCGTGCTCAGCAGTGGGCAGTAGGTATATAATACAGGGCTGGTATGGTATGGTAATTAAATGTATCTTGACTTATCATAATTGCAACTATGTTCGCTTACGTGATTTTTTTTTTGTTGACGCGGAGAAAGTGACTTATTACTTCCGCCCAGTGTTCAAGGGGAACGACTGAGCGGTTATGTTGGGTTCACCGTGCCTTACGATCCGACGTTGAGCCGCCCGGAGAGATGGAAAACGTGGGGCGACCGCCGGGCCGAGTCCCTAACCTATGTACACCGCACGGCATACCAACTAAAACTCCGCGGTAGCCATCTTCGGCGCATTAGGGACGGCTGCGGGCTTCCTCCGACTCACGTCTAAGTTGTAGTCCGCAACCGCCCCTGCGCGTACCGCTGTTGCGGTCCTTCTCCTGTTGTTGCGGGGGCTTCTGAGCCCCCGTACGCCGAAGGACGCCCTTGGCGTCCGAGGCAGCGTGAGACACGCTGCCGTCCATCACGGGAGTCACAGAAGTTGGCTAGACTAATAGGTGGACGGCCCCTCCCGCCCACCCGTGACCCGCGGAGGCCACTATTGGTCGCCTGCAGGGGATACCGTGGTGGAATTCTCCAAACGCCCCCAATCCACAGGGCGGTCGCTTACGTGATGAATAAAGTATTTTATTATAGTGACATGCATCACATCTATGATATTATTTTAGGAGTCACCATGTCTCGGTCAGGTGAAGATTTGCAAGTAGTGAAATACTCGCAAGAGCTTGGTAATTTCACTCTGGATGAAGTAATGTTAAGTCGTATCCTGCTGCGCGAGGATATGAAGGATCTGCCCGTGGTGCTGGTGAGCGTGGCCGGCGCCTACCGCGGCGGCAAGTCCTTCCTGCTCAACTTCTTCCTGCGATACCTCACAGCACCGGTACGTTTTGTTTTCTGCTTTACCGAACGAACTGGACTGTTATCACTTATTTACCTATTTACTACTTATTGCCTACTTTATTTCATTAACATTGTGTGTGATATTACAGGAGCAAAGTCGGAATGAGAATGGCGACTGGCTTGGCGTCGGTGAGGAACCATTAACAGGATTCAGCTGGCGAGGTGGCTCGGACCGACACACCACTGGCATGCTGATGTGGTCGGAGCCTATCTTCGCCACTCTACCATCAGGCGATAAGGTCTAGTTGGTTTTAAGTACATATATGAATTGCTTTATAGATTACACACTTCACGTTGGGTTGCAGGTGGCGGTGCTACTGATGGACACGCAGGGCACGTTCGACAGCAGCAGCACGGTGCGTGACTGCTCCACCATCTTCGCGCTCTCCACTCTGCTCAGCTCCGTGCAGATATACAACCTCAAGGAGAACATCAAGGAGGACGACTTGCAGCATTTGCAGGTGACGTCTCTGAATGATGCCATATGATAAAAAATCAGTTATGAAATACCACGCTTACTACTATCGATTATAGTTGTTTACAGAATATGGAAAACAGTTGAAAAAGGAGAATGGAAAGAAACCGTTCCAAGTGTTGGAGTTCCTCGTTAGAGATTGGCAATACGAGTACGATTATGTCTACGGACAGAGCGGTGGCGAGGAGCTGTTAGCGAAAAGACTAGAAGTAAGTATTTTCTGAATATCTTATTTTCTTAATAAATATTATTAAAAAAAGTCCCATCACATCATGAAAAGTGGGTTCACTAGTTGCGCCTCTGATTACCCCATCGGGGATAAGAGCGTGAGTGTGTGTGTGTGTGTGTGTGATATTATTAAAAAAGTTTGTTAAGACGTCTGTTAGAAGTAAACACAAAAACCGCTGAGCGGATTTGGATTTAATCTAGCACCGGCATATATTACGTATACTTCGTACTAAATTCATTGTATAGGCAACTTTTTATGCCATAAAGTGTACATAGGGGCCAGAATGCCTTATCCGCCAATACCGTGAAATGATTATCATGGTCAGCAGATAGCAGGTAATGCCGTGGTAATGCCGTGGTAATCCCGTGTGCAGATTACTGAGGGGATGGACACAGAGCTGCGCGAGCTGCGGCAACACATCCGCTCCTGTTTCGAGAGGGTCACGTGCTTCCTTATGCCGCATCCCGGCTTCGAAGTACGCAAGAAGAATTTCGCCGGAGAGATATCCAGTGAGTACTTATTATTTCAAGCGCAATTTGGCTTTAAGTGCATCTCCAGATAGATAATTGCGAAAATTTGTGACGATGTTTATATTTTTGTTAGAGATAAATATAAAAGCCTTTGAATGATTTTAGATGAAATTCTGGATTAACACATAAGTAGGTATTAGGATGCAACTTTGATCCCGGAAAAGAACACACTGTTAAGCAAATTAACTTCTTTCATAATATATTTTAAAGTCAATTTGTATTCCTTGAGAACGTTTAATACATTTTTAATTTTACTATTCTGGAGTTTTGTAATTAGTGACGATTTTTGTTTTTTCTTGTTTTATTTTTGTTGACGCGGAGAAAGTGACTTATTACTACCGCCCAGTGTTCAAGGGGAACGACTGAGCGGTTATGTTGGGTTCACCGTGCCTTACGACCCGACGTTGAGCCGCCCGGAAAGATGGAAAAGTCCGGGCGGCCGCCGGGCCGAGTCCCTAACCTATGTACACCGCACGGCATACCAACTAAAACTCCGCGGTGGCCATCTTCGGCGCATTAGGGACGGCTGCGGGCTTCCTCCGACTCACGTCTAAGTTGTCATTCGCAACCTCCCCTGCGCGTACCGCTGTTGCGGTCCTTCTCCAGTTGTTGCGGGGGCTCAGAAGCCCCATGATGGGGTCACAGAAGTGTAATTAGTGACGATGAGACGTGCAACCGAGAACTTATGATTGTAAATTAATTATTCTAGGACTCGATGAAGAATATAAAAAGGCGTTAAAGGAACTAGTGCCTTCAATATTTGCCCCATCTAACCTGACGCCCAAGTTAATCAACGGCGAGAGGGTGACTGCCCGAGATCTCTTCACTTACTTCAAAACTTATATGACCATATTCAACAGCAATACGTTACCGCCAATAGAAAGCATTATGAAGGTAAGATGTTGTCTTAGGCGTCGCGCACATGCTATCGACTTGTTCCTGAGATACATTATAATAAAACTGACAGTTGTTAAAGTTTCTGGAGGAACTGTGAGTTGCGGCATGTTTATGGGAATCTTCCAAACAAGACACAGTAGCCTTAATTTCTTTCTTTTAGTATTTTTACGTACCTAGAATGCACTAGCATTGTATGTAGTATGTACTGATATCAGTAGATTGGTTACTAGTTACACACTTGCTCGTTTATCGATTTCCCAATTGGCGTCAATAGACACATCTTATAAAACGCCATATCTTTAAATACGCCTATCTTTTTTATAAGGTGTGACAAGAAACGTAAAAGACTTGTCTAAGTCAGCGAGTCGTATGCTCAATGATATGAGTGACGTATATGTTGGCATATCGATCAGGCAACAGCAGAGGCGGCTCTGCTGGCGGCGATGCAGGAGGCTCGGGAGCTGTATGAGACGAGAATGACGCGGGTCACCGCGGGCCTGAGCCTGCCGCATTTGGAGCTGCAGCAGGAGCACGCGGCTGCCCTGCAAGCCGCCCGCGCCGCTTTCACCGACAAGAACAAGATGGCCTCCGCCAAGGACGCGGACGAATCCTTGGTGCAGTTGACTCAGGTGCGTTTACGACTATAACATGCCGGCATTATTAAAGCGGCTGGCGAAGGGTAATTATCTCTCGTCAATGAACAGTAGCGGCGTAGGGGGGGGGGGGTCCGCCTCGGGTAACAAACACCAAAGACTTCAACTTACGTGTATGGCCAAAGAAACTTGAAAAAGCACTGTATTTATAATAATATTATTTCGTTTTGGCGGGAATCGGGGCGGCAGCGTGGGGTGCTAGATGGATAATTGTATTGGCTTGTATTGTATTGTTTGAACACTGCAGGAACTAGAAGCTAAGCTGCCGCAATACTCGCTGATAAACGAAGGGAATCTTACGAAGGCAGTCGGAGAAGCCAAGGATGCGTACGAGGCATCGGTGCGGAGAGTGCACGGCGCTGAGTTGCTGTGCGTGCACCCGGCCGACCTGCAGACCATACACAACGACGCGGTGGCCGCAGCTCTGAGAGTCTTTGACACCAAAAGAAAACAGTATCCCGGCATACCTGACGTCGATAGAACCAAATTACTTGAGGTAAAGGCCACGTGTTCTGCTTTTGCTGCTATTGAGTGTAAAATCTATTGTTAACAATATGTACTAATCTTTTAATTCGTATGCTTTTTATTAGTAGTCGTTTCACATGTTTCGCCGTATTATTCTACTTTTGGGTCAGTAATTTTACAAGCTGCCTTGTCTTTTCTTATTTGCTGGTTTTACAATTATGTACCATCGAGATATGACATTCTCGTTTGGCAATCAGACAATGTAAATTGTAGAATAAACCATCACAAAACCAACGACGTATTATAATACACCAGTAACAAAATCGGCACTAAATATCTTACATTTATCCGCCATTTTGACATGTATCTTTATAGAGCTTTCTGCCGCGATTGGACGAGCTGCAGACTTTGAACAACCAACACAACAGACTGTTCGTGGCGGACGCGAAGCTAGGTTTCATGGGGGAGGTGGAGCGTCTGCTGGCAAGGGATCCGCCGCTTGAAACCAATGAGTTCCGCAATGAATACGACAGAGCTAAAAACAGAGCCGTCGCGGCGTTCAAGCGTAGGAGGAACATGCCTTCCACCTACTACGCAGATATTTACGAAGATGACTTAGTGAGGGTGTGTTGTCTTATTTTGCACTGTATTTCCTATTTACCGACTACGACGAAGCAAAAGGGTAATTGATTTTAACACAATTTTGTACCGGTGAATGAGTTTTCGTAGCCGCAAGCCATCTTCAACTTTTGAATTACAATTTCAAAGTGAAAAAGGTATACCTAACATAGACGATGTTTTTGTCTTGGATTTTTGTAAGAAATAATATTAAAAACTAATATAAGCCTCTACATTTTATGACATTTATCTATTTATTGTGCGCTGGTTAGTAGTAGGCTTATAGAATACATCCTACTAATATTATAAAGGCGAAAGTTTGTAAGAATGTATGGATGTTTGGATGTATGGATGTTTGTTCCTCTTTCACGCAAAAACTACTAAACGGATTTCAATGAAATTTGGAACACGGGTAGATCATGTCCTGGATTAACACATAGGCTACTTTTTATCCCGGGAAAACATAAAGCGGGACTTTTATCCCGGAAAAAAGTTTTTAACGCGGGCGGAGCCGCGAGCAAAAGCTAGTAGGTTATAATTTATATTTTCTCAGTATTGTTCACACGCTGGTTGTCTCGTATAACGTGCAAGCCAGCTGTACCTAATTCGTTTGTGTTTCAATACCTATACCTCCTAAACATAGACAATAAATAAATGAATAAAATAACTATGTAATGATCACATGATCACAAGTATAATAAAATATTGGCTTAATGTTTTTTTTTTATTTCAGAGTATCGAGAATCGCTACTACGTCGTTCGAGAGATCAACAGAAGCACGTAATTAAACGGATCATATTGTATCAAATAAAATAATAAATTTTTATTGTGTGCACTACAAAACCCTTTGGATTGTGTTGCGTCATTCCATACCGATCTATTAAGCTCAAAACAATAAAAATTATGATTTTGCAACTATTTATTGTATGTAAGACTTGCCCCAGCTTCGCACGAGTAGCACTAATCTATTGATTTAAATAAATAATCTTTCAGTTATAAATCCGAAAGTAACTCTGTCTGCCTGTTACCATTTCACGGTTTTTAAACCACTTAACCGATTTCAATTAAATTTGGGTATGCAGTTTGAGACCCTGGGAAAATATATAGCGGTACTTTTGTCCAGGAAAATCTTTTTCACGCGGGTGGAGCCACGAGCAAAAGCTAGTCACTCTCTTATTTAAACGCGCTAAACTTGTATATACTATTGTTAGAAAGTCAGAAACAGAAGCGATTTTGGTTTAAATAAAAACGATTTATTGCTGATTTTACATAACACATTTATCACTGTTTAACATAAGCACTTTTATAAGAAATACTTTTACACAGATAGGTATCAACAACTAACCGACCAGTATGAAAGTCAAAGATAAACTTACTCGACTGTGAGACTGAGCCCGAATGAGCGTCAATAGTGTTCTGTGGTCTGAACACGAATGAATGCAAATGGCGGTACAGCACCCTTTTTATACAAACAACTGTCATTACTTTGACGTCTCGACTGGTTTTCACAACTGGCAACCCGCTACAAATACAGTTACAAAACTTTTATCCTAACACTATATATATGTAACTGGTTCGTCCATGGTCGGCCGGCCGATAGGGCTCTTACACGACATAAACACGACACGACGTCGCGCCGTCCCACGACGCACTGTGGGACGTCCCCATAGAAAGGGCGTGACATGAGTATCTCTCTTACATATCTTATGATAACTCAACAACGGAACAACGTAAAGATTTGATTTTTTTTACGTGTATTATTGAATAGTAGACCTATCCATTACCAATGTAGTTTATTTGAAAAATACTGATATGACTATGAAAAAAAATACTGAAATATGCCTATATTTCAGGGGAGTTTAAAACCAAATTAAGGATAGATACACAATAATTTGACATGATTGCAATTAAACAAGTGAAATACAATACAGTATAGAGTATATTTTAACCTAATTAATGAAAAATAGACATGTCTTAAAATCGCCTAAATTTACGATCTCAAGGACTTTGCTCAAAAGAAATTGTCAGGCGTTTCCTAACACTTTAAAAAACTTATTTCGAGTAATATTATTATATTAGGATGGATTAAAATGACACAACAATTAAAAGCATAATGTTAAAATTTATTTACACCAACCTACTTGATTGCTTTCGTGTAATATCAGCACCTGATGAAATATTCATAATTCACAAAATGTAGTCAGCTTGATGAAAAATGTAGATGCTCTGACATTTTTATCAGGCGTGTGACCTATTTTGTTAATTTTCTTCGAAAGGGGGACGAGGGGGGGTACATAATGTTCTAGCAAAATTTCCTACTTACTCTGAACTATCAAACACAAGTATCATTAGGTCGGGGTTTCGTGGCGTTTTTATTATATGACAGATTTTATCAAACACTTCGATTACTTTTTTAAACTTTAATTTAACCATAAAATAAAGCGTCTTTTTAAAAAGAAACAGTTGCATTTATATAAGTGTATCCTATTAAACCGTTTTATCTATAAAATACTTCTCCAAATTATTGCGAATACCACAAATATCTTTCTTAAACAGTGAGGTCATTTTCGACAGTGTTCGATACTTCAACTTTGATGCTATATATTAGGTAAAATAAAGTGATTAGAGGGGTGAAAATTATAAAACTTGAAAGGTCATATTGTCCCCTTTCCACAATGCATTTCAGTTTCCAGTTATCAGACATTCAGTACTACCGGTACATGTCACGCCCTTTCTATAGAGACGTCCCACAGTGCGACGCGATGTCGCATCGGGGAAATCTACGACGAGCAAAATTGCTCGTCGTAAAAAAAAACACTTTGGCGACGTCGATACGGTGCCGCAGGTAATCTCTAAAAATGGACCGCCATTTTTGTAAACTGGCACCCAGCTTTTATTTTCAAACCAAGCTATCGATGCCAAACGTCGGTCGCCAAGAACAAATGAACGCGGCACCGCCGAAGAAGTGTACCGTGAGCATTGATGTATCAATGACCGTGAGTATCTACGATGTCGTACCGTGCATCGTGGCGCGTTGCGATGTCGTGTTGTGAATTTTTACTTTGGTCGTCGTAGATTTTCACGATACGACGTCGCATCGTGAAACGACGTCGCGTCGTGTTTATGTGTATGAGCCCATACTGCCGCCCATCGCAACTCGCACACTGTGTTCGGAGAAGTCCCGCGGTATGTCAGTAATCAGTACCTATACACCGCGGGACTTCCCCAAACATAGTTTGCGAGTTGTTTTGTTCATTTTATTACTAGTTCGGCGGTTCCTCTACTGACTGCTATAAATAACTCGTACATAATATCAAAACCTCGTTCAATGACAATATTTTATTCATTGCTACATTTGCTACATGTGTGTGAGTCCTCTCGCAAACAGCTACATTTTTTTTTATTTACACACACACACACACACACACACACACACACACCTGTTATCCCCGAAGGGGTAGGCAGAGGCGCAACTAGTGCACCCACTTTTCGCCGTTATTTCGTCCCATGATGTGATAGGGGGCGAGCCTATCGCCATATCGGGCACAAATTCCAGACTCCGGGCTGATACTGAATTGAAAAACTCAATATCACTTTGCCCGACCCGGGGATCGAACCCAAGACCTCAGCTTTGCAGTCGTACTGTAATACAACTACGCCACCGAGGCAGTCCATTTTTTTAATTTAAATTTAATTATTTCCAAAAACTTAGATTTCAAAATTAAACAAGAAGCTGCATGCATTTGAATATGTCATTCTACCAATAAATAATAGTACCTAACATACCTAGATAATAAAGTACTAATTATAAACTTAAAATCTAGGAGGCAACTAGATTTCATGCTTCTGTTTGATTTATGCCGGAATCTTTATGATTGCCCAGATCTGATCTAACAGGCGTGATCTATCTTTAAGCTTTTTTTTCTAAATCAACTACATATAACTTATACGGAACACGTAAAAATATTAGTACTATAAAAGTTGTGTCACACAGTGTAGTGAGTAAAGCTGTGATTCCGCAGGACGCGGCAGACGGCAACGGCAGACGGCATGTGCCACGACGGCAGACGGCACTGCTATGCAGTATTAAATTGTATGAGACCGATTCCGCACACGACGGCAAATGACACCCGGCTGGACGTCACTTGGGCGGTCTCATACAATTTAATACTGCATAGCAGTGCCGTCTGCCGTCGTGGCACATGCCGTCTGCCGTTGCCGTCTGCCGCGTCCTGCGGAATCACAGCTTTACTCACTACACTGTGTGACACAACTTTTATAGTACTAATATTTTTACGTGTTCCGTATAAGTTATATGTAGTTGATTTAGAAAAAAAAGCTTAAAGATAGTATGTGGGTTTAACGAGTTAAACTTATTAGTTTTGTTAATAGTGATTCTATGCACCCATTAGGATGAATGTTATAAGACTTATAAGAATCGTAAATTATACCTAACATTAAATATGTCATGCAGTCATTGATGTTATGCAGTGTTACTTTTCCAAATTATTAGAATCTTTTTCTCAAGATAATTTTTAAATAATCTGTGGTCTATACCTATTGTGGGTGTCACCAAGGTCACAGTTACTTTACTTATTTATACTTAGTCTGGCCATAAATACTGTTACAATAAAAAATAAAAAATAGTACATTTGAATTTGTAATCTGTCATTTTTATACGATTGTTCATTGAGTTTTCTCGTTTTGGCGCCAATATATTGTACAATATTTTGCGATATTAAAATGGAGTAGGGTGATAAAGAGAACCGAATCGCTGTGATTGCATTACAGAGAGTATGTATGGAGCAAATGCAATTTTTAAAACTCTCCATACACTTGGTATTAGTCCAATGTTTGTGTACCGGGCTATTAATAGGTACAATGAGACCTCCTCTGTTTGTGACAGAAAAATACCTGGCCATCCACGTAGTGTTTGTATTAAAAAGGTGGTCAAAGCAGTAAGAGAAAGAATTCGAAGAAATCCCTTCCGAAAGCAAAAGATTTTATCTCGAGAAATGAAGATAGTACCTAGAACTCTGTCGCGTATTTTAAAAGATGACTTAGGACTTGCAGCCAATAAGAGACGCACTAGTCATTTCTTAACTAATAATTTAAAAAAGAACAGGGTGGTAAAATCGAAACAACTACCGAAGCGGTACGCAAAGGGAAGTCACAGAAAAAAAATTGTTTACGGTTCTAATTTTTTTTTAAATTGAGCAACATTTTAACTAACAAAATGACCGTATTTATGCTCAAAGCTCTAAGGAAGCTTCCCAATTAGTCGACAGAGTGCAACATGGGCATTATCCGACTTCAGTGATGGTTTGGTGGGGTGTTAGCTATGAAGGAGTGACTGAGCCATATTTTTGTGAAAAAGGTATCAAAAAATTGCCACAAGTGTATCAAGATAGCATTCTTGAGATACCTTCTCACATTCTCTCACATTTTTAAATAACAGCAATTGGTACAGGTATCCAATAAAGCAAAAAAATAGAGTTTAATACTTGTTCATAATGTTATTTTGTCCCTATAAATACATATTTGAATTTTGCATAAAACTTGGCACTCATTTAGATCTCCATTGTTTTTGCGGCGAAGCCCACAGCCAAGCATAATTTTTGTATTGAACTTGGCTCTCCTTTTTTACATTTATGTTTTTGGTGGGATATCATTACTTTTTGTAAAGAAAACTAGGCAGATATTGAGTTACGTGGTGCCGCGCGCCGCCGACGATACACCGTCGCGTTGGCCGGTTGTTTAGCGCGTATTACAAGTTTTTTGTATGGGGACACC
The DNA here is from genome assembly GCA_949316025.1 of Lapara coniferarum. NCBI lineage: Eukaryota > Metazoa > Arthropoda > Insecta > Lepidoptera > Sphingidae > Lapara > Lapara coniferarum. Next base: position 3,787,657 of record OX438919.1, on the reverse strand, counting down.
ACTTATTTTTTGACTTAACTTTATTTTTATATTTCTGTTACATAGCAAATATAACAATACATATATTGGGATATTTTCAAATATCTGCTTGTATCGGTTCCAACGCTGCAATTTTTTTTTGTATGGGGACCCCAACTATTTTTTACCTTTTTTTATTTTTAGATTTTTTCCTACGCTTACACGCAATTACCAAGCTGGATTCCAAATTTCATCCTTCTAGGTCATCTGGAAGTAGGTTAGGTTTAGGTACTATATGTCAGTCAGTCAGTCTTAAAATTTACGACTTTTGAATCTTTATAACCGTTGGAGCTAGCTTCATGAAATTTGGGTTTCTAGATGTCCTTATGGATATAATTAAACATACGTAGTTTTACGTGTTTACGTTAAATAGGTTTTGAGTTATAGAAGGGTGAAAAGTGGCACCAAGTGGTTCGTGTAATATTACACTAGGCACTGGCTAGCCAGTTCCTTGGCTTGACACGCTGCCGCGTGTGTAGATAAGACAAGATAAGATGCTCTCAGCAACAAGCTATATAAACACTCAAAGGCTCATGAATCATGACGCTGTATTCCGAGAAATATATACTGAAACACCAGAAATTTTGTATACTTACTTTAAACTGGTTAATTAAATTAGGTTCTCTAAAATGCCAATGTTTTTACAACCTTTTAGTTTCTCATCTACACATTCCGTAGCTTCAACAAGTTCAGACACTTCAACATTTAGAGGCTTCGGCTTGAAGAAATTACCGTGGGTGCTCATGACCATTATTTTTGTACACAGACAGTAGGACAAAAGGTTGACGCTATTTATAACTGTAGGCAAAATAATTAAATAGAACAAAACCGAAGTCATATTCATACCTATATAGAGTTAGGGCTCGAAAAGGCTATATGGTCGCTAGCCCGAAACAATGTATGTATACTTACTTAAAATATCGTTTAAGTTCTGTTCTAATTTATTAACATACACCTCGTTTTGAACAAAGAATTGAAATATAAAAAATCTTTTATTAGGATCTCTGTGGTCATAATGTAGACTTGGCTTTCGATGGTGGTGGAGCCCCCGAGCAGCCACGTAGTCGGTAGGTACTTACTGATGTCAATTTCATAGTAGATTAGTGTCTTTTGGGAACAAGCAGACCGTTGTCTTATAGTGTAACTGCTATATTCGGGTGAGGCCCGACGAGCGTATTTTTTTGAGTTGTGAGTCGCGTAATATCTGCTACATTCGGTTTCATACAAAATCCTGTTTCGTTCACACGGCGACGCAAACTGAGTTGTCTGAAATGTGTGAAATAAAATTACGCGACCGAAATTACGCTATTCACAACTCAAAAAAATACGCTCGTCGGGCCTCACCCTTACAGAAACGAAAGTATTTGTTTTATTTTTATTTATAAATCGGCGTGTGACAGGAGTGGGTTCTAAACAAAAGGCCTTTTTGAAAAGAGGGTAGGTATTTTTTGTAAACTTAAAGAAATTGAGCTTACCCCTAGGCAAATATAACATCATAAGGCAAATCCACTACAAAGAAAAAAATCTGCGATCATGATGACATAGAAGTGTTTCTTTAGTCCGATAACGAAGTAAATAACCCCTGACACAAAAAACCTCTAAAAAGTAATCAAATAAAAATGTATTTGTTTGTCGTTTAAGTACCTAGTAATTTTAGACTATATAACACTAGTAATAATTTGACCCAAGCGTCGTCGCGTCGGGGGACCAATAAATAAGTATTGTCATCTCCCTGGTTCCTCCCTGGAGTTCGGTTAACAAGGTAAACAAGATTTCGGTCAACATTTCTTAAAAATCTTGCCGAAGTCGCAGTATACTAAATTTTAAATTAATCGGAAATATGAAAGTTGGTAATGAGATGATAATCTACAAATACTTGAACAGATCTTAAATTATTATAAATCATATTATTTATTTATTATGAATGATCATAAATTGTAGCTAAGAACCATCTTGATCACATCAGCCAAAAAAACCGCATCAAAATCGGTCCTTTCGTTTAAGAACTACGATGCCACAGACAGACATACAGACACACACCTTAAACTCATAACACCCGTCGTTTTCTTTCGGGGTTTAAAAATAGGAAACAAGAAAGAAAACTAGTTATCTAGAGGTATAGGCATGTTTGCTGTTACCTACTAGGTACTACTTATCGCAGAAAAATCAATAGAAATCAAACTATTATATCTGCCTCGGTGGCGTAGTTGTATTACAGTACGACTGCAAAGCTGAGGTCTCGGGTTCGATCCCCGGGTCGGGCAAAGTGATATTGAGTTTTTCTATTCAGTATCAGTCCGGAGTCTGGAATTTGTGCCCGATATGGTGATAGGCTCGCCCCCTATCACATCATGGGACGGAATGTCGGCGAAAAGTGGGTGCACTAGTTGCGCCTCTACCTACCCCTTCGGGGATAATAGGCGTGAGTGTATATGTCAATCAAACTATTTGACTAGAAATCATTATATTTATTGGTAAAACGTTCTGTACTTATACAATTCCAAATATTTATACAAGACAAATTCCACTGTGAGTTAGTATCACTTGCACAATTATTGTAAGTCGAGATTAGTGATTGAAAATTCATTTTGATGCCAATTTCTTGCATAATTATTTTATACATTATACATGACTTTTTCTTCTCTTATTCAGCTTTTATGTTTGTTCAAGTGGGCTAATTATTACAATAATAACTTATTTATCGACTTATTAAAGAAGTGAAATTTTACTAGCCATGGCAAAACTTTTTAAATAATATTGTCCATCGCAATACATAATGATTTTACATAAGCAGATGGAAAATATGTTTTTTTAACTGCAATATAAAATTTGACATTGGTTTAAAAATGGATTACCTTTTGAACAATAATTACGGAGAGTTACTTAATAAATGTATTTCGAGCTTGCAGAGCGTGACCCTACCTACATCAATATCGTAATATCTAAAAAATCACTACGAAACATTCCACAAGATTTTAAGAATATTCATAACCACAAATTGAAAAGTAAGAAAACTTAAGGAATATTTAAAAAATATTGCCATAGCCATTAATATCTCACCTTTGTTTAGTAAATGAGTAACATCGTTCAACATTTAAAATTATCCTACATTATTTACAAGTTTAATCTAATAAGTCTTTGCGCTTGATCTAAGCAATAGGAAAGATTTGATATATGTCCTTAGACGTAATCTTGTTTTTCAAAAGTGTTTTTCAATTACCATACCATACCAGCCCGTAATACTGCCCACTGCTGAACACGGGCCTCCTCTACAACTGAGAGGGTTTAGGCCTTAGTCCACCACGCTGGCTTAGTGCGGGTTGGCAGACTTCACATACCTTCCAAATTCATAGAACTTCTCAGGTATGCAGGTTTCGTCACGTTTAAGGCCCGCTTATATATATAGATGTATGAGTAAACCCTATGTATATGGACACCGGTGTCCGTCGCGGGCCTTGACAGACTACAGCGAGCGATAATTCACAAGGAATACACACATAATTTTTGAAGTTATACTTCTTTAGGCGCGTTATGAAAAATTGATGGGAGTGAAATTTTACGATGCGCGCGCATGTGTGACACAAAATGTTCTCACGGGAAAAGTTGCCCGCTTAACCGCTCATTAAGGGCATCGTATCATAAGGGGCATATTTAAAGTTAGATTTCAAAAAAGTGACCGCCATTATGAATTTCTTTGTTTTAAAGCCAACCGACCTCAAAATCGATATCTGGGCATGGCTTTAGGTACAAAGGGCAGACTTAATGTTAGATTTCAAAAAAGTGGCCGCCATTTTGAATTTCTTTGTTTGAAGGCCAATCGACCTCAAAATCGATATCTGAGCATGGCTTTAGGCACAAAGGGCAGATCCAATGTTAGAAATGAAAAAGTGGCCGCCATTTTGAATTTCTTTGTTTTAAGGACAATCGACCTCAAAATCGATATCTGATCATGGCTTTAGGTACAAAGGGCAGATTTAATGTTAGAAATGAAAAAGTGGCCGCCATTTTGAATTTTTTTGTTTTAAGGCCAATCGACCCCAAAATCAATATTTGGGCATGTCATTGATAGTAAAAGACAGATCTAATATTAGACTTAAGAAAAGAGGTCGCCATTTTGAACTTCTAGAAGTAGAAGAAGAAGTACAACTTCTCACGCGCGTACATAGGTACGTACACGCACCGATTTTTTTTATAAAAGTCAGAGGTGTGTGCCCTTGGGTTTCGAACCTGCGGACCTTCGTCTTGGCAGTCCGTTCTACTCCCAACTAGGCTATCGTCGCTTTTCAATTGGAAAGTTCAAAAATATATTTATTTAGTCCCGTCAAACCCCGCATATGTATATATGGCGAAACCCTATATACGCGGACGACGGCGTCCATCGCGGGGCTTGACGACTCAAAATTCAACGTAAACAATAAAATTATAATGTTTTAGGACGCTTATAACCTCATTTAAATAATACAAAAAATTCTTTCCTGTCAATTAAGACAGCCATAATATGGTAGTCGCAGCGTGGATTCTTGCCGCCCGTGGCGGACCCAAAATTGGCCTCTCAAGGCACTGGGCGAAAACATATGGTAATTTCATCATTGAAATAAGAGTCACGGGTATCCTCCTATGCATTTTTCCGCCTCCAAAGCCCCAATCACGTTACGCCACTGTTCTATATACATACGCTTCGAAATATGCACAAGTTAGCTTATTGTGACGGTTTGCACAGTAAAAGTTGGTTGTGGAACTTCTGCAAGTTTTCTCGCTAATCTAAATGCCGTTTTAAATACACAACAGACTAAAAAAAGTTAATTTGAAACAAGATTACGTCTTTAAGTCTAAATGGAAGATAAAGTATGGCACATACAATAACGTATTAATGTTGAATAATAAGTAAATGTAATATTTGGCAAATATTTGGTCCACTTAGCCAAGCGATAGGAGTAGGGATGTGCCAGCCTGATTATTGGTTGGTTTCTTGCTGACACTTTTGTTAATTAACTCGATAACTTTAGACTCAAGACTTCTGTCCAAAAACATTTCACAAGTTTAAAGTTTTCGAAGTCACACCATTATTTAAAAATAAAAGTTTCAAAAACTGGAATTCAAAAGGTCAAGTAATGTGGAAAAGATAATGTGAAGATAACCCTTTATACACACACACACACGCTCACGCCTGTTATCCCCGAAGGGGTAGGCAGAGGCGCAACTAGTGCACCCACTTTTCGCCGTTATTCCGTCCCTTGATGTGATAGGGGGCGAGCCTATCGCCATATCGGGCACAAATTCCAGACTCCGGGCTGATACTGAATAGAAAAACTCAATATTACTTTGCCCGACCCGGGAATCGAACCCGAGACCTCAGCTTTGCAGTCGTACTGAAATACAACTACGCCACCGAGGCAGTCCACAACCTTTATTGAATTGATTAAAAACTTTTTTAGGTAGTCCATCAGCTTGTTACTAATTTAACAATGTATAATAATATTGACCAAGGAGAGATGTAGTATTTATTTACAATCGCCATAATTGATTGATTGATTGATTTTTGTATCTGAGTACTGTTGGTAGGGTCTTTTTGGATTGAATTATCGTTAAGTATTTCCTATTTGCTTACACTGAAAACTTGTAACATGTGATTAACGTGTAACAAGTTTTCAGTGTTTGTGAGGCGCCTTAAGAATTTTAAGGGAACATCCGGCAATTTGAAGATTTAAACTTTATCTGTATTAAGGTAGATCAAATTTTAAATATCATAAAATGGAATTTTAAATATGAGAAAATATTTCAATTGGTTAATATAAACATTATTAATTACGATGACTATACAATATACTTACATTTCTTATATTAACACAACTAAAAATCAATACACTTTACAGTTTTTAATTTTTTACTGTCAATAAAATCGAGTATTCCAAACCTTATATAATATTGTTGTCTTGTCATCAAGTTTGTTTATAGACGATGTTTTTTTTTATTGAAGGCGTTGTTTGATTGCTGATATTTCTATTGAATAGTCACACCCAAGAACCTTATATATATATTATAATCTTCTTGGTCACATCTGAACCACAAACCAAAAGCTGAATCAAAATTCGATGCAAATATCTAAGAAAGGTTATCCCGTTTGCACCTTTTCGAGGTACTTGATATAAACAATCTGATTTTTATACACGGATATTTAAAAAGTCAATTTTATATTGCTAATGGAGTAAATATTTACTATTTGAATTAATTTTCATAAATTTGTAATTTGTATAATTAATTCCAGTACAAATTCAGACCTTATCACTATCAAGCACCTTATAAAATGAAATGTATTTTATTATCTATCTAATCTTATCAATTACAAATTTTATTTACAATGATATAAACATCTTAAATGTAACAATGTAACATGCAAAACTCGGTTATATAATTGAATAACAAAGTCAGATGAAAATGTATATGCGTATTGAAACTTTAAACAACGCTTACTGTTCATATCCGAATAAATATACTTTGCCACGTTTATTATTTAGATATATTTAAACTTTAATTTATTTAAAAACTTTATAAGTGACTGTAGACTATATTCGATCTATGTTGACCCATTTACCAAACCTGAGGTTTATTGATTAAGATTGTTGCCTTATTTATTTCGCCACAATCAGTGGTGTAGCGGGGTTTCTTGCCGCCCGGGGCGGACCTATAGTTGGCCGCCCAAGGCACCGGGCGAAAATAAAATTATAGTAACTTCATTATTCAAATAGGCCACTTGACCTCCATTTCTACCGCCAAGGAGCAGTATACATGCACTGTTAATAATAATAATAATAAGCCCGCAGGGGCGGCTTTGTGGCGAGCCGTCGGTGAGTGGCGACACCGCGTACCCTGATTCCGTGGGGGCTAAATGAGACCCCCTGACCCTTGGCTTGCCTTAACTGGCCGGCTAGGGGTGGAAATCGCAAGAGCTAAGAACCTGAGCTCCAGGGTGGAAGTGCTCAATCTGCATAATAGCGAGGAAACCCACTCCGGGACGCGTCAGCGACCCGCGATGGTGAAATCGGTGCACACCTCTCGACACCCTTTAGCCACCCACACCGATGTTGCGTCCTTGGCATACGCCACTTTTTGGGATGCCCATCTAGTGGGGGGCAAGTCACCGTCTGCCTTGAATACAAATGATTGAGACATTTTACTTGGCAGGCGTCCCGTTGTCTCAATCAATAGCCCAGCAACCAGTACATCTAGATCCCATCCATAGACCCAGTATAATTCCCATCTTCTCTGCAATAGTCCTTACGCCTTACGGGCGCTGTCTTTGGCTGTATTTCTTCCTTAAGTACAGACAGAGAGAGTACCCGTAAGGCGTACACATCCCAACTAGAGTAATGTATGTTAAAGGGGCCTCTACGTGTTGGATCCATATCCCCACGCAAGCCTTCCAAAAGGACCGGTCTTCGTGCCGTGATTTCCCGCAGGAAAGATACAACATAATAATAATAATAAATCGTTTATTTGTTGAATACTGTAAAATGTTGTTACATGTTATTCATGTGATAAGCTCATAGTATTCTGCTCATAGTATTCCGATTTCTGTGATAAGCTGTGTTGTGTTTCGGTTTGAAGGGCATTTTAGCCAGTGTAACTACTGGACATAACGAGACTTAACATTTTATGTCTCAGGATGACGATGATGTTGTATGGCGTTACTACTGTTTATGGGTGGTCGTATCGCTTACCATCAGGCGAACGGCATGCTCGTCCCGTCATTCAATGCCATAAAAAATCAATTTTGACGTATGCGCGACGCCTAAATTCACTACTTAAACCGATCAGGTAAAAATATTTTCAAGTTATCGTGGCAAAGTTTAGTTTATAATAGGAAAACTACATATCAGGTTTAGTTAACAGGTAAGTTACACAGTACAAGTTAATTATAGCCGCCTAATTGTAAACGTTGCATAAATCCATGACAATTTTTTTGCAAGTGACCACCTATTTGTTTTAGCGATCCTGATAATATTTATTTAACATCATATCAGCATTACCTACATGTAATGATTATCACTGGACATGCAAGTGGTTATTAAGTTGATAAGAGTGTTGACATAATAAACTACAATTACCTAATGTACTCCAGCAATCGTTTATTCTGTATCTTTTTTCTTTTGTAAAATTACAAAGTTGGAACATGATATTTTGTTAAATATTATAACAAGTAGGTAAATCATTTAACCGTCAATTCCACTAGTTCGGTAGATACATGTTCGACTAAAAGTCTGAGTAAATGTTTATTCGGGAACAAAACCATTCCCGTGAAATCGCGATTTCGTACACCACTGTCCGCTACACAGGGTTGTCAGTCCATTCTTGTGACTCAACACAAACGTTCGTTCACTAATGAGCTTGTGGAAGGCGACACAACCCGTGCTCACACATCAAAGAGCAGCGCGATGTTGTGCCGCTCCGGTCTTCGCTAGTAGTGGTCGGGGTGGTGCGCGTGCGGTGCGTGCGGTACGTGTGGCGCGTGCGAGCGGTATGGCGGCGCGAGCGGCGCCAGCGGAGTGTGTCCCGAGCGCGTGTACGTGCTGTACGAGCTGTCATCGCCGCGCCGACCGCTCGCGCTGTACACCGATTCGCGTCTCTCGTTCACTGCAGCGCCTTAAATATTATATCAAATAATTTTAAGTAAGTCTTTGTAGAGTACCAAGAGCACATGCTGAGTCAGGAGAAATGGTAGAGTCAATAAATAATTAAATTGGTGCATCCCTGCTTATAACGGATTATCTTAAGAAACACCTTAAGCGTCATTTACACAAGAAGAGTTTCTCAAATACGGGCGGCGAAAAATCGTAAGCGAATTATCGTATGTGAGAACACTACATGCGCATGTCTGCTATGGCTGTTTACATTAGGATAACTCGTAGCATTAAAGCGATACTCGGATTCGAGTGTCAAAGGCGAAAATCGCTTTTCTTACTCTCTACTACAGGCAAGTATTCGTAGGGTGATATTCGCATGTACGTGTTTCGCCTTTTTTTTTGTTAATGGCCCTACTGCCAGTAGCCTGACGCGAGTCGGCTTGTCTGGCCACACCGGTCTTTAGGGTGAACGCAGAAGGCGCTCGCAACCCTTTGAATTAAGTGACCATGCTGAGGGCAACCCACTAACGGGTTACGAACCTCGGCTCAGGACGGCCACTGAGAGAGGATGAGACATCAACGATTAGGGAAAGATTGGTTTTTAGGCCTAATCCTAACTGCTAGGGTGGTCGGGGTGGCGACGGGGAACGCGGCGAGGTCCTCGACGGCGAGGACGGAACTGCGGTCTTTTGGAGTGTTGGAGGTTCAAGAACTCGTTCTTACGGCGGATGGCCAGAGTGATTTCGTTCTCTGGATCGGTTAATACGGAACGCGGCCGTCTCCAGTGTTTCGCCTAGTATACACACTACTTGGGCGAGATTCGCAAGTGTTGATACGAGCTTCGAACAAATCGTTCTGTACTGATTTTCTACGAGACTCTCTATTTGAAATTTGAATGACGAGATTTGTACGATTTGTTTTCACACGCGGTAACAAAGGAGAGTTTACGGTGCGATGCTTGCTTTCGAGAGGCGTCAATCACGCTGGTTGTTTACACTAGTATGAGAAAATCTCGCTTTGTGTAACTTCGGCTTTAGCATAGTGATTCTGGGAATACAGTAGGTAGATAATGCCTAGTCTAAAATATGGATAAAGGAGCATTGTAGGCATGTGAACATTGTTCGCTATCCATTAAGGTACAATTTGTGTGGGTACTCCACAAGCAATATCGACTTTAGTAGGAGTTGTACTCATTATGCATCATACTGACCTGCCGGCCCAGGCCTGACTCCATTGGCAGTGCCGTACGGCGGGTCGCGCTGTGAGTTCTGCGCGTTCTGGTTGTGCGCGAGCGCGTGTGAGTGCGCGTGCGGCGCGGGCGGCCGCAGCACGAGCGACTGCGCCGGCACCAGCGACGCGCCCGCCGACGCGCCGCCGCTGCCCACCGTGGCTGTTGCCGCACTTGTTGCTGAGCTGCCCTTGCTGTACACTGACTGCGACCTTAAACATACAGCTGTTTGTTAGTTTGAGTGTTGGAATGAAAGACATCTTTCCTTCTGCCTTTCTTCTCCGGGTAGGCATCACTTAAATAGCTCTAGTCATGACTAGTGAAGATCACGACGCGGTTTCCTAGTTATTATATCGAGATTATCACAAACATCGTAGCAGTCTCTGGATAATATGTAGTCTACGGCTCATAATGTACCAATGCAAAAATCATGTCGATCTATAGTTTCACGCCGTCAAAAGACAAAGCGCTCTCAACATGGATACTATTGTTTTATATCTGCAGACATTGTCAAATTGTTGCCAAGAAACACTAAACTAATATGTGACAGTTGCTTTAACAACTTTTAGTTTCTGTGCGGCGCCTAAGTAAGAAAATTTCATGATTTTTCAATTATTAAAAACCTTACCTGTGCAAAGTATGCCGGGCGGGCGGCGGTGACCGGCAGTATAGCGACTTAGTGCCAGAGTACAGTGGCTCAGCCGTATCAGGCCTTGGAGCCGCCGCGCAGTACGACGGCCGGTAGTGGTGATGCGAGGGCGGGAACGTCGGCTTGTCCAACTCGTCCAGGTCCCTCGGGGACGAGGCGCGTGACGACGAGTCACGTCGACGTCGCGAGCCCCACTCGTGCAGGAGCGCGCTGGCCACCCCGCCGCCGAGGCCGCCCACCCAGCACACCCAGTGGCTCTCCCATCGGGACAGCACGAACGAAGGGCCGAGGGCACGAGCCGGGTTCAGTGATGGCATCTATAACAGTCATAAACATTATTTATAGCATTTTTTATTATTATTATTGCATTGAATGACGAGACGAGCATGCATTCGCTTGATAGCAAGCGATACGACCACCCTTAAACAGTAGCAATACCATCCAGCATCTTGACTTACAAACTAGGTACTGTGTAGCATTCATCTGCGCTCGTCATCCTGACACATAAGATGTTAAGTCTCATTATGTCCAGTAGTTACACTGGCTACAATGTCTTTCAAACCGAAACACAACAATGCGTGCACACTGCTGCTTGGCGGTAGAAATAGACATTGCAGTGGTACCCACCCAGACGGACTCTTACATAGAGTCCTACCACTAGTATCGAGTACATAGTGCGAGTACGCGCAAGTGAATCATCCATAATATCAAAATTGAATCATTGGTTAAGGAATGGACGTCGTTTGGACCTTCGGAAATTAATGAAAAATTAATTAAAGTTACGTAATGATACAGCAATTCCACCATACCATATCAGTTTTAAGCGAGAAAGTAAATTACCACGTTTGTGAAGAGTTTGTTTGTTTGGTTGTTTGGTTGAACGCGCTAATCTCAGGAACTACTGAACCTATTTTGAAAATTCTTTCACTAATAGGAAGCTACATTACTCCCGAGTGCTATAGGCTACTTTTTATCCCAGGAAAATATCTTTATCCCGGAAAAACTTTTTCACGTGGGAGGACCCGTGAGTATCACCTAGTTAGTTAAAACACAACTCTACCGTATAAACATGTTCTATGTACAATACAGCCGTAAGATGCGCTAAAAGGGTTTAACGTTTACCTTCTTTACGTTGTAATTCGAACCTTTGAACACAAATTCACACCAATTATTTGGAAACTTGGTTAGAGTTATTCAGAGCACATTTTCACAATAACTAGTAGCGTTTTCGTAGAAATCATTGTCAACTTTCCAGGACTGCTCCTCGCAGATGGTATGTACATTTATATTCAGGCAAGTATTAGATACATCATTACTTTTAAAGGGTGCCTCCACACTGCGGTAAGTTTAATACACGATTATTTTTTTGTTTTAAAGAAACCTGACGCCAAACAGTAGGATAGCGACCACCGCCATAGTGGCTCACGTAAGTGTGCCGCGTTCCGGGATCAGCCTGTAATTTTCAACAGGCCGGCATAATTGTGTTAACGGACGAGTGATGATTATCATTCGTCATTCGACACTATATCTGGGCCCCTCTCCGCGTACCATCATGGCATCAAGTGCAATGAGCTCACTTTTCCGTGCGCGTATAAAACGCTACTTAAGTACTGTTATGTTTCGCATTAGACGATATCCAATACGCTTGCAGAGCATACAAGGCTGTCTATGTCTCAAGGCATACAGGGCCATGCAGTGCTTAATAATCTTAGTTTTTGGTAATACGGTGTTTATGACGCTAATCGTCATTTAATTATACAAAATATCTCTTACTACGCACCATCAGAGACACTGATTGTCCAATATCTTATTTTTGCTCAAAACGCTTAATTTTTCCCGATGATGCGTAAAAAGACCAGCAACCAAGAAGACTTTAGAAACATCCATATTAATTGGGCAAAAACTCAAAGTAACATTCCAAGGTCGTTTCATTGTCTCGAAAGGTATTAAAGCGTTTCGTTGGTAATTTTTCACGATTCCTTGCTTTATCCCGAAGCCCGACAGATGTCTGGCAGCTGCCATCTCACAAAAGGCAGGTAGCTTCTTACATCCCGCATAATAGCACGTTCGATCGACAATGCAGGATCCGACGATGAAAGGACTCGAGATTTGTCTTTTTAGAATAGGTATCAGCGTATTCAACTCACGAGGAAGTTATTTTACTTCGCGATAAATTGCTTCTGATATTTGTTTGTGTTGCGTACATGGTTTTTTGCTTTGAGTTAGCTGTTAGATTATTTAATTTCTGCTTATATTCATAAAATAATTATCTATCTTAATTAAATAGAAACATTTTGGCACAAACTTCGATGCCAAAATACTACGATAGGATCGAGTAATAGTAATTAATTTTGGCCAAAAGTTAAGTTAGCCATGCTATAAAATAAAAATAATTATAAAAATCTGCACAAGAATAAATTAGGTACTTCTGAGCCTTTCTTAAATTAGTTTTTTTAGATTCGTCAACAATAATACATCAACTCATTTTTTTTTAAATAGCGAAAACATTCCTTTGGTAAGTTAAATTAAACAATAGTCCATAACGACTTACTGAAACAAAACTGGCAGCGCAGTACGCAGCTCCGAGTAGCGCTGGTGCGGATCCCGTCCACCGACGCTCCATAGCAGCGAAGTAGGCAGCCGCCACGAGTCCTGACAACACCAGCTCGGCGCCGAGCCGCTCCCACGCCGCTGCTCCGCCACCGGGAAGAGATGCTGAGAGACTGCCAGCGTATCCTGGCACACTCACACTGGAACAACATAAAACAATATCATTAAGCACCATAGTCACAATATTCAAATAAATAATTGACAGTTTATGAACTGGACAGATAATATTCACAGTAATCGTTTCATTTTGGGACTTAGGAGCATAGTTGACAGCGTGACTTTTATTTAATATCTTGTATTCTTGTATTCACGATATAGCAATTAGCATCTTAGTAGTGAAATATGGTCGTCGCAAAGGTAGAGGACGCGTTTCATGGTTTACCAGTCTTATTTTTGACCTCAAGAGATTCTACTATGATCCCCCGAACACATACAAAAACACAATGAGTTGGTTTTTACTGAAAACTTAGCAATTAACACGTTTTTAAATCTTCATAACTAAGATGTGCTCTCGTCGAGCAGTCGGCCGAAATGTTATGTTCTATTTGTACTTTTTTATCCAAGATTCCCAAGTTAGGAAACCTTGGAATACAAGATACAGATCTAATTCCCATATCGGACACAATTTTCAGTGCCGAGAAATCTTTTTTAGAATCTAATAAAGTTCATCCGTCCAGGAGATCCAGAATCTTGTTAGTTTCACATCCAGCGATTACCTTGAGACATGAATATTTCAAACAGTATTTTATGAATAAGTTTTGTCCGATCGATGGTAGCCCTGCCCTTTGTATTATTATTAGAAAGGACGTGAGCTACACACAGAACACTTTCATCACAACGTATAAATCTACAAGATTATAATGTTATTATTTCCAATATTATAAATGCGACAGTTTGTGAAGATGTTAAGACGTTTGTTAGAAGATTGTTGTTTCACAACTTCTAAAGTCAGTATTAATAAATCAATCTCAAGTTTGAGTTCCAGCTCAAGTAGACATAATTCAATACATTATGTCTACTTGAGATGTAACTCAAACTTGAGTTTGATTTATTAATACCGCCCTTAGTAAATATTACTCGTCACATCTATACTAATATTATAAAGCTGAAGAGTTTGTTTGTTAGTTGTTTGAACGCGCTAATCTCAGGAACTACTGGGTCGAATTGAAAAATTCTTTTTGCGTTGAATAGACCATTTATCGAGGAAGGCTTTAGGCTATATAACATCACGATGCAACTATTAGGAGCGAAGAAATAATGGAAAATATGAAAAAAAACGGGGAAAATTATTCATCCTTGAGGGCTTCCATTGCGTGCGCTGCGAAAACGGTTCAAGATACCAAAAATATATGTAGAAACAATTATTCCTCTTGAAATGATCTAAAATAATGTCCGCGACAGTATATGTCTATCTTTTAAGATTTACTCACTAGAACCGTTTTTATGGTAATCAAATTTGGTCGAAATTAATGCATTATTTGTTAAGAGTTGTATCAACGTCATAATATAAATCTTTATCCAAATAAATGTGTGTGATAGAGTGATTCAACGGGAAGGTTTTTATGTACTTTTAGCCCGGAAAAACTTATTAACGCGGGCGAAGCCGTGGGCAAAAGCTAGTGAATGTATAAGCCGACCAAATACAAAAGTAACAGTCTAATCCAGTGTTTCTTAACCTGTGGTCCACAGACCCCTGGGGTCCGCAAGTATATGTATGGGGGTCCGCCAACTTATCTATGGATATTTGAATTAATAAATAAATGACAGAAAGTCTCGTAATCGCTACGCTTACTTAGTACGGCGAACGTGCGCCAGCAAGCGGGATCTTTGCTCTTGTATATATCAAAAACAAATACAGGAACAGATTACAATTGGAATCCGATTTGAGATTACAACTTAGTAATAATATCAACCCAAATATTACTAATTTAGTTGCAAAAAAACAACACCAACCTGCACATTAATATGGCATTTTATAATTTTATAAAAAAAAAATGTGTAGTACTAAAATAAATTGTCCTAAACTTGTTCCTGTGTTTTATATTAAGGGGGTCGTTGAAATTATACTTAATTGTCTGGAGGTCCGCGGACTGAAAAAGGTTAAAAAACGCTGGTCTAATCTATTCTCCCAGATTAATGGTAATAAAATTATTAGCTCTTTAATACGATAACTGTTCAACAAAATTTACTTGATACTTGTAAAACGAGCGTCTTAGATTTTAGCAAAAACATAGAATATATCCTAAATTAATATAAGTTCCTTTTTATTCCGTTCCTTTTTTTTCGTGAGTTGACTATACGTTTGAATTCACTTCTCAGTAGTTCTACATTTATTCTATCAGTATACAACACGTAGAAAATGACACGTGATTGTAAGCAAACGATTGAAATTCTTCAATGGGGCATTCAGATGTCACGTGGCCTCAATAGCTATTGTGCAATGGCGCGGTGAACCACTTTCAACTTCCCACTTCAGCGTAATGTTTCTGTGGTGAAGAATATAAGACTTCAATAGGAACGTTAGAAACTAAGTCGATTAACTGTAAATAACAGGACAAACATTCAGAGACATTTTGGAGGTATTAGAGACATTCGGTAAGGAAATTATATGTTTAAAATTGACGCTATTTTAGTCTACGTAGATCTTGCCAATTATCTCATAAATATAGATTGAATTGAATTCACCACCACGAATTTGTTTTTTTTTTTTTTTTTATCTGCGCGATACCTATATTTGAAGAAATCTCTGGTGGCTGGTGGACACATGACTTGATAAAGGTAGCAGGAACACGCTGGATGCAGGTCGCTTTTGACAGGTCCGTCTGGAAATCTTTAGGGGAGACCTATGTTCAGCAGTGGACGTCGTGTGGTTGATAATGACGATGATGATGAAGTACTCATTATAAAGGTAAATATTAATTAGAGATTAACTGAAATAGACTAATAAAGAAAAGCAAGAACCAGTTATGGTTTATTGGCTATATTCACGAGTGCAGTAAAGTACGCAGTAGTCTTCTCAATATTTTGATAGGCGTAAAAAAAGACGGAAAATCTGCACAGGTATTCTTTCACAAAGAAATTGTCACAAAGCAAAACCCGCAACTGTATTTAATGACTACTGTGTATTTATTTAAACCACAAATGATGAAGCAAAGAGATGTTATATCAAAGGGACTACAAAAAGGATTACTTTTAACGACCGTGTAAAGGTAAACGGATCAAAGGACACGCAGCGGTCATGCGGCTGACCAAATATGATTGGGGGTTATGGGCGAACTGAATATCAAACTAAGAAGTAGCAGCCCTGAAAATATGTGCATAACTTGGCTTGAAAATGTCCAAAGCTTTTATGTTGTTCATTTATTCCATAAGTATGTATCGCTTATGAATAGTGTTATTATATAAAGGGTTTTTAGAACTGAGGAGACGTATACTTGCCTGATATAACCTCTTCAAATTTATTAACAATAAGTGTCTCATCCCACACCAAACGTTATATTACAAATCTTCTTTATAGCATTGAATTGCTTCATGAGACATTCTCATGACTACAGAGTTCTCTAAACTGGAACAAAGTGCTGGCGTGGTAGGAATATAATCGAAGAGATCATGTCTGTCCAGACTAATGTATTCCAAAGACTGACAAACTAGAAAATTAACTTAAAACTATAAGAAAACATATTCTCCATTAAATCAGCTCAACAAAAATAAAAAAATAGAGCTACAACCTCAAAATTAATTTAAAAAAACACTTGCGTACACGATACACAAATTCTCTCAAGAAAAATGTAAGACCGTTGTTCAACGATACATAAGTAATGCCCAGAAGCGGTACAAAGTTTATTCCACAAATCCATCAGGGTAATCTCGTCTCACGTTCACTTCACTTATCTTCAAAATGGCGCGAGTTAAAACCCTTTACAGCGGCAATACTCGAGCAATCTCCTCGATGGAATCCTTTACAAATGGTTTTACTTTCTGAAATATTTGTTTAAACGCATAGTTGAAAACCACGGCTGACTTTGAATATTGAGTTGCAGTAAACTTTAGTAATTTAACAACAAGATTAGCGTAAAGCGACAGCAGGCAATTGATTGAGCGACGTTCGCGAGTTCACAGGTATCTCCGACACAGTATTTAGTACTGAGTTGATTAGTCACCTCTGTACTTAAGACCCTCAGTCTTATGTCCAATGATAGTTAGTCCTATAGTAGACTGGTTGCATTATTTTAAAGAAGAACGATACGGACAATTTTTCATCGTATGTGTTCCCTCCTTTCTATCATATGGAAAGCTAAGAAGCAATTTTACACGCATAATTATACTGATCATGGAGGTATATAACGTCCTTCACTGGTCAATATTTTTAAGACTTCATTACTTTTAATCATGTGTAAGACACTATGTAGTCACTTTGCCGCATCAGATAAAAATAGTAGCTATGCTAGAGATTCCAGCCATTCTTCAGACGAAACTTAAAGCCATAAAACAGCTGCTACATAAATTCAGTTACAGATCAAAACTAAAAATCAAATTCACAGACATTAAGTAAATCTAAACACGACTCTATCACAATTATATCAAGCCCATATGACACAAACACCATATGCGGACGACATCGCCGCCTAACGATCTGACTAATGCCGCAAACCATAAAAAAATACTCAAACAATACGAGAAAAATACTCGACACTGTCACCCGAATGACCCCACTGTCACCCGTTCCGAAGATATATGATTCGCGGTTTCACACGACCATGTGTTGCGAAATGAAGAGTGAAGGGTTAATTTCTTTATTTTTAAACAAAACAAGAGGCCAAAGTGCATGGGGTGTGATTATGAACATCCCGCTGCGTTTTTTGGCCGAATATAGGATTAACGTCGGAAAATATTTGATGTCTTTATTTGGTATATTGACTTGATAAATATAGAGTTCGGCCATATTGGGGTTTTTATTGACGCTGTGGCAATATTATGTTTCTTTTATTGAGAGTGGAGTATTTTGCTTTTAGATTTAGGACTTAAACTAAAAAAAAAATGATATCTACTGAATAATAAAATTGATATATTGCCCAGTTCATGTACTATTCATGCTCATGTAAACAGCATTTTTTAAATATGGTCAATAAAAGGTAATGAATTACTTATTTTTCAATGTAAAAAACTTCTATTTTGCTTCGCACTATAGACTCTATATTCGCGTTTACTCTAAACTGTAATTAAATATCAATTCCAAAGTATATATTACATGAGTAGTTATGGTCGTTGCGGGAAACTGCGAAATGTAATTTCCGCTTACCTTTATAATCATTATTTATTATAGTTTAATTAATTACGTAGAGGATAATATTCCTTACGGACTCCCACAAACCGAGCCATAAGCTTCTAACCGCACCAAATCGTGAATAGTTAATCAATTTTACATTACAAAGTTTATTGCCCCGCATCGAAATAAATACATCACAAAATTATTTTGCAATTTAAATGCGAAAATACTTCGAAAATAACGTTTTTATTATTTTCACATTAAAGTTCAGAATGGGATTTAAAATTTGTTATCGTATAAAATGGTGCAGGGAGACAAGTGGCACTTTCGACAATCAAATTCTAAGCGTGTATGATACCCTCTCGAATATTTACAACAAATGTCATGGGGGATTATTTTTGTTAACTGTCTGATCCGCGCCATGCTGGGGCACTTTAAAAAACGCGTCCGTAAATTAAATGTAATTGTTCGCTTGTTAACCAAAAGGGGAGGTATGTTGCCATTTTTTTTTTCAATTTAATGTGTTTTACATCTGATTGTGTTGGGTATTAGATTCAAATATTTTATTGTAAACCTTGTGGTTACAATTTTTTGTCAACTTAGTGTAGAGCAGCTAATATTATCTTGCATAGGCGCTGGCGCTTACCAGTTGATGTAACGACTCGCCATAAATCTAGAATTGAGAATTCCCAACTGTTTTAATTGTCCTGGATTCATCCAATGTCGTAAAAACTCGTGGGACGTAAAAAGAGGGTTTAAAATTTTATATTTAAGAAATGTATATTACATTACTCAAGGGCCAGTTTCACCGCTTCTTGATTACAGGTAACTATCTGACATATAATGTTATTTAAAAATAAATCTCACACATTACTGGTGATTTTTTCTGCCAGATACATTTATATTTATATACATTTATACATACATTCGGGACCTGTGAAACCAAGCTTGAGATTTATATAGCGGATAAGTTTAGAATAGTCTACCAGGTACTTTATCAGCATGTAGAGAAATCGACCCTAAGTTTCATAGCAAAAACGAAATTACTTTTTTTCATTTTGAATCATAATATTAAAATTTGTATGTGGAAGAGACACTCAAATGACCGTGCTTGTGACAATATTTTCCGGCGTCACTAATTAGAAGGTTGATGGGTGTATGTAACCACAAATCGTCTTGTTACCTTAATTTAAGTAGATGCTTAATTTAAGCAAAGCCCTGCATTATATATCGCCCACTGTTGAGCACGAGCCTCCTCTACAACTGAAAGGGTTTAGGCCTTAGTCCACCACGCTGGCCTAGTGCGGGTTAGCAGACTTCACATACTTTCGAAATTCTTATAGAGAATTCTCAGGTATGTAGATTTCCTAACGATGTTTTCCTTCACCGTTAAAGCGAACGATAATAATTGATAAACAATACACACGTAACTTCGAAAAGTCAGAGGTGTGTGTCTTGGGCTTTGAACCTCCGGACATTGTCTTGGCAGACCGTTCCATTTCCAACTAGGCTATCGTTAAGTAAATACTAAAGCTAAATATATAAAGCACAAATCGACGGTCCCATAGAACAAAGTCGTACATGCAAAATGTTAGCTTTTCAGTAGAGCGCTTTGAAAGTCGTTAGTTTGTATTCATGTGCGAATTAGTGCTATTTTCACACATTAGGTTCAAAGTTGTTACTGAACCCTTTATAATAATAATGTTTCCTTCATGTATAACTTGTGATTTTCACAATTAACTTAGACTTTGTTCTATGGGACCGTCGAAATAATCTAAACATGTTTGATGTTACATAATACTTGATGGATGATAAATCAAATGTTGAAATTAAAATAATATTTAAGATACATTTGGGGCAAAATTGTTTTCTGCGTTATGAATGTAACAAAATTTATTTAAATTACTTTAGCCTTCATTATATTAAGTTCGCGCTTAATTCTATACAATAGATAGAATCATCGATGCGTAAACTGAAAAAAAAAACATTATCGACAACAAGAGCATAGTCCGATAACCACAAAAAAGACATAAATCAACATGGTTTAGACTTTAGGGAATATCGACCATCATAAAAATAACCGTTCTAATTCCCACATTGTTCGCTCGGTGATAAGCAAATAAGGACACAATGGGAAAAAACTGCCCAAAGCGACATAAGGTGCGAATTCGTCAATTTAGTGGGCATTGACAATGGCCCCTCGCCCATGTGGCCACTTGACCCTACGCATAAATTATGCATAATCATCTGCCAATATTGCGAGTCTGTGTTTTATGCGGTTAGAGGACGAAGGATGAGTGGGCCGAAATGTATCCTGTTTTTCTTATATAAAAGGCTCCATCGGTCCGATTTTGCCCAAATGGAGACGGCCGCATTCCGTATTAACTGATCCAGAGGACGAAATCACTCTAGCCATCCGCCGTAAGAACGAGTTCTTGAAACTCCAACACTCCACAAGACCGCAGTTCCGTCCTCGCCGTCGAGGACCTCGCCGCGTCCCCCCCCTCCTCCGACCCCCCTAGGAGTTCCGGCCCGCGTGCCGATGACAACACAATCTAATAGGATTAGGCCTAAAAAAACAATCTTTCCCTAATCGTTGATGTCTCATTCTCTCTCAGTGGCCGTCCTGAGCCGAGGTTCGTAACCCGTTAGTGGGTTGCCCTCAGCATGGTCACTTAATTCAAAGGGTTGCGAGCGCCTTCTGCGTTCACCCTAAAGACCGGTGTGCCCAGAAAAGCCGACTCGCGTCAGGCTACTGGAAGTAGGGCCATTGACAAAAAAAAGATCCGATTTTGCTAAAGAGTGTGCTATGTTGTGTACCATTCTCTTGGAGGACTTTAAATAATAGATTTTTTTACATGAAGACATAAAATAGTCGATAACTTTTCTCAACTATGTAAATATGATAGAGCGACAACGTCAAAACAAACGACAAAACTTAAACAAAGATTTAAAAAAAAAATTAGATGATGAATAATAGTTATTGTAAAGTTTGGACAGTATTGGTCTGTGAAAATTCTTTCAATAATAGTGAGCAACATCAGAGTACTATAGTACACTTTTTTACCCCAGAATCAGCGGTGAAATGCACATATCCATTTATAGTTTTAAATAGAGCAGTGTTACGCTTCATGCATAACTTTATCTGATTGATTATACAAGAGGATTTCTAACAAACAGCTTTTATATATTTTTTGTAATAAAAACGTTTACTCAAAAAGTATCTCTTTTAACAAATCTGAACGTGCGTGTAAACATGAATAATCGTTAGAAAATTAGGGGTCGTAATCCATTAAAGGACATTAGAATATATTAGAATTTAATTGTTAAGTTTCCGATACTATCTGTCCCAGGTGCAATAGTTTGCATATTTATTTAAGCTCCCTAAAAGTATTCTCCTGTTGATTAAATGCAAATACTTTTAAGTTGCACCTGAGACTCGCAGTAAAGATTTGGTCGGTAATTGAACGACTACCATTTCATTTAATGTCAGAAAATTAAAACTCTATGTTCATAGTCTATGAATATACGAAACCTCGTTGGTAAAACAGCGTAAAAAAAACAAATCTGGTGATAAGTAAGATGAAAAATATATTATTTTTATTGTACACTTTTGTTAGTGCTTCTCACTTTTATTGTTCACGTGTCATATTTTTTAATTTGAAATGTTTTTCCTTTTGTTTTTGTATCAATTTTTTTTATTTTTTACGTTTTTACCAAGCTCCGGTAGGGTATGAATGTATTAGGTAGATATTTTACACAAATACTTAGATTTGTTTTCATAGTGTGCAGTATTTGTTATTGAATAAATAAAAAATTCGTTGTGTCCTAGTTTCAATTTAATGGAACTGTTATTTTGAATAAATATATGCATAATAAATAACCTCAAATAACTGTCATTTGCAATGTTCGCGTCAAAGACAATCAACAGTAAAGTTAGTTCGGGCGAATTTTATAATGGTTCCAACGGAAAATATGTTGTGAATTGAGGTATACATCCCAAAACATAAATCATAAATATCGCTGCCGACCTTCGTGAAAATTTATTGGACGTTTTATATTTTTTATACGGCAAATTACATATAAAGATAATTCCTTATAACGCGTATCTATAAAATACATTTAAAGTTCCTAGTTGTGTCTAGCTTAAACAATTCGTTGACATAAAACAATAAATAAATCAACCAGTGTAAGTACGCAGTGGGATATAAAAGCATCTAATTCCTAGGTATTTTATCTCGAACAAGAAGGAGCGTACCTCACGCGCCTCTCATTTTAATTAAAAACAGCTAAATTGTCAGCGGCCTCTCGTCTTCTCCCTTTCAATGCAATAACGAGTGAACGCGGCATAATGAACTGCGTACCGTATACAAATATGTCTGCCACAATATGGCTGCTCGGCACTGCACTTTTCATAATTTACGCGGGAAAATGTGCTTGAGCCGATACAGCGAATATATGAGTATTAAGTAGCCCCCAATATTACTTAATTCCGTTTGTACTTATTTTATGGCATTAAATAATTTAACTCGGAGAATTTAACACCTAGGTGTTCTATTTTATGAATAATTGATATGAATTAAAATTACTTATTAAAATATTCATCAAGCATAATTAATTTCCATCATAAGATGGCAGTTAAATTTCATAATCTATGCACCGATACATCACCTAGGATTGTCGTGATGAAGGATCGATGTCGACACGGTCCACCCATGTAGGGGTTAAAAGGATTAGGTGGAACCCTTTCAACCCTTTGTTGGGAGAGAAAATAGTTTTTGGGATAGGGCTGGATATTTCAATAATAGACTTTAGCGAAGATGACTTCGATAAATACTTGATATTGGGAAACAAAAGATGGTCTAACATTATTTTAGAAAGAGTTATCATAATATAATATCAGGAAATTGAATTTGTTATTTAGTCCAATTTCAATAGTCGTATAAACTACACTGTTTAGTGTCAAATGTAAATAAAACAATGAATCTTATATGGCTTAATTTAAGCGATCCCGGTACCTGAAATTAGTGTATATTACCAGATTATCAATAGGAGTTATGTTGACTTAGGGACTCGTTTTATTGTTACCTAAAATTATTAGGAAATCCATATCACATAAAATTATACGCATTACTTCGTCGAGTAATGGCATCGAAGACCTCATTTATTAATGTTAATTTTAAATTAAGAACATAATATACTACATCATCATTTTTTTCTTCGACCATAAAAATTGGCATTATGCGCTTCAACTCTTGCCTAAATTTAGAATAGAGTAAATACAAACCTACAAAAGATCCCAAGCGATTGTTATAAACTAATTTAATTCCTTGTAAGTGATTCAGTCTGATCTATCTACCCTTTAGCCCGCATGACTTTGCTACAATTGAAATATCCTGCCGAACATAATGGCGCGAATGTATATTAATTTAGCAATGATTACGCAGACCCGTTCCCACGCTAACGTCCCCGTTTAATTAATACTTATATTGATACAGATGGGTGTATGAATATTAGTCGAGTGTTTTCACTAGCTGTGTGAAACGTAAACAAATAACTCTCTTGTGTTTTATGTGATTCTGTGACTTGTGTTCTTCATAGAACTGCTGTTTTGTGAACTGTAACTTTGAAATACGTGGTTATTATTGATTATGAATCATTTAAGCAACACAGAATATGATTATTGTATACGATATACTATAATCAAGTAACCTTTTCTTTAGTTACCTTTTTCAAGTTACTTTGATGCACCTACCCTATTTATCTCTGCACCACCCTAAGGTTGGCTGGGAGAGAATGCCTTTGGCATTAAGTCCGCCGATAAACGTATGTATATAAAGTGCTAATAAATAAAATAAATAAATACCTATGGTTTCAGTTATCATACTGAGAAGGGCATTTATACATCTTAAACGATTGTCGTTTGAAGATATTAAAGAACAATACTAGTGATTATAATTTTATTTTCTAGAATATTTCTTGACACTCAATATTTTTTTATCTGTACCCATTGAAATTATAATTATGTTCGCACTAGTTCAATCACAAATAATGTCAGACTGTGGTCTTTCCAATTTACCCGAAGCTCTGCATCGCTTCATTAGTCAGTTTTTAGTCCTCATTAGCTCAGTATTATCTTATAATCTAAATAATACCAATGACACAAGCTACGTCATAAACATCAGAAACTCACCCCACCACATTTTAAAACACTCCTATTGTGAAGAAAAATCTACTGTAGTGAAATTAATTGACCACAAATAGAAATATATGTGGTAAATACTGTGTTTACAATACATATGCATTCACGAGATATTGCTATCGTAAATCCATTACTGGCGTACGACGATAGAAAACGAAGCTTTATTACAGTTTATGTTGGTAGCCTTGTGACAATTTATAAACACTAGGTTTTGCACACGGCTTCTACCGTAAAAGGCGTTTTCTTGATGACTAGTTTGTACATTTTTCGAAATAATAGCCTTTATTAAGTACTAGCTTTTGCCCACGGCTTCGCCCGCGTTAATAAGTTTTTCCGGGCTAAAAGTAAATACATAAAAACCTTCCCGTTGAATCACTCTATCCAACACATTTATTTGTATAAAGATTAATATTATGACGTTGATACAACTCTTAACAAATAATGCATTAATTTCAACCAAATTTGATAACAATAAAAACGGTTCTAGAGAGTTTACTTTAAAAGATAGACATATACTGTCGCGGACTTTTTTTTAGATCATTTCAAGAGGAATAATTCTTTCATACATATATTTTTGGTATCTTGAGCCGTTTTCGCAGCGCACGCAATGGAAGCCCTCAAGGATGAATAATTTTCCCCGTATTTTTCACATTTTCCATTATTTCTTCGCTCCTAATAGTTGCATCGTGATGTTATATAGCCTATAGCCTACCTCGATAAATGGTCTATTCAACACAAAAAGAATTTTTCAATTCGCACCAGTAGTTCCTGAGATTAGCGCGTTCAAACAAACAAACAAACTCTTCAGCTTTATAATATTAGTATAGATTTTAATCCAGAATATGATTTATCTGTGTCAAATTTCATTCAAATCCGTTTCGCATTTTGCGTTATTTCTAACATCCAAACTCCGAAACAAACTTCGCGAATTTATAATAACAGTAAAATGCTAGGTATTTTTTGTAGTTCCGCTAAACTCTTTTGCGGGACGTACCTAGGTAACATTATTCAAGCTCACCTCACGCAATGCCTCATTAGCCTACCCCCACAATACACCAACCTACGTATTATAGTTAAGACCTCTTAATAATCATAAATAAGGAAAGGCCTTAAGGGAGAAATTGGATGCTTATGAACTAGGATATTGTCGCTCGCTATTACGGTCCAAAACAATTTACTGGCACACGTGTTCCCTCCTACCTGGAATTTAGATTCCTTCAAGTGGAATTTCAAGACGCAATCGCCAAGCCGACATAACTATAGGTATTATCGATGGCAACACGTTTTTCGTTGACGTCTCGCTAGTCCATTTTTTGGACTGAAATGAAGTATGCAAACCCGCGCTGATAAAACGTAATGGACGCTAAGCCCTGCCAACAATAGAGACTAATGGACCCAAAATAAGGCAGTATATAATACAGGATTAATCCATTCATAGAGATGTAGTGTAGTGTTTGCTGTTTATAAAAAAGAACGTGCTTTAAACAACTAATTACACTTTAAATGACTTCAAAATAACAATGGAAGTCCTGATATTAACCCGGATAAATTTCTGATCTGAACAAAAGGTACCTTCGTAAGAAGTTCTCGAAGGATCACTCCTTAAAAACTTCATCCCGGTTATGAATACCAGGGCTCATAAGTTTGGGATGTTTCTCTGCAGTCTTTAAAAGTTGCGACTGACCTATGACGACTAATAGGTTAAATGTTGACAAGCGATTAACGACGTTCGCCGCGAACGGGTCGGCTCATTGCAATATATGCTTTAGGACTCTTTATTATGTCATGTTCTTATATATTCTCTTTTTTTTCAAGATATACGTAATAAATTATGATCTCAAATGGTGATGGGTTAGTTCTACTTTGCTTCGCTCTATTTACATTTTTTGCTTTATCCGTGATGATTATTATTTTCAAAACATAATGTAATTGAGAAATCTCGCATATTTTATCTTTCAATATTATATTAATTAAAATGTATACAGTTGCAAATACAAATCTATTAGATAATACATCTTACAGTGCCTTCTATCACGCCCCTTCTGATGTGCTTGTTTCTTTTTTAAATAAATTGTATGTTAGTGATATACTATTATAGGCGCAGCAATTTTGTATTGGAGTCACAATGGTTATGTATAGTAAGTAAGCTGTTGGATGTCCAAGTAAAATAAAAATAAATAAATCACAACACTCTTCCACTTAGGAAGTCAAAATTTTCTAGAAGATGTACTACAAAGTGAATTTCTCGCATAAAAGGCGACAAATTCGCTTACCATCCTGCAATCATGTAGCAACAAGACGTAACAAGTCAATCGGCAGGAACCGTGGATATTAATAAGAAAATTTCCCTTTAAAAATTCACAATGCGTTCGCCGGCACAGCTAACTTCCACATTATCCGCTCATTTTACTACTTCTCGGGTTCATGCTGAACACAATTTACGATGTTTGTTTAACAAACTGCTCTGTAACGTTATTGAAAAATTGAGCGTGAATTGTCTCCATAAGAAAGCAGGGAAAGGTCTCATCTTTTTGGTTTGTTATTTTATTGTTTGATGTTATTTATATCTGAATTTTGTTCTTGGTGAGGAGGAATGGTGACGAAAATGGACTAGGTTAGCGTATAGTTGAATGGGCTATTTTGCACCTGATTATATGTAAAGAGCATCGGTCCAAATAATAATAATATAATTAAAAACTTGAGAGGTGTCAAGGGACACCCGGATGGAACGAAGTTGTTTTCGATTAATTAGTGAAGATATTGTAATAAAATTTTATTTCTTTTAAGTTATAATAATAATTGTATATTTCATTAAAACGTTACCACATCAATGAAAGCATTTATTTCTACATACACAATAGATATGTCATCGAATCACGATCATCACCTAAGCAAGCATTGACATTAAAATTAACATACAACTAACGAATAAAAAACTACTCTAAAAAGCGTTTAAATCTTAGAGTATGTATACGTAGTTATACTTACTCTAAGATTTAAATTGTCTTTTTTTATTTAAATTTCGAACCAGTTCTTTATTGTTACTGGCTGGTTTCACAGGGCAAGTAATAAACTGTATTATATACTGCTCACTGCTGAGCACGGGCCTTCTCTACTACTGAGAGGAGTTAGGACTTAGTCCACCACGCTGGCCTAGGGCGGGTTGGCAGACTTCACACACCCTCGAAATTCCTATGGAGAATTCTCAGGTATATAGGTTTCCTCACGATGTTTTCCTTCACCGTTAAAGTGGACGATAATTGATAAACAATACACACGTAACTTTGAAAAGTCAGAGGTGTGTGCCTTGGGTTTGAACCTCCGGACATTGTCTCGGCAGACCGTTCCATTCCCAACTAGGCTATCGTCCACATATCCATATGTCGGTCCAAACAAAATTTAACAATATCTTTGATGTTCCTAGCGGTCACCAGCAAATTGTAGATATCAAACCAGGGTCATTTTGACATTGCTTTACTAAATGAAACCACATTGTTATCTACTTGAAAATAACACTTTCCAATAATTTTAACCATAGATGTAAAATAAAAAAGTATAATTTTCGAACAAAATTATAAAAAGTAACTTTTAAGTTTACACGCCCTAACGCTACTATAGCTACTCTAAGAGGATTCCTCGCAGCGGCAACATGACGATTTCAACCATAAGTAAAAATAGTTACACACACGCCATAATCGCACTAAAGTACAATCTGATAAAAAAATCTGGAAAGTGAAATTGAGATTTTTGGTGAAAATATTAGTTGTTCATGGATGATTTTTGGCATAATGTTATCAGATTCAAAGACGAGTCTGTGGTTACATTTCTTTTATTAACGCAATGTCAAAATAACCCTGTATAGCGACTCCATCCGCGTGATAGTCTAGTCCATATTTTTCACGTTTATTGTATGCACAGTATAAATTTGCTCCAAGATTTAAAACCTTACTTAATAAAGCCAGTTTATAAACGGAATGTATCTCCAACCGACGATAGCTAAAGCGTTTCTGCTCCAAAATAAGTCTCGGGCACGAAATGAATTTACGTACGCCAGAACGATGAAGCAGATTCGCACGGATATGCGGATGTCTTGCAGCCGCGCTGTAAGAGACGCTACCCGCTCATGCGCTGAACAAATTGTTACCAGTGCTTGGTGCATAATCCAAAACTGTTTCGTATTTTTAAAATGAGGAGGTTATTAATTCGCCATGTTATTTTTTTATGTTTTTTACCTCAGAGCTCGGTCATTTCATAACCGACTTGGAAAAATATTTTTTATTTGAAAGAATATACTTCCAGATTAGTCCAATGGAAATCTTTCTAAAATCGATTAGGTAGTTTGGTTTTAATATCAAAACAACTGAAATAAGTATGCCGTCCGAGTAAATGAAATTGCGAATTTTGCTTTCCTGTGAATGTGTCAGTGGTGCTTTTGCGTTGAGTTACTTTGGATGTATTTCATATTGAATATAGATGTACATAGAATCACGCCTTTTCCCTTGTCAGGGGTAGGCAGAGGTGTAATACATTAGCACGATGGTCTTACCGCGCGCGCAATACAACAACGCCATCGAGCACTAAAGCAAAAAGCAACAAGTAAAAACATTTTAACAAAAAATTTAACTGACTTATTAAAAAACCACTAAAAACAGAAATACAATTTAATGTTACCTATACTGTTAACCCATTTTGGAGTGGGTGACTAATTAAAATTGAACATTTTTTTCATATATTTGTATAACTTAGCTGACTATTAAAATTAGGCACCGGCTGCAAATATACGTATATAAACTCAAATTATTTTTTGTTTTGTAGTGGTTTTGAAGTCGGTGTTATTTTTTGTTAAAAAGTTTTTATTTACTACTTTTTTGTTAATCATGGAATGGTGTAAACAATACATCATAGACTAGCTTTTGCCCGCGGCTTCGCCCGCGTTAATAAGTTTTTCCGGGCTAAAAGTACATAAAAACCTTCCCGTTGAATCACTCTATCCAACACATTTATTTGGATAAAGATTAATATTATGACGTTGATACAACTCTTAACAAATAATGCATTAATTCCGACCAAATTTGATTACCATAAAAACGGTTCTAGTGAGTTAATCTTAAAAGATAGACACATACTATTGCGGACATTTCTTTAGATCATTTCAAGAGGAATAATTCTTTCATACATATATTTTTGGTATCTTGAACCGTTTTCGCAGCGCACGCAATGAAAGCCCTCAAGGATGAATAATTTTCCCCGCTTTTTTCACATTTTCCATTATTTCTTCGCTCCTAATAGTTGCATCGTGATGTTATATAGCCTATAGCCTTCCTCGATAAATGGTCTATTCAACACAAAAAGAATTTTTTAATTCGCACCAGTAGTTCCTGAGATTAGCGCGTTCAAACAAACAAACAAAGAAACAAACAAACAAACAAACTCTTCAGCTTTATAATATTAGTATAGATATACGATTGCAGCATTCGCGGGTCATCTGCTGTTAGCTATTGAACAGTTCCATTTCTATCTCCGAAGATCTTCGTTATACCCTTAGAAATTATCCTACACTAAAACCTTCCCTGAAAAATATACATTTGAATAACGAAAACTCAAAACCCCATCCAAATCAGATTAGTAGATTTGAGAAAATCGCGGCCAAACAAAATATCATGCATACATTTTACGTATATACATACACACGGGTCGAATACAGAACCTCATTTTTTAAAGCCGGTTTAAAACAATATTAAATTTTAGTCACCGTCTCCAAAATAGGTAATCAGTATCAGTGTTCTTGAAGGCAGTATATTTTTTTTTATCTATAACCCCAAAAGGAACGGCGAAAGGCTAATACTATTCTACGTTTTTGACAGTAAGAAAGACAAATAGGGTATATTAATTTTAAGAAGAACCCAAAGGGATGACAATGAAACGTAATTTTTTATGTGGTTAAAGCCTCCTTGTATGTAAAGACGGCTCGACAGCTTTCGTGTCACAAAAAACCGACGTGAGTTGAGGTTTCTGATGACCTAAACATTTCATTTTCATTTTCTTTAAGGAATTCAATTCCTCTAAGCGCATTTAAGGTTTTTCTAACATTTTGATTTAGTGGTGAAGATTACTATAAATCCCATTTTGTCTTCTGGCGGCCTGTGGTATAAAAACCTATTGATTATGTACTTTGCGCATAATTGATAAGTTTCGGCGGTACAGGAACAAAACCACTACCCAAATTCGTAACAAGCAATAATGCCAAACAAGAGTTTTTTCTATTAGCTTATTACCGTGCCATTTATGAAGTTACGATCGTCTGGCGACTGGCATATCCAGGCCACGCGAGTTGTTCGCTAACGTAGTTACTGCAACTTGTACATATTGCTATTATCCCAGTTCGCTTATCAAATGAAAATGTCTAGTATTGTTTGAACTTTGCGTTGAGACTGAATGTGATTAAAACCTCGTCGTTGTGTTGCTGGCTTTGATAAACTATTTATGAAATTAATGCAGATATATAATGAACATAGCAAATCTCTAGTTTTAGAAGTAGGCAGATGAGTATTTTCACTAAAATGTTATACCAATCTTTAAAATTATTATATTTGAGGGTTTTGTGGACTGCCTCGGTGGTATAGTTCTATTACGGTATGACTGCAGTGTTGAGGTCTCAGGTTCGATCCCCGGGTCGGGCAAAATGATACTTATTTATTTATTACACTAAATTATAACATCAATTACAGTTTACAACCAATACGATGCTATAAGTAATACATGATATAAGCATCTCCTTAATATTATTAGTAAATTACATTTTCTATCTTTGTTCTACACATTTATATGCTGCTTCAATGAACTTCGGTAGGCTACAATTAAATATATCAATGTCCTGTGAAATAAAGTTTAGAAATTGAATAGCCCGTGTTAAGGGAGCGTAGTGAGATAGGTTAGTCCTACCGGTAGGCAGGAGGAACAACGGCGGACGGTGACGGGAAAAGACGTAACCATTGGGTGCACACATATTGTTTTTTTTTTACTCAGTGTCAGCCCGGAGTCCGGAAATTTGCCCGATATGGCGATAGCCTCGGCCCTTGTCACATCATGGGACGGAATACGCACAGCGAAAAATGGTTACACTAGTCACGGCTAGATTTTCTCGATACCTTTCTATCTTTCTGTTTGATTAATTTCGTTGCGGGTTAAAGACAGCTTAGTATTGCCTAATACGCCGAGCTTCATCGCTCGGTGTCATAAACTGCGTGCCACTGATGATCCTGGCTTACAGAAGTTGCAGTGGTGGATGTGAGGGCGGGATAGGATCTAGTTGCGCCTCCGCCTACCCCTTCGGGGACAAATGGCAAGAGTGTTTATGTATGTTTCTAGGTTTTCATTGTTCATGTGTGTTGGGGATTTATCATAATTCCGCAGGATATTGAACAAAAGGATTGTAAGGTCCTACGGAGCTTAGGTTTCATGTACGCGTACATAATACGTTATATTAATGAACAAACAATATACTTGTCCTATTTAAAATTATTATTATTATATATATCTTTATGTTTACATCCTTCGGCATAAACACGTCCACGGCCCGTCCCGGTATATCCCGTCCCGGCCGGTCCCGGATATTGATCCGGGAATATTCAAATAAACTAAAAGCGAACCAAAAATGACATCGTCATAATTCAAAAGGGGGTCAAAATGCGAACGGTGTTAAACGAAATTGCACAATATATCATGGCAGGTAGCTGTGCCGAGACGTAATCCCGTGGCAGCTGCGTCGGAATGGACGGTGTTATCGAGATGGAAACACCAGTTTAAAGATATTAGCGGATTAGCCGGGATTATAAGCGAAAAGAGGACCTAAGTCGAGAAGCGGGCAAAATTTTATTAGTAGAGATGGGAAATTAAATTCTCGCTTCTCCTTGAAATTTCTACATTCATTATTATCATTATACTGCGATATAGTCCAATCGAGATTCAGTTGTTTATCATTAACGATCTAAAAATCCACATATAAGTAAAATGTAACTTAGTTCGAAAGTATATTAAATCTGCCATTACACTAGGCCAGATAGCACCAAAGCCTAGAACCTCTCAGCAACCAAGTATGTCAGTAGAATTAAGAGGGCTAGGCCTCTTAATACAAGAGAAAATGCGTTTCCAACAGTCGGAAAATATATACAGAGCAATTATCATCATATGTTATTAAAATGTTAGATGAACCCTTAGATCCACTATTCCTTTGTAAAGCCCCGCAAAGCTTATCACATACGCCGAAATAATACCGAGTGACAGCGGTTCGAGCGCCCTAATCACGAACAACGATAAAGTAAAGGAGCGACGCGAGGGGTCTGAATTAAACCCACACTCTATGCTGACTGACGACGCGACTCATAAAGTTCCTCAGAAGCAAACGAGTCAAAATGTCATGAACATGTAATGAAAGAGGTAAGGCTGCTAATATATCTGTATGTTATATGTATACTTAGTACTCAACCATTTCTATAAATATATAAGACGTCTTAGCTAATATTATGGTGCAATCACAAATGTATGTAAATTCATTAACCTACTTAAGTGTCAAAAAACGTAATTACAATTATAGGCTGAGCTAACAGGATAAGGATACAGCTCAAGACATCTTGGGAAAAATTTCTTTAGTTATTTAAATGTTGTGGACAAGTAGGCCACTTGCAGAATTTTGGCGGACGACAAGAGTACTTTTTTTTTTATTATTACTTTTATACAACAATGTATAAGGCGGACTTAATGCCGATGGCATTCTCTACCAGCCAACCTTAGGGTGATGCAGAGATAAACAATATAGGTAGTACTGCTATACAGCAATTGGTTCTATCGTCATAGGTTAACCATTTCAAAAACCGACATGAGGCAGTTTACTGTAGCATCTTATATGGTTATTGAGATATCCGGAAGGCCCCAGAGGAGGTTAACGTCAGTGTCGTAAAACTAAGACAAATCGGTTTTATTGTGCGTAAAAACGCTGTTTACGCCGACCCCAAATTAGACATGAGGATCACAAAGAGGATATATCCACAATACAATTACAGTTAACACAAGGTTTGTGATAAACCGCGGATAAATCAATCTAAAATAATAAACTTCAATCTCGTTATCAAACAAAAACATATATGTAATATTCACGAGCAGATTTATTTTTCCAATTTCGAACAATGTGAAAGTTTACAGTTTCCACGGACAGACTAATTGCTCAGGTCAACGACCCTGGCGTGTTGAAAATTATAATATAACAAAGCAATCTGGATAGCGTCCAACACATGGCGATTTGATTACATTCATTATGAATTACATAACGTATCATACAAAGTTAGATCGTAGAGTTTTATCGTGTAATGATACATTTTTTTTTCATCTTCGGCGCATTAGGGACGGCTGCAGGCTTACTCTGACTGAAGTGTCTAAGTTGTCATCCGCAACCGCCCCTGGTGTAATGATACATGTGAATGTTTGTAGTGATGTAGATTTAGGGTTAATTTCACCGACACACACACACAAACTCACGCCTATTATCCCCCAAGGGGTAGGCAGAGGCGCAACTACTGCACCCACTTTTCGCCGTGCGTATTCCGTCCCATGATCACGAGCCTATCGCCATATCGGGCGAAATTGCGTTAATTTTCACGCGTAAATCAAACTAGTATTTTTTTTCCTTATGGGTGTTGAATTGTTGATAGCGGCTTCACCCGCGTGAAAAAGTTTTCCGGGATAAAAAGTAGCCTATAGCACCACGGAGGCTCTGCGACAGGCACAAGATAGAGTGGAATGGAAGCGGCTCGTCACCGCCACCACCAAGGCTTACCAAAGCGGGCACGACCTTCAGTAATGAAGTATACGACAAAGAAGAAGAGCACTCAGGAGTAGCTTTCCTATTAATGAATAAATTTTCGAAAACGATTCATTAGTTCCTGAGATTAGCGCCTTCAGCACATAGATTTACACAGGGCTACTAGCTGAACCTCTAGCTAAATTCCAAATAATATAAGGCAAAATCTTTGGTTATTGCAAAATAGTATTCTTAATAAAGAAAAATCCTAGAAGTTCTCTCAAAATCCCTAGAGAATCCGTCTTTAATAAAAAAAAAACAAACATTGGCTATTTCATTTACAAAATTACCGAGGAAAAGCTTTTGTTAAGGCAAACTTAGGCCGCACAAAAATTATTTTCTCAAACTAAAACAAAAAATATACAGGGTGGTTAAAATAATACCTACAAGAGAATTGGATGTAATGGGGTAACGTCTTTCAAATTGTATTTAATTTATTGAACAAGATTGATTCCAATACATCTATAGTGAGAATAACGCCTGTATTGTCATATCATAATTCGTACCCAATAAACTTAGACCCGTATTCGCAAACGTTATTTTAGCTAAGTACGGATCAATCTTATGGTAATAAATCTGCTTTGAATGCTTATGAGTTATGACTTATGACATTGCGGCTTACTCAATGCGTAGGCATAAGGGCGCTATTTATTTATTTTTATTTACATCAGACTGTTCATGTCCATATCATATTATTGCATATTATATTTGTTAGTAAGTTCATAAAACTATGTTAGTAACATTAACTGAGAGAAAGTACTTATAAAAAAAAACAACAATCCTACATCATATACTACATCAATCCTATTGTTGGCTAATATTTGGATACAACTTTACTTTAGTGGACTGTTATACTACTAACAGACGAATAAAGTGGGCACATACGATGCGATTTGGTACAGCCGAACCATTAAAATGGTATGCCATCGAACCATATCGCATCGTGTGGGGCACGGTTCGATGGACATTATTATTATTATTGTTGGTACGGCTGGTTCGATGGCTTGTCCATCAAACTTGGTTGCATACAACTGGACATCGCATGGTACGGTTCGATCGTGTGGCGTGAAGACTGTACCGCGTGACGAATTGGTTTTTTTTTTTTTTTTTTGTCCCTGACATTACTCTTTCTAGCCTGACGAGGGTCGGCTTATGAAAGAACACCGGTCTTTTGGGTGAGTGCAGAAGGCGCTCGCAACCCTTAAAATTAAGCGACCACGCTGAGGGCGACCCACTAACGGTCACGAACCTCGGCTCAGGGCGGCCACTGAGAGGATAAGACATCAGCGTTTGGGGAACATGGTTTTTAACCTAATCCTATTCATGTGTTCGTAGTCTTCGGCACGCGGGCCGGAACTGCTAAGAGAGGTCAGGGTGACGGGGAACGCGACGAGGTCCTCGACGGCGAGGACGGTACAGCGGTCTTGTGGAGTGTAAGAGCTTTTGATGCTCGATCTTTTCGCGAATGGCCAGAGTGATTTCGTCCTCTGGATCTGTCAGTACTGAACGCGGTCGTCTCCATTTGGCGCGATCAAATGGAGCGCGATCAAATGGAACGAATTGGTCGCATGATACCAAATCACATCGTATGTGGATACTATAATAATAATGTCCATCGAACCGTGCCCCACACGATGCGATATGGTTCGATGGCATACCATTTTAATGGTTCGGCTGTACCAAATCGCATCGTATGTGCCCACTTTTAGATGTAACAAGCTAAAAAACAAAAACAACTTCGGAACTTTATGGTATTATTTGTGGATACGGGGATGTTTACCTCTTGCCGGTCGACATGGTGACTTTACCGTGACATAAAAAAATATAGGTGTAAATCTTTTGGTTGTGTCTTTGCCATGTCAAGATTATACTGCAGCATGAATATAGCCAACATCTTCCACAGGGTTCCAGCTCTATCCGTAACATAAAATTGAGCTGCAATTGAGCAATGCAAACGTATTAAACGAACAGGCATTTTATATCATAATATAACCAACATCAATTATTCTACATTAAATATTGTAAACATTTCATTTCCACACCAATTAATGAATTATTCATGGGGAACAATAAGAATATATTTATTTATTATATTAATATATTTTTTATAGTATTTTATGATATTTTTTTCATTTACATGTTAGAGATTGAACATTCTGTATTATGCGTGATGAAGGACGAAACAGCGCGGCAGTGGGGGCGCCTATCAAAGATCTCCTTAGTGTACATTGTACCAGCTACGAACCCTCGAGTGCTCCTGTATAGATAATCATAGACGTTGATGAGGGTTAAATGAAAACCTCTTTGTTAGTATTTATTTTGATTTAATAGCTTTACCACACATAGGGGTTGATATCTTTAGGAGCAATAGCTAAAAAAAAACAAGGTTTTCTGCGAGACCTCGCCGCAGTACTTAACTAATGCAACCCTCCTAAATTATTGCGAGGAATTCTACCCGATTGCCAAGATGGTAATAGCAAGAACGAGGCTTGTACGGTTGCCCCGTCCTAGGGGACACCTACCCCGACATTGGGCCGTAAGACTGTGTGAAACCAACATAACCGTCCCACTCACCCCCCGGTGGTGGTAGCGATAACGCGTTTTTCCCTGCGAAAAAAAAAAAGGGGAGACCTATCCCCTAAGACGGCCATTGCCGGCATATTCTTGTAGACAATTATGTCTACAACGTGGCTCTATAATTTCAAATTATCGCCGACTAATACGACATCGATTTTCAAACAATAACTCGTCTCGTCGCGGAAATAGAATCGGCGACCGCGCACCGCTCGACTCGTCGCGCTCCCCTCGTCAAACATAAAATTTTACGGCGTTTCTTAACTCTCGCAAGTTACAGCGCTTCTTATAAAATATCTTATATTTCACTTACGAGGTTTATACGAGAAACTCGTATAATATTTTAATGCAAAAGTGTCCCAAATGAGCTTAGTCTGCGAGTCGTTGAATGGAGCCAATCTAGAATGAGGAGAAAATGTGAAAGCATAGGGGAGAGGCGTCCTTGCTCGCTTTAGTCTGGAATACTCTGGAGTATTTCAGTACTGGCTTAAACTGGGTTTCAGACGAGTTCATTAATTTTCCTTATGATTACTGCGATATAAATGAACTTAGGCGTGGCGCAGACGCTATCAAATGTTGAGAAACATTACACTATTATGAAACTGACAGCTGCTTCAGTAGCTTCAGCAACTATCAGTATACCATACCAGCCCTCTACTTTATACTGCCCACTGCTGAGCACGGGGCTCATCTACAACTGAGAGAGTTTAGACTTCACATACTTACCTTCGAAATTCTTATAGAGAACTCTTCAGGTATGCAGTTTTTCTCACGATGTTTTCCTTCACCGTTAAAGCGATAGATAATTCACAAAGAATATACACACATAACTTTAGAAAAGTTAGGTCCGTGCCCTTGGGTTTTGAAC
Organism: Lapara coniferarum; assembly: GCA_949316025.1. Classification (NCBI taxonomy): domain Eukaryota; kingdom Metazoa; phylum Arthropoda; class Insecta; order Lepidoptera; family Sphingidae; genus Lapara; species Lapara coniferarum. Next base: position 3,749,768 of record OX438919.1, on the reverse strand, counting down.
CTGCGGACATTTGTCGCTGCAGTCCGTTCCACTCCCAACTCGGCTATCGCCGCTTTTTTATCAACTGTAACTATCAGTATAGTAACTAATCTTTCTAGATAAGGTGTTTTAGAGCGCAATAATAATCGCAAAGGCCTTACCGGTTACGGACTGATGATTTGTCCACAGCAAAAAACACCTGTATTGTCACACCATCACGATAGGATTTAACCCGAAAATCCTGAGGGGCTAGTATTTAGAAAAAAATCTATAAAATTGTATCTATAACCCCGCATGGATTTTTTCTTTCATGTGAATAATAAATATACGTGTTTTACACACACATACACTCACTTACGCCTTTATATCTCCGAAGGGGCAGGCAGAGGCGCTACTCATGCACCCACTTTTCGCGCCCCGTGATAGATATATTGTGATGAGAGTTTTTTAGCCATTGGATTACACAGGCTACAATGTCATATAAACAGAAATAACAGCGCTTGCTTACTACTTATTACTAGATGGCTGAATTGAAGATTACAGTCAAACATACAACCTCGTTATTTTTTGAAGTCGGTTAATAAACTGATGATACTACTGCATTAACATAACAGACACTTAAATAATTCCAATTTACCTAGTAAATGATTATATAGATTTGGAACTAATAAACTGACATATTTTGTATGACATAACCCATATCCGACCTACATTCAATCCCACTGAATTCTAAGTGTAAATTAGCATATAGAAACGGATTTTATATTCCTGCATATTACGGACTTTTTACACATTCGAGTGCCTTATGGGTAGAAACATTCAGATTAATTACATTTAAAATTGATTACGAAATTATCCATTTGCGAATATTTTTAGAATATATTTAGACAATATATATAACAAGTAATTTTTTAACCGATTTCATTGGTGAATAAATCCAATAAGAGTTAGGTACGTACTATATGGTACGCTTAAGAGTTTGACTGCCTCGGTGGCGTAGTTGTATTATGGTACGACTGCAATGCTGAGGTCTCGGGTTCGATCCCCGGGTCGGGCATACTGATATTGAGTTTTTCTATTTAGTATCAGCTCGGAGTCTGGAATTCGTACCCGATATGGCGATAGGCTCGCCCCCTATCACATCATGGGACGGAATAATGGCGAAAAGTGGGTGCACTAGTTGCGCCTCTGCCTACCCCTTCGGGGATAAAAGGCGTGAGTTTATATGTACGTATGTATGTATGTAAGAGTTTGAGTATATACTAAGGTATTTTCCATTTCTACTGAAGAAATATAAAATCTATCAATATTTGAACGATGGTTGTCATTATGCCGGTCCACACAAATGTTTCGGTGTACTGTAGAGTCTAGGGACTTCAAATGTCGGATGTATACATAACATTTGTCGTCTGTTTATCATACCATTATGCAAAGCTCGTCGCAGTTTTATTATTTAGAGGAACCTAGATAGAGCTAGGTTTATGGCTATGCAATATTAGGAACCCTACTCATAAAATGGAACGTGTGGACTTTGCGTATCGAAGGCTGTAAAAGTGCGTAAGCAGGATAATATTATGTACTATTATGTATGCACTTTTATATGTATAGTATCTAAGTACTAGACGACTTGATGCTCGCAGCTCCGCCTGCATCAACGACCTCTCACAAAATAAAAACACAATGTAGGTACTTTTCTCAATTATAATTATTATGGTCAATCAACCTTACTGGTGGTAGGACTCTCATATTATGTAAGAGTCCGTCTGGGTGGGTACCACCGCAATGTCAATTTCTACCGTCAAGCAGCTGTGTGCATGTACTGTTGTGTTTCGGTTTGAAGGGCATTGTAGCCAGTGTAACTACAGGACATAATGAGACTTAACATCTTATGTGTCAGGATGACGAGCGCAGTGGAATGCCACACAGTACTATGGAACTCAAGATGCTGGATGGTGTTTCTGTTGTTTATGGGTGGTCGTATCGCTTACCATCAGGCGAACGGCATGCTCGTCTCGTCATTCGATGCAATAAAAAGAAAACAATCAACCTATACAATTTTAAGCAAAATCATTGCTATTATGAAACATAAACATAAATTAAAATTAAATTAAAATTTAAATAACCCCCGACACAAAAAATCTCCAAAAAGTTAAATAATAATAGTGTCTTTGTCGTTTAAGTACCTAGTAATATTTTGACCCAAGCGTCCTCACGTCGGGGGACCGAACTCCGGACCAGGGAGATGAAAATACTTCTTTAGCGGTCCCCCGACGCGACGACGTTTGGGTCAAAATATTACTAGGTACTTAAACGACTAAGACACTATTATTATTTAACTTTATATAATAAAGTTAAACTTATAACTCCCCTCTTTTTTGTCGGGGGTTAAAAAAGAATATGTACTTGAATCTAAATTCCTAGATATATTCTTTTTTCGAAATTTGAATTTTCGTGACGAAAAAGTAATGAATGTCACATACCTATATGTCGGAGTGACTAAAATACTATAAAATAGGATGCTAGTTAATTACCAGTATTTCAATATTGCATAGTGAGATTTAAAAATGAACTACTTATTTCTAAACGTAGTGTAATACACAATGTTGCAGATTGATTTGAATTTGTATAATAAGTTGTTAATTTGACTATTTTTATTTATGAATATTGTATTACTGTTGACTTCAATGAATCGAGTAGTATTAAATTATGTAAAGGGAAGCGAACCTTTATAATGAGAGCACAGACGCGCTTCAGGGCATTCCAAGGATTCGAAGTTTAGTCGGCTAGGTCAACAGAACGTTGTTATTACTCTGTATTATTGTTCAGACGAAATATATTACGTTTGTATGAGAAAACCGGCTTTTAATTATTATGGAAAACTTAAATCATGACGAAGATGTATCATCCAACTCCGAAATATAAAATAAAAAATATATAAATGGAACTATTTTGAAAATCGAATTTATAAAATACAAAGACTAGAATCAATTCGGTTAGATAAGTTTTCTATATCTATTTTAATGCTCTTTGGTACCCATTATGGAAGCACTTGCACATGAATTTGATTATAGATAGGGGCGACAATATTAAAGGGGCGGTAAACTGCAACAATTAATAGCGTTGATACCGCTTTTTATGGCAATATAACAGTGCTCTACATCTTTTTCATAATCTATTTAATATTCAAATAAGGCAGGAATTACTTTTGTGTGATTTACACAAGTAAATTTTTCGGGACTTACGTAAGTAAAAATTACAAATTAATCCCGCCTAAAGAAATTTAAGGTACAAACAGCATTTTTTTGTTAATATTTCCTTTATAACTCCAATAAATATGTAAAGTAAAAGTAATCTCCTAACCTAGTTGAAGTGTAATTTATGCAAAAGTTTCATGAATTTACAAGAAGTTACCCCTGAATCTACGCAGGACGGGGCTAATCGCTGTACTACTTACATTTTCTATTAGTGACCTGGCAAATTAGTTTTACATTTAATCTAAAACTGAAATATTTTTGTATAGATTTAAAAAGTCCGCTACATTAACGGTGATCTACTTATATTATAATAGATTCTGTGTAGATGTTTGGATGCTGGTAATAACCTATTCGAATAAATATTTGATGAAGTTAGATTTAATTTAGTGAGTAAATACTGCTCGATGCCGTAGATTATTATATTATAGGCCATCTTTACGCGTAGAGTCGGCCTTTTATTAAAACGAGTGTTTTTTTTTTCACAAATTTCATTTTTAAGTACTTTACTGTAAATAAACTATTGTAAGGTATGCAGCACAATATAATTTAGTAATATAGTGTTTATACTATTCTTAACTTTTTTTTATGGTATTGAATGACGAGACGAGCATGCCGTTCGCCTGATAGTAAGCAATACGTCCACCCATAAACAGTAGTAAACCATCCAGCACCTTGAGTTCAAAAGTACTGTGTGGCATTCCACTGCGTTCATCATCCTGAGACATAAGATGTTAAGTCTCATCATGTCCAGTAGTTACACTGGCTACAATGTCCTTCAAACCGAAACACAACAGTGCATTCACACTGCTTGGCGGTAGAAGTAGACATTGCGGTGGTAACCACCCAGACGAACTCTTACATATGAGAGACCTGCCACCGGTGAACTCCAAGTTCTTTAACCGATTGCTGCCGCGTAAGCACAAAGGACAGTGGCGAACTTCCTCAAAATAATCAACACAAATTTCGATAGAATCGAGCACGAAAGTAAAACACGGTCACAAACTCAAAATAACTCGTTTGAGTTGTTTAATTGAGCAATTTGGGTCATTAAAGTATTCTCTTATTCCATTAAAACTTCGATGTCGCAGATTGCCCTTTACAACTTTTAATGTTTGCGTTAAACTCTCGAACGTTCGACAACGCTTCTCTTAAGCTGTGATTCCGCAGGACGCGGCAGACGGCAACGGCAGACGGCAGACAACATGTGCCGCAACGGCAGACGGCACCACTATGCGGTATTAAATTGAATGAGACCGATTCCGCACACGACGGCAAATGACGCACAGCAAGTGACGTCTGCCGTTGCCGTCTGTCGTCTGCCACGTCCTGCGGAATCACAGCTTTACATTTATATTTCAACATACTTTAGATTATTTTATTTTAAACAACCGCCCCTGTAGCGTAGTTAGTTGAAATACCGTACTACAGTGCTGAAGCCTCGGGTTCGGGTCTGGGTCGGGTAAAGTGGTATGGGTTTTTTTTGTTTTAATCAGCCTGGAGTCTGGAATTTGTGCCCGATATGGCTATAGGCTCACCCCTATACCATCATTGACGGAATACACACGTAGAAAAGCGGTGTGATAGTTGCGTCTCTGGCTACCCTAAGATAAAAAGCGTGAGTGTGTCTGTGCTTTCTAACAAGAGGTGTAATAGGGTAGTTTCCTATGTTTGATTTTGTATATGATTATTAAAGCACGTAAAGCCGTTGGTCTTGCGCCTGATCTCTCTCCCGTCATGTCGGATTGCCGTCTCACCGGACTATGAGAGTGAAGGAATAGCGAGTGCACCTGTGTATTGCGCACACACTTGTGCACTATAATATCTCCTGCGTACCTGGCTGATCTCCGTTGAGATTGGCCGCCGTGGCCGAAAGTGGCTAGGAGGATTTCATTCATTTTATATATAACAGAAAATAATACGATAAATAAATTCTTCTATAAAATCAGCATCAAAAGTGGTTGAAAAATAAAGCAATTATTCATATTTGAAATATCGTTGTGAGCAAAAGCGGGGAAGTGGCGGGGATATCACACTATCTCTTTCACACGTACGCAGCATTATAACCGATGACACTCGATGACATCATAGTCTGATATTACTCTTATTTGACAATTCCCCTTCCAACAAACTGCAAAGGTTTATAAATTTTGAAAAAAAAACTGTTTTCGCTAAGTTTTCGATGGCATACATTTTTGATAAGTGTATTTCTTTTTTATTGCATTGACGAGACGAGCATGCCGTTCACCTGATGGTACGCGATACGACCACCCATAAACATTAGAAACACCATCCAGCACTTTGTGTTACAAAGTACTGTGTGGCATTCCACTGCGCACGTCATCCTGAGCCATAAGATAAAAAGAAAGTTGTCACCCTAAATTTCAAACAGGATAGGTATCCGGCTGGATACATAAGTACAATACCTTCATATAAAAGTCCCTCCTCAATGATTCGTTCCGAGTTTCAACAAGTCACGTTCGGAGATCAGCAGGTAAGTCGAAATCAGTAACACAATTGCTATCGTTTAGGGACGGGGGTTCGTTGCTTATATTCTAGCAATACCGTACACTACGTACACTGCAGTTAATAGGCATGAAAGAAAAATAAATATAATTACAGAATATACATTAAAAGCCGTAACCAAGATGCTTTTATGCATTTTTTAATGCTAATAGAAAAAAAAATATGCATGACATATCCTAACAATATATCCATCGCTACGATATCTCATACCCATACATAACGTTAGCTTCAACGATTCTAGTGAGGCTTCAAACTATGGTCCCTGGTCCAATGCAGATACTTTACTTTAAAAATACGAACTACGTAGAACTCACACAAAACGTCCTATTTCTAAGCTTTGAAAAATCGATGGATCTCATTTAGAAACAGCCGGATAACGTTCAAACGGTGAATGTATTACCGATCTTTATTTATTCCGTTTCGCATAGACTCCTCGACGTATAGTTTATAAGGAATTGAATTTACTATATACTGTATTTTGTAAAATAAAATAAGAAGAATAAATTACAGGTGGTATATTTGTTTTCTTTTTCTATTTTTTGTACGGGTACGACAAAGTAACCCTGTGCACCTGATGATAAGCAGAGAGTGGTCTAGATCGAGTGTCGACGGACGAGAGATGATCATTCTTGTCCGTCGACACAATTATGCCGGCCTGTTTGAGCCGGATGTACACAGGCTGATGGGCCACATTGGCAGGTTTTAACACCTTAATATGAACAGTGGTCGCTACCCGGACGAATAAATAATAATAATACCAGCCCTGTATTATATACTGCTCACTCCTGAGCACGGGCCTCCTCTAGTACTGAGAAGGGTTAGGTCTTAGTCCACCACGCTGGCCTAGTGCGGGTTGGCAGACTTCATATACCTTCGAAATTGTTACAGAGAACTTCTCAGATCTTAAGCTTTTCTCACAATGTTTTTTCTTCACGGTTAAAGTGAGCGATAATTCATAAATAATTTATACACATAACTGTTCAGATAAGTCAGAAGTGTGTGCCCTTGGGTTTTGAACCTGTGGACTCTCATCTCGGCAGTCCGTTGCACTCCCAAATGGGCTATTGCCGCTTCATATTATAGCGTAATTATGATAATAATTATAACAACGCAATAATTATTATTTCAATTTAACTATTACTTTACATATTACATTGTTGCTGTCGCTAAATTTTCAATATATTATTTTCTGTGCTCTATATTTATAAATCAACTTTTGAGACATCAGCAGATGCTTTCAATATATTCAGAGCACGCGTACTATCCGCCCACTCCATTCTATATCGCAATCTATCGTTACTAGAGATATCCACCAAAATCGCTTCAAATCGCTTCCATCAGAATTGATGTTCAAATTGATATGGTAGTAAAATTTAAATCCCGTTCTGATGCTAAAAACAGTTTCACCTAAATCAAAACGTTTTTTGTGGAACCCATTATTCGTATAACCGCAATATGCGTAGTAAACATTTTCAAGGGCGTGAAATATGACTACGAATTTCGATTTAGTATATCAAATCAGAAAATCGATTCTCCAATCATTTAATATCAAATCGACGTGTTTGTCTATGCCGAATATCACAACAATGGCGGAAAAAAGAACGTTGTTTTGATTGTGTTATTCAAATTTCGGCTCCAGCCATCAAACTGTGTGCCTCACGCTCAGCAAATGGCTGTCACATCAAAAAGGAATCGAAAAACTTCACGCCTAGATGCACAAAAGGTGGGTAGTCAGTTTTTTATTCGACGAGCTACGTTCCATTAAGTTTTGTGTGTTGCGAACGGTCTAGCTCGACCGGTATAGTTCTACTATGTAAAAAAAACGTGACGTCATAATAGCTAGTAGGTAGTTTAATATCGAATGAGATTCGAGTGCTAAAGTATAAGTTAGAAAATGTCAGAAATAGATGTTAATGAAAAGTTTAGCATAATCTGTCTAAAATACTAGCACTGAAAGTCGAATTTGGGAAAACTAGAGTTCCGAAAGTAAACAGTACAGTTACCGTCAAAAACAAAATGAATTTTGTTAAAAAAAATAGCACTGTACCTATAAAATTTCAAAAGACATAGAATTACAAAACATGCAAATAGCGTAGACTTGAAAGGAATTTCCCTTGGTTTCTTCTGGTTGAATATAGTTGAAAGTTAAAAAACCAACGACAAACGTCGAACTACGAGAGATCAACAAACTTCTAAATTTACATGCGCTTCTTTATCCGGTGAGCTGAAGTGTCGGACAATATTGCAGATTAAAAGATATTACTTTAAGTAAAAGTTACGCGAAACTCCTCGTTTTATTTTAATTATATTCATAATAGTATTTTCCTGCAACTTTCCTCCTATTCCAGAGTTGTTTCTTAAAGATAAATAAACTTTTTTACTCAGTTGAAGTTGTATTAAGCGGTCTGAGCGTAGTTATTAGCCAGTACCATACCAGTACCTACTACATACATACATACATAGTGTTACGTTTCTATCCCATAGGGGTAAGCAGGGACTGGATTGCCACTTTGCTCGATTCTGGCACACTTCTTTAGCTTCCTCCACCTTCATCAATATTTTCATGGACTCCTACCTGTACCTACTACTAATGTTTGAATTTCGAACATGCGGCTAACCACTACATGTTTTGTTTTTTTTTACTTAACGGGCATAGGACACTAGACTACAATAATTGGAGTGTAATCCGAGTCTAATATCCACAAACAAGAGACCATACTGCATTGACAGTTGCTAAAGTTATGCTATTAGACTACAAGTGTGCATCAAATCTTAACTATCCATTATTCACGAACTTAATCCTCTCCCCAATGGTAGCCAGATTACTGCTTAGTTTTACTTTTGAAATAAATATTTGAAACTCCTAAAAGGTAAACGTCCTTCTACGTCGTCCATCCTTATAAAACACAATAAAACGGGTATAAACGTTGAAAGTTGAAACCTAAACTAGTGTAGAAATATAAGAACAATGTATTTGGACGGTTGGATGGACCCGCCGTCCTTGGCCGAGATAATTATAAACAGGTCACATACAACGCGACCGCCTAAGCTTTTGACGTGACAACACAGACTTTTCACGTCTTAGACTTAGTACAAAAAAGATGAAAACAAGTATTTTAAATATTCAAATCAGAGTCTGAATACAACAACAGGCCTTATGTGCGGCGATATACAGTCAACCTAATCAAAAATAATACGACCAGCGAGAGATTTGTTGCTCGACGGTGAAGATAATTATGTCAGCTACTGGAGACAATGGGAAGAGGGACTCATGGAGACGAGCAGTGCAATTTTTTATTATGATATTGGATTGGTTTCACCGACAAGGATCCTGTATAGATGTCAAATTAGACTACCTTGGCATGTCTTACTCAGATTATTGACCCCAATTTTACATCAGCAGTGTCATTCGCATTCAGGTACAATTTTTTCGCTCCTATCAGATATTTCGTTCACAAATATATTAAACTGCCTCGGTGGCGTAGTTGTATTACAGTACGACTGCAAAGCTGAGGTCTCGGGTTCGATCCCCGGGTCGGGCAAAGTGATATTGAGTTTTTCTATTCAGTATCAGTCCGGAGTCTGGAATTTGTGCCCGATATGGCAATAGGCTCGCCCCCTATCACATCATGGGACGGAATGTCGGCGAAAAGTGGGTGCACTAGTTGCACCTCTGCCTACCCCGTCGGGATAACAGGCGTGAGTGTATATGTATGTATATATGTAAATATATTAAAATTATTTCAACACTCTTAAGGGTTACTTCAGCTACTGCTTTATTAGCGATATCACAGGACCCTATGCGGAATCTACCTGCAATGTCTGCTTGTCTTTCGAATATCATTGAATACTTATACGCGATCAAAAGGAAGACACCGTATACGGTTAATATTTCCAAAGTTTTATCTAATCCTAATGTTCACAAATTTTCACTTTTTGAATATTAGTAGACTATCTTTAGATAATATAATATACCCTCTATCTACAAATGTATTCTAAAGCCTACATGGTCCTTGGGAGTTGAGCTATGGAGTACTGCAGCCATGCACGTGTATTCCTTTTTTATGTGAAATCATAAAATTTTATTTTAACTTACGTCATATCTGCAGAAAATAACGGAATATAATTTCAAAAACCGATGTCACCCAAAACTATTCAGTATACTTCATGAATAACGCAAAGAGAATCCATCAATTTAAATAAATCTTCATGTATTCGTTCCATTTCAGATAAACAAATATTTTATTCAACAACATTCCATTTCACGTTATAATATAAAAACAAAACACTACGACATAATTAAAACAAAAACAACGGAGCTTTGCATCAAGCAATAGTTTGCGTAGAATGAAACATTGGGGACTACTTTCTTTGCGTAAATATCTACAAATTTTGGCTTAAGTGTTCTCCAACACAAACAGAGGCGAAATGAGGCAAATGTAGAGGGCACTAATAAAGAATGACGTAAATTTACCTTCCTTTCGGCATCTGTATTGGTCTAATTTAGTCTAATTGTCAGCTTTATTGCAAATACTTGAACAGCGTTGCGTAAACACTCTTTGTAATCTTTCTGCGTCTGGTTTATATTCAGGATAAAAAGTATTTAAACAGTGGGACAGAGGGTAATAAATGAAATTTATTGCTATTTGAACGATTTTTTTAGGTTATATAAAATCTACAGTAAAGTAATCAATATGTTCGTTAAAGAGACGAAACATGTATTATGAGCTAACGGTCACTGTTTTATTATCCAAATAATTCATTTTTAATAGTATACAAATATTGTTTGTTATTACTCTTACATGGTAATTTGCGTAATCATTTTACAATAACTGCCTGGTCCCTTAAACCGCCCGACTCCTCATAAATTCTGGGTACGTTCATAAATCTTTGTTATGATTTGCATCTATTCCACGGGTCCTGTACACCACACGTCTCCCCATTAATGACGTCCCTGCCCGTTAATCCTTTGAACTAGCGTTGTCGTAAGCAAACAGTTTAAACTTGAGCCACAATGCCTTATATAGTGTATGATTTATATGTAGCCCGTGCCCGCCATTTTGAGGGACAGAAGTCTTAATTAGCGCGTTTACTGTTTACGTTACTGTTTGCGTTACTAGTAACGTTACAATTTGTTTTAAGCAAGTAAAGTTTATTTGTCGAGAGTAATGGAAGTACTGAAAAGTTTATATTTAAGTAATAGTTAAACCCTGTTTAGAATCCTTTCAGTAAAATTCTACTCAAACGCTAACTTTTTGCAATATAGTGTTTCTGGGCAATAATTTGACAGCGTCTGCGCGACGCCTAATAAAGAGCTACATTTTCCGTTAAATAGGCTATATTATTATGTGATTATTTTTATTACAGGTTCGCTTCTGGAGACGAAATTGTGTGACATCTCTTAGTGCTTACGATAATACGTGCGTTTTAATGTGTTGTCAAGGCAAGGCAAGTCTGTGGAGAGTAGTAATCTACTTAATATTTGTAATCCAATTAGTATTTTATATTGAATTGGTCCCAAACTTTTTCCATAAAATAATTAAATTAAAAGTATCCCATATTGTAACTAAATTGAACTTTAATGTAAAGGCAATAAGGGTGGATAATAGAGAAACTAGTTTTCCGGAAAGAGGCTCAAACTCACGCCACGTTGTGGCGAGTAAACTTTATTGATACTTCATTACATATTCACTTCGCACTTTCACGGTAGCGAAGGCTTTTATTTAACCGACTTCAAAAAGGAGGTTCTGTATTCGATCCGTATGTATGTATGTTTGTATGTATGTATGTAAATTTGTATGGCCGCGAGTTTCTCAAAAACTACTGATCCAATTTGGATGTGGTTTTCGATGTTCAAATGTATAGTTTTCAGGGAAGGTTTTATTTTATTGCATTGAATGACAAGACGAGCATGCCGTTCTCCTGATGGTAAGCGATACCTTCAGGCGAACGGCATGCTTGTCTCGACATTTAATGCCATGAAAGAAAAATGTGCAAGTTTGTGCAAACGGATAAATGGCGAACGAAATAGTGGGTGCACTAGTTGCGCCTCTGTGTACAAATGGGATATAAAATCACAGTGGGACTTGTACATCGGATTAAGTTGTCTACCCGGGCGATACCGCGGTTTGTTTTGTACAGTCAGCCCCATAAATAGCTGAACAAATTTTAGAAAATCAAATCACTTCCACGCATTAACTTTAATTAAAATTTCTTTGTGGGAAGTAAAGTTAATCGCCTTATTTTGTTTTTGTGAAGAGAAAACCAAAATTGGTAAGAACACGATAGGGTAGACGCGATTTGAAGTTTTGAATTTGTTCAATTACTTATGTGTACATACATATCCCATTTGTATAACTATCACCGAACGAAATGTGACAGAAACCATTTGACATTTGACATTATGGCTAGTAAATAAAAGTCATGTTACGACACCAACCAGTGCACATTTAAATTCTAACGTGAGAATGCATAATTCTGACGAATGAGAATGGTTTAGAACTTACACTGCCCACCCGTTCCAAGTTTGAAAAAGCGGTTAAAATAAATAAATATCTACTCAAATAACCCCGTGCAATTATCTGTTTAATCTTCATGCAGGTAAGGCATATTTTAAAACTGAACAAATTTAATTGCACGAAATCCTTTAATTAATCTCTAGGAAGGGGAGCGTAAAGTGTCGGTTATAGATTAGGTTACCCAGATGGGTGGTTTTATTTGTACCTATAGACCAATCTTTATTTTATACGTTGGCTATACTTTTATACGTGTCAAAATGTTTAATAACTTATTTCTAAGCTATAAAACCCGATTGTAATCAACAAAGAAGGTTTTATTAAACAGAATTTTCGGTTTGGTGATAGAATCGCCCTCTATCACATCATGGGACGCATACTTATAAACTCCGTTACAGTAGGTTCGTCTGGCTGCATTTCTTCGTATACATTCAGGAATAAGTTAGCTAGATATCTTTTGAACCTTGTTTCATAAGGACTCCAATGTCAAGTGCCAAAGGAGACTGTCTACCTAGGTCCTAGAGTATATTAATGGATTTATTACAGTTAGCGAAAATTATAGTGTTTTTTGATTCAGAAAATATATTCAATATTAATTTATCTAACATTAGATTTGCTCGCGTTTAAAAGTTGTCCCAAGATAAAAAGCGTAGCGCTCAGGAGCAATGCAGCTTCCTATTGGTGTAAGAATTGTGGAAATAGCTTCAGTAATTCCAGAGATTATTCCCTACAAACAAAGTCACAAACTTTTCCTCTTCATAATATTAGTATAGATTATAATTAGTATAGATAAAACATCCATATTGATTGTTATATTATGCCTAACATCCCAGATTGTTCGACATAAACTATTCCCGCAATTAAAACGTTGAATGGCACGTCACGCGGCCCCTATAGAACTTTATTTGACTTTTGTGACACTAATAAATTGTTTCATTGAACCAATGACGTTCTTAGAATCAATTACATTACATTGAATAAGATCATTGTTAAAGAACCTATTACATCGAACTGTAGGTATGACCTTGGCGTTTATAAGAACCATTGAAGTCCTTTGTAACTTGAGTTAACGTTTGCAAGTACGTAAATACAGAATTATTTCAAGTGAAACATTTGCAAGAAAATTTTACATTTGTGAAATTAAAAATATTTGTAGGTAGAGTATGGACAATTACCGGATCAAAATGAAAATAATTACCTTTTAATCCATATTTACATAGGTACATACGTATACTCTCACGCCTTTTATGCCCGAAGGGGTAGGCAGAGGCACAACTAGTGCACCCACTTGCCGCCATGCATATTCCGTCCCACGATGTGATAGGGGGCGAGCTTATCGCCATTTCGGGCACAAATTCCAGACTCCGGACTGATACAGAGTAGAAAAACCCAATATCACTTTGTCCGACCCGGGGATCGATCCCGAGACCTTGACATTGCAGCCGTACCATAATACAACTACGCCACCAAGGCAATCTATGATCTATCTATATCCACATTTATCTAAAATAATAAGCATTATAAAGATAAATGTTTTGAGTTTTTGTATACTTTTTTCTAATGAATAAACTCAGAATCTACTGAGCTCAGGCCGCCGATTCTTCAATAAATAGGTAGCTACATTATGCCTGAATCTTATAGGCTACCCTTTATCCTGGAAATGACCGTTAACACTGGCGGAGCCGCTTACCAAAGCTTCAACGTAATAAACCACACAGTCAACAAACAATGAACTGTCCAGGCATTTCTTGTAGTACTGTCCGGTCCAGTCGTTCTTCAATAAGGTGTGTAGGGTCCCTTATGGAGTACTTAACTGATATGTTCTTCAAACCGGTGAGAGTACGCCCGGAACTCTCACAAGTGCCGGAAAAAGAAACATTGCCTTTGATAAATTGTGTTATTAATTTTCGTTAAGATTTATTCTTTATTTTAATGATGGACCACGTATATGGCTTCTTATCTTTTGCGCGTAGAAATGAGAATAAAATTACCTTACGTTGTAGACAAAGACATTTAAAATGGTTTTCTGAATACAACTGTCATACAACATCACACATGTAGTGCTGATTCGATAATTCTTGTATTTAGAATGACGAGGAGCTATCGGCACAATCATCAAATGCGAGATAAAATATATAACAAAATAAGTTCTTAAAATATTTTCTTTATAATAAGCGTTATTTAGCAAATTTTATAATTGAACGTACCTATTAAACAGCTTTAGCCTCTGCAGGTAAAGTTAACATACAAAAAAACAGGACAATTTTGCACTGGTATGTTACTTTAAACTCTTTCTCTTTAAAATGAATAGGATTAACAATTCGTGTGAATGTCGATATCCAGGAGAGGAGTAGGTATATAGTCCCTAGTTCCCATTTATTAATCTGAGCGGATGGCCTAGCATTTAGAGTCGGACTGACACTCCACGCCCTTTCTATATCGAATTGACAACACTTGAACGACGTGTTTCAAATAGTGACGACTCTGAACGCAACACATTAACATTGAAACACTACACACTTTTACATTTGTACTGAAGTATAGATCTTTAAATGCATCTTTTATACCAGAATTTGGGCTACATAAACTTGACAGTAAAACCATGTGCGTTGATGGCCTTAAAAAAGAAATGAGAATTGGGATGAGGCAAGCAATTTATTAGGCATCCGGCAATCATCATCCAACAGAAGACAAGTAATGACAATGCCTGCTTTTATCAACCTGAGTGACAGTTATTGCCTGGGGATTTTTAATTAAATGCAAAGGTGTCCCATCTACCCGTTATTACTAATCTGTGACCCCAAGAGCACCGCCGGGAGCACTGCTAATGGCCGTGTATTATTTATTAATTGTTCAAGTGAATTCAGCTCGACGCCTACCGGCTTCATCACGCTGGGGAATGCATGAAACTATAGATATAAACTGCCCCCTTATTAACACACGTTATTTTCAGCTCATAACAAGCGCGTAACGTAACTCATCGCGTTACCATTTAACGCTAATTACACGAAGTTAACGAAACGCGGACGCGTTACAAGCTTACACTGTCATAGAGAATAAGAGGACTGGCTTATGCTTGCTTGTGTCACTTTCATGTTAAAATCACAATAGTGGCTACTGGCTAGGTGTCTTTGCACTTGTATTGCAGTATAACTGTAGCTCGATCCCTGCGTTAGGGTAAAGTGATATTGGATTTTATTCTGAAGTATCAGCAGGTAATGAAGCTGTGCCCGGTAAATAGCAATAGAATCCTCCCTATTACATAGGACCTAACACAATTGTCGACTTTGTAATAACACTTCTGTCTACCCCTGAAAGGAAAAGCGTAATGCTATGTACATAAGGGAAAAGCGTAATGCTATGTACATAATTTGCTAATTGTGATGTGGTGCAATCATATGTTTATCTGGGAGCCTTGATTACGAATAACGATGGATGTATCGACGAAATAAAGAGGCGTATGGCAATTTCTAGGTCTGCAATGGCCAAGTTGAGGAAAATATGGAGGAATCGCAACATATATAGAGCCACAAAAATCCGGCTAGTTCATACACTTGTATTCCCCATATTCTTGTACGCTGCAGAAACGTGGACCCTGCGGGAAGTAGAGAAGAAGAAGATAGACGCTCTAGAGATGTGGTGTTGGAGGAGAATGCTTGGAGTATCGTGGACTGAATTCCGTACCAACGAGTCCATACTTCGGGAACTCGGCATCAAGCAGCGTTTATCATCTTTAGTACAGTCCCGTATCCTCAACTTTTTTTGGTCACGTATGCCGCTGAGGGAAGGTGGCTATTGAGCGACCTGTGGTCCAGGGAAAGGTTGAGGGTACCAAGCCACGAGGAAGAGCACCTATGAGGTGGACTGACCAGATAAAAGCAGTGAATGGCTCATCATCACTATATGAATGCACGAGGAAGGCGACCATCAGAGAAGAGTGGCGGCGTGTTGTGAAGCTTGCCACCAACACCTGAAGTGATGACCACGACCACTCTGTCAAGAGTGATACCGACAAAGAAGAAGAATGTACATAATTATCAATAGTATACCTAAGAATAATTGAACCAATCATAGCAACACTTACATAGCATTATGAGATAGGAGAAACATCAACGAGATAATACGAGTATTTTTTACATCAAAAGATTGAACGGCACTCGTACTGCTCCTGACGGGAAGCAATTTTATATAAAAACCGAATAGTGGAGAATTGGGTCGGCTCAGATGGACGCGTCAAAAGAATTGATGACCGGAAAACACCTCAGCTTCTTCTGCGATGTATTGCGTCAATGTCAAGAAAAAAATTGTTTTGTTGCTAATTGGTTATTGGTAGATAATTAACCAATATAATGAAGCAAAAGGCAGTCAGTTTGATAGACCCGCCCTGTGGATTGGGGGCGTTTGGAGAATTCCACCACGGTATCCCCTGCCTGTCGTAAAAGGCGACTAATAGGGGCCTCCGGGGGTCACGGGTGGGCGGGACGTGCCGCCCACCCATTAGTCTAGCCAACTTTTGTGACCCCCGTGATGGACATGTCCGAGGCAGCGTGTCTCACGCTGCCTCGGACACCAAAAGGTGGACACGGTACGGTGTTTCGGGGGCTGCTGAGCCCCCGCAACAGGAAAAGGACCGCAATAGCGGTACGTGCAGGGGCGGTTGCGGACGACAACTTAGACGTGAGTCGGAGGAAGCCCGCAGCCGTCCCTAATGCGCCGAAGATGGCCTTTAAAAAAAAAAAAAAAAAAAAAAGTCAGTTTGATAGATAGTTTTGGTAGACTTCAAGAAAAAAAACGACCAAAACGTTTACTATAATAGACCTATGGACCAGTTCAAACATTTTTGTTACAGTATTTTTTTATTGTTAAAGTCCTGACAGCATGTTTTTATCTCATTTTGATAATAAACATTGGTAATATAAGTAAGTGGAATCAATAATGCGAGATCCTAATATTTCTTCTGATGATAATATTAAAAATACAGTATGTTACATCTTAACAGTTGTTTAAAAAAAGAACAAAATAAAAAAATAATGCGTAGGTATAAAAAGTATGCATCTACTTTCTTTTAAAAACACACTCTGTTCAGAACTCTATTTTTCTGTCTTCAGCAGAGATAATTAGATAGGGCGTCTATACAAATCTACATTTGTCAGTTTGTACCTTAACATGGTATATTTTACACCACTATAGCCTTATACTACTATATTACATATACTCTATCCTAGGATAGTGGTTAAAACGAGTGAGATTCCTCACGACCTCTTTACAAGAGACATGTGGTTTTAGTTTTTAATGTATCATGAACCTCAGCTTTACACATTGTGCATCGCTTTGTTGTGAAAGGACTCTCATTACAAAGAGAAATAGCCTTTTAAGCATCATATTCGGTACTCCCATGTTTACCAAAAACAGAACAATAGAATACGTTGTTACTTTAATACTGAGTTCCTCATCTATTACTTACGTAGATATAAACAAATAGTGCATACAACAATGACCTCTTTGGTTATAGTGTCAAATTATATAATCCTTGAACTGCACAAGCTTCCATTTATTTATTTTCAATCACACTTAAAGTGCGTACCCGAGTTTATAGCTATGTTTGTTTTTTGATTCAAAACTAAATTTTTTATGCTAGCCCGTCCTGGAAATCGCAGATCATACGTATATTAAACTTTAACCCAATAAGATTCTATTTATATATCCACAAACATGACAGACTGAATTAGTTCAGTGTTCACTTTTCACCTTAATGATACAAATTCAATCAACTCCGATAAACTGAAATTCCCACGAACAACATCTACCAAACATCGGATGTTTCTGTAACTTAACACATAATTAAATACCGAACCAAATTAACTGCATAGTTAACACGTTAATTAATACTGAAAGTCAAAATGGATTATACGAGACGAGAGAACAAAGAGAATCGGGGTCGTATCAATGTGGAACATATTTTAGCTTCTCTGAGCACAGAACACGCATTACATTGGTACAACTTATATGTATGTTACGTGATTCACCAACAGTTGAAAGTTTGGTAAGATTAAATGGTTTGGACATAATATTATATCTCTCGATGATAAGGGCGCCGATATATCAAAAACTGTATAAGGTAGTTACAAAAATCTGAGTGAGATTTTGTAAGAAAAGATGTAGAGATAAATTAAAAAAGCTGAAAAAATAAAAGAAACTAAAAAGGATTGAAAGAAGAAGAATAGTGACGACTTAAAAGAAGTGGACGATAGGCTAGTTGGGAATGAAGCGGTCTGCCGAAATAATGTCCGGAGGTTAAAAACCCAAGGCACACACCTCCGACTTTTCGAAGTTACGTGTGTTTTGTATATCAATAATTATCGTTCGCTTTAACGCTGAAGGAACACATCCCGAGGAAACCTACATACCTGAGAACTCTCCATAAGAATTTCGAAGGTATGTGAAGTCAGCCAACCCTGGCCAGCGTGGTGGACTAAGGCCCAACCCCTCTCAGTAGTGGGGGAGGCCCGTGTTCAGCAGTGGGCAGTATACATATAATACAGGGCTGATTGCATTGTATTGCATTGCAAAAAGGATTGCTTATTCAAAACCATAAAGCAAGCCGCATGACAGAGCAAGTGTAATAAAAATCAAAATGAAAAAATGTCATTTCAAATTGTCAAAATGAAAATATTTCAAATTTGGAACATGAAAATATAAGCGCGCTTTCATTCACTCCGTAGAGGACGTTAGTTAATGGTATTTCTACTTTAGAACTCATTTGGGGCAAAGGTAATCATCTATTCGGTCGCCTCACAGGTGAGCGCTGATGCACTCAGTTTGTAATGAACTTAGCGTCACAACTTCATTGAACATCACAAATAACCTCCCACCTTCATCAGCTCGGGAGATAATCGATGCTGCACTTTGAACTCATGAATAAATTAGAGCTGGTGACGCTACAAAAACTTATAACATAAGAATTGAAGAGGCACTGCCATTTTATTTTCTTATATAATTTGATGTTCCTGCACATTTCAATGTGGTTTTTATATGTAACTTGTATTTGGTATTAGCTTTCTAAAAACTGTTTGTGTCTGAATTTCTGCTGAAATTGTATTTGAGTGAAATAGAAATTGAAACTTGTCTAAATATTTGTTTATCTAAGACTGTCTATTAAGTTCGAAGTTAATTTAAGTTCCAATTAATTATAATCTAACGCCATAATATTTTATCGCAGTACTTGTAGAAAATGTTATTTGCATTGCAGTATTTATTTTAATTCATTTTTAACAAAACAACCACTGCAGACAAATTACACTTATAATCCAAGTTGTATTAAATGCCATAATCCTACTAATATTATAAAGGCGAAAGTTTGTAAGAATGTCTGGATGTATGGATGCATGGATGTATGGATGTTTGTTACTCTTTCACGCAAAAACTACTGAACGGATTTCGATGATATTTGGCATACGGGTAGATCATGTCCTGGATTAACACATAGGCTACTTCTTATCCTGGGAAAATATAAACCAGGACTTTTATCCCGGAAAAACTTTTTAATGCGGGCGGAGCCGCGGGCAAAAGCTAGTAAATAATTATAATGATACTAGCTTTTGCCCGCGGCTCCGCCCGCGTTAAACAGTTTTTCCGGGATAAAAGTATTTATATTTATAACTAGCGGCCCCGACAGACGTTGTCCTGCCCTAAAAAGGAAATGAAATCCTAGAACCCGAGTGCAGCGCCACCTACCGGATCTAATTGTTAATCGAAACTATTCTCAAACCCACCTGAGGACACAAAAAAATCATTAAAATCGGTCCAGCCGCTTAGGAGGAATTCAGTGACATACACGTTTAATATGGCGGTTAAGTATTCTTAAATTTTCAAATTTTCCGCGTAATTTTCTTGCAAAAAACCTCCCTGCCACCAAATGAGTCCTTATTTAACGAAATTTTAAAATCCCTAAACACCCCCACCCCCCCGTAAATAATACCTAACCATATTTTTTTCCGGAAAAAAATCCCGAATAAAATTCCCGGTGTCTGTTTTCCGGGATAATAGTAGCCTATGGGCGGTATTAATAGGTCAATCTCAAGTTTGAGTTACATCTCAAGTAGACATAATGTATTGAACTGTTCATACATTATGTCTACTTGAGATGTAACTCACACTTGAGATTGATTTCCTTTGGATCACAAAATATCTCCATACTTATTTTCATACGGTTCCACTGGCAAAAAACTATTTTCCGAGATTAAGGTCCCGGTTTATATTTTCCCGGGATATGATTCCCCTAGATTCTTCCCAGGGTTTAAAACTATCTCCCTGCCAAATTGCATCGCTATCGGTTCAGTGGTTTAGTCGTGGCGGCTCCACTCGCGAGAAATTAAAATCCGGGATATAATTCCCGGTTTATCTTTTTCCGGGATAAGAGTAATTATGTCCTCAACTGGATCTCGAAATATCTCTATACTTGTTTTCTTGCGGTTCCACTGGCAGAAAACAATTATCCGGGATAAAAGTCCCGGTTTATATTTTCCCGGGACAAAAAGTATCCTATGTCCGTCTCCTAGTTCTAAGCTACCTCTCCACCAATTTTCAGGTAAATCCGTTCAGCCATTCTTGAGTTATAAGTGGTGTAACTAACACCACTTTCTTTTATATATATAGATTTTATTCTAGCACGATAAAGTGACATACCTGCTAGGTTACTCCCGACGCCAATACCAATCGATTGGATATTGTCCAATTGGATTTGGTACTCTTGAAAATCTAGTCTTATTATATCTTAATCACTAGCGCCACATTGGACCAATATTAGGTGGCTATTAAATGAACTAAACTCAATTGGGATTGACATTGAAAAATTCGTTAGCGGTACTCTTGACGTGATTTTGACATTTGAAATTGATATTAGATTGCAGTGTGATTGCGTTGTCAAAGAAAAAATTTCAATCAGCACTTGAGCAACAATACCAATGACCCAGGGTTGATGATCGTCACAAATATACCCTGCCTAATTCCTTCTCCTTCTCGATACAATCATCATTACTGTTCCTTATATCTGGCAGCAGCAAGCAAGTAGAACGCAAACTAGGATAAAACAATCTGCATCTGTCCCCGACATATTTTACAGACACACCCACGTTATACCAAACACCAAACACGCTTCAAATGCACGAAACCTAATTAAAATTTGTAGTTGCAGCTATTGAGCTGCAACTACAAATTTTAATTAGGTGTAAACCGCCCACGAATTGTCGTGGGCGGTTTACACACAGAGAAAAACTTTTTGTACTCTATTGTGTATAGGCAGGTATAGATGATAGTCGACAGGTGTTCAGAATGGACATGTCCAAAAACAAGCATCAAATTCTAACCTAAGTTACTTTATATATATTTGAATGGTGCTCCCAAAAACAAGCCTTTGCAATAAACCATATAATCTTAAAGTTTTTGATGTATGTAATATTATTCTTCCTAAAAACTACACTTAGAAAGAACGTTTTTAAAAAAGTCAGTAAGATGAGAAAGACAAGTGATCTCAATAAATACTACTACAAAGGAAAGTTCTAATATCCAATTTTAGTAACCCAAACTGATAAACGTAGAGTTTAAGTGTAGAGTGTAGACTCAAGCCTAAGAAATCTTGACAATTCCGTCATAGACCGCAAGCTAAACACATAAAAAAGCTGCTAAGCAGAATATGTAATGAGTAATAAATCAGCATCCTCGGAATTTAGTAGTGTCAGAGATATGAATGGCAACTTGGTGAATGGAAGATTGCATTGAAAAGATGGAAAGAATATTTTGAAAGTTTGTTTGAAAAAGAAGACACACAGGATTTACATATTGTGATGGTTGAAAGGAAAGAAAAAGAAGATAAAATAAGCATAATGAAATTGTGAAAGCCTTGAATAGCATGAAGATGGGTAAGGCAGCAGGGTATGATAGGGTGTCTGTCGAAATGCTAAAGGCTGGACAGGGTGTCGTAGCAAGTCTGTTGTGTCGCCTCTTGAATTTGTGCTGGAACAGAGGTGTGGTACCGCGCCGTTATTGTCCCACTGTACAAGGGAAAAGGGTCGCAGCAAGACTGTCAAAGCTACCGAGGCATTAACCTTCTTAGTGTTGTCGGCAAACTATATGCAAAAGTTCTGATCGAAAGGATGCACGGACCAGTGGGGCTAGGACGTGAAAAACAAACACGATGTGTCTCCGTTTCGTTTTATTGTGATTGGTTGAGAGACTGACGTATCGGTCTCTCGATCAATCACAAACATCAAAATACCGATACGTCTGTCATTTAACCAATTACAATAAACCGAAGCGGAGACACATTGTGTTTTTCGTTTCACGTCCTAGCCTCACTGGTTTTTTCCTTACGAAAAGTCGTGGAGAAGTATTTGTCTAAAGGTCAAAAGTTTTCTGCGCTTTCGTAGATTTGGAAAAGGCCTATGATAGAGTGATAAGGAATGAACTGTGGTCAGCTTTGTCCATGTTTGGGGTGGGTAGTAGCCTGATTCGAGCACTGAAGTCTCTTTATGAGAACTCTAGTGCTTGTGTCAGGATAAATGGAGCCTATACTGACTGTTTTCGCATTAATAAGGGTGTGAGACAGGGATGTGTAGCGTCTCCATGGCTGTTCAACCTATTCATGGATGGCTGTCTAAAAGATATGAAAGAGAGTGCGTACGGGCTGGGAATGAATGGTTTGTCACTCAACTGTTTGCTCAACGCTGATGATCAAGTAATTCTTGCGTCATCGGCGGAGGAGCTACAGAAGTTAGTGACAATTATGGATGATGCTTTTGGGAGAAAAGGTATGAAGATAAATGAAAGTAAGACGAAAGTTATGGTGTTTGAAAGGGACGAAAGCACGACAGAGTGTAATATTTGTATAGGAAACGACAGGGTACAGCAAGTAAGTGATTTTGTGTACTTGGGATATGTCTTCACAAGTGATGGTAGGTATGACAGTGATATCGAGAGACGAGTGAGTGCAGGTAATCGGATGAATAATGTACACCTTTATGGGTAGCTGGAAGGTGTACAAAAAGGCACGACTGGCTGTCTATAGAGGAGTGTTATTACCAACTCTAATATATGGTAGTGAAAGTTGGGTATGGCAGAAAAAGCATGAAAGTAAGATTAAAGCAGTAGAAATGAGAACGTTAAGAAGCATGTGTGGGGTGACTGAGTGTGATAGAGTGCGGAATACTAGGGTGATGGACATGTGTGGAGGACACATAGGATGTAGTGACCAAAATTGAGAAGGGTATGCTAAGGTGGTTTGGGCATTCGGAAAGGATGGATAATAGGAGACTGACA
This sequence comes from Lapara coniferarum, assembly GCA_949316025.1. Classification (NCBI taxonomy): domain Eukaryota; kingdom Metazoa; phylum Arthropoda; class Insecta; order Lepidoptera; family Sphingidae; genus Lapara; species Lapara coniferarum. The sequence goes on along the minus strand of OX438919.1, from coordinate 3,726,184 downwards.
AAGAGGATATATAAGGTGAGTGTGGATGGAAGGTCCGGCAGGGGTCGACCGCACCGAACCTTCGAATGTCAGATATCTGACATTCTAAGTAAAGGCCAGGTCAAAAGTACCCTGAATCGGCGGGAGTGCATGAAAAGATTGATGAAGGTAGAGTAAGCGAAAGTAGTGTGCCAGAATAGAGCAAAGTGGCGATCCATAGTCTCTGCCTACCCCTATGGGATAAAGGCGTGATGCTATGTATGTATGTATGTATGTAATAAAACTGGAAGGTGGATTATATTTGAAATATACTCTTTATATAATTAATCGCATTATCATGAAATTTATTGTATACACAAGCACATCAAACTTGTTTTATTTATAAAAAAACACCCATAGTAGAATTTTAATTGCGCATAGGAATGAGCGTTCAAAACACCTTAGCTCTCACTGGATAAAGATCTAGTCGAATTAAGCCAACCAGCAAATTGACTAAAAAATAAAATCAATGCATAATCGAAAAATATTATCCCGTTCCTTAAATCGCTTCAAAATCAAATCTTCAAATAGCTAAAATTGAATCTATCATTCGAAATTTAAATGAGATTGCAGTTCAAATTAGCGTTGTGAACAAGCCTTAAATAGACGCAGTCTGCTTCAGTGACGTGTCGCCATTCCCTCGTTAGGCTTTCATTCCGCGGGAAAACATTTCACCTAAAATATATACGGTGGTAGAACATTTATGCAGGCGTAGCTTGAATTTGAGCAAATACTAAATGTTTTTTGGTCGTAACTTCAGTCGCGTGAATATTTTCTTACATTTAAACCATAGAGCACTCAACACTAAAGTTAAAATTTGCACTTATTTGTTAAGCAATATCTATACACCTCCGTCATGGAAAGAGGTTTGTTTTACTGTATCTTTTCTTTCCTTATTTTATTAACTACTCTACTGTATCCGGCTCCATATCCCACTAACAAAGAGTAGAAATCCTTTATTAATTATAGCAGCACCAAAGAGAACCTAATAACTAAGTATATCTTAGATGATAACTTACGGACTATTGGCCCGTTTCTTCGTTTACCGCAGTTGCAAAAAAATAAAGTCGTGAAGCGTAAATCGTGGGCGAATTGTGGAAGTTTGTTGCACTCTGCCCACACCAACGGAGATGTGGGCGTAATGGTTGTCGTAAGTTTTATTTAATGAGTTTGCAGTGGCGCCGATTTGTATGCAATGCATTTTAAACGTTTAATTCCAAGCAATGTTTACATAATTTCTAGTATTAAGAAATTTATAATAATGGTGACACCTTTCCCGTTTTCTAATCCTTCAGTTTCAATATGGGCAACATCATTACTCTGGATATGATAAGGCAAGGGGAAGAGATCATTTGTAATGATCTCTTCCCCTTGCCTTATTCTTATTTAGCTTTTTTTAAATATTGGCAACAATCGCACAATTCCTGTGGTACATCTATATCATAGTCAATGGTGATCATCTGTTAACCCACCTGCAGTCCCTATTTTCTGCTAAATTAATGCTGCTTGATAAATTTTCAATCCCATCAAAAATCCATTTACCAAACCGCATGTAGATAATTCACAATCACTGATCACTTTGCATACACAAAAATATTTCATAAATTTCATACCTTTTCCGCTCTGTACAAAACTTAACTTTTTGAAAACATAAACATACAAAACAAATAACTTTGGTTTCCGAAAAGCCATTAAAAAGTTTGTTGTTACTTTTCCCGTTATTTTTGTTATAAATTGTCGCAGAACTTTATTGTGGTTGTAATTTGTATAAAAAAAACTTGTTATTTTAGTTATTTCTATAATATTATGAACGAAGAGTCTAACTTTATCATCTCTAAGTTCTTTTTAGCGTAAAGAACGGGAGAGCACACAGGTCATCTTCAATCACAGCACCTAAACATTTTCGTTATTGGATTGCTGGCCATCTCGAAATTTGACGCATCGCAAACAAATCAATCGTCGGATTAGATAGTGTTGCAACTCCAGTCCAGCTAGTTTATGCCTCAGATGTTCTTCTTCTTGTAGTGCCTCTTTATCTACAGCTTTTCAGATTTTACCCTACTATTAAGTCTCTTCATCATCATCATCATCTTTCATCAGCCACACGATGTCCACGGCTGAACATAGGTCTCCACTAAAGATTTCCAGACGGACCTCTCAAAGGGTCCTGCGACTTTTATCAAAAGGTTGAAGTGTCTGCTACTATTAGACGCTCAAATTTGTAGTACTAACGCAAACATAATTTATGTTTTATCACTTTTCTGTCATTCATACAATATCATAAATTGGTATATATGTGACTCTTGTCTCATGTATTTTTATTACTGTAATGACAAACAATTGAGGTATTCTACAGTTTCTTGTAAAACTCTTCCAAGTCATTACTTAACCTTTAAAAAATCCTATAACTTCACAGACCGCTATCCACTTGCTATAACAAAGCAAATGAATTTTATATTAAAAATTTATAAATAAAAAACGTAACGCAAAAAACAGTATTCTCGCAGAGCTCAGAATCAGAATATCATTTCCCCCGAGGCAGTTCCATAGAAATTCATTTGCGGCGTGATTCCAACACTTATAAATCTGCCGGTAAATAGAAATGTAGCTGGAATAGTCTTTCAATTGAACATCGCGTAAAAGCTTTGTTGTAATGTAATTTCCAGTCTTTTCAGAAAGAAACATTTTTGATAGTTAATTTGTTATTAGATTTATTGTAATCAAATGAACTTCTGGGAAGGCAGATATGAACGAATGAATGCTCACCAAAACAACAATACATTTTTATCTGGTTCAGTAATATTTTTCTTCACAGCTTTGAATACCTCTGTAACTTAGTTGTATTGCTTGCGCGGTACGACACCGCTCCGAGGTCCCGGGCTCAAATCCCAGGCCGGGCAAAGTGATATTGGATCTTTCCGGAGCCTGGAATTTGTGCCCGATATGGCGATAGATTCGCCCTGATCGCGTAATGGGATGGAACACACATTGCTAAAATTGATTGCCCCGTCGCACCTCTGCCTACCCTCTCAGGGATAATGGTGTGAGGTAGTTATATTTCGTTTTGTTAACATATATTGAACCTTTTCAGCTCACGTAAATTTTACAATGTCTTTAATTTTTATGAAAACGATTGAACATTCTTAAATATTCTTTAGACAAAGTTACAGTAAAGTTTAGGACAAAGGAGATTTTTGTATGGGTGCTGGGCCTCAAAATCTAAACAGGCTCAAACTTTAGGGACATTAAAGAGGCAACATATGGAACTAAGATCCAAAAAAAAATATTTTTATACCCCTCCATTCATAACTATTTTGAAAACATTCATGTTAAGTGTAGTTTTCAAGCAAACAAAATGACACGTATCTCAAAATCGGAGGTCTTTAAAATTAAACGATTTATTGCAAAAGGCTAGTTTTCAGGAGATCTATCCAAATACATATAAACTGTCTTGTTTAGATTTTCAGGCCCATTTTTGGACATGTCCTTTGACCTCAATTTAGCTGCTTTAGAATTTACAGCAGTAATAATCATAAAGGTTCGTGAAAGATAATCAGAGATCTTAAATTATGCATTGAAGGAAACTCTTTCAAAGAAAGTAATTGGGTTAGCCCCACCTACGCTACGCTAATGATGAAAAAATGTTAGACTTTTTATAAAGACACCCAGATACATTACTCTTTATTTATCCTTCTGAATAGGAAAAAAACTTAACATTAAAGTCACTCTTCCAAGAAAAGATATACAGGAGCTATACATGTTACCATGTCACGTCGTGAAAGGTAGATGTGAAATGTTGATACGCAATGAATGGTAAGGGAATATTCGATGTGTTATATTAAGTAACTAGCTTTTGCCTGCGGCTTCGCCCGCATTAAAGAGGTTTTCTTGTATAAAAGTCACTTTATATACAAACCATACATTTTCCCGGACCGGATTGTAGATCTGAACCATTTTCCAATCTGATACTGAATAGAAACAAAAACATAAAGTGCTATAGGGCGAAGCGCGGCCTTCGACGCGCTATTTATAGGCCCACGGTGCCTTCCCCCCCCCCGGGGGGGGGGCAGTACCGCCGAAGCCACTATGTCCCTGTATTTAAAATCTATAATATCTTCGAAAATATTTATTTAAATTACATGCTGTGAAGGCCATATTGATCTATATTAAATGCGCAATGTATTTAAAGTACTTAATTAGATAAGGATTAATGCTGTATTGCTTAAAATCGCTTCGTAAATAAGCCATTATTTCTCGTAAAAAGTAAAGGATAAAAAATGGTTATTCTGGGTTATCACTAAGAGATAGACATATACCATCGCGGACTTTTTTGTAGACCTTTTTAAAGTGTACAATATTGTACTACATTATTTTGATCAATCTCGTAGGGTTTAGCCTGCGTTTGCAATGTAAGCGCAAAAAAATGTGTTTATTTACTACATCACATTAGAAACCTCTAATACTCCTCACGATAATTTTAGAAAATTATCGTGTTTCTCTCAGGGCCGCGCCGACCCAAGACAGCGCCTGTGTGCGAAATCCATGAAGCGCCTATGATTTTTGTCGTCCTGTTACCTGTTTCACAAGTTTTAATTTAGAAAATGAGCTTTTGTAAGACGTTTGTAAAAATATATGTAAGACTTGTACGTGTACCTACTGGCTTACCTACTCACTTGTAAAGAATATAGTGGTAGTAGGTATAACAAATATAAAATGTCGTCCTGATTGCGGCGCCCTTATTGCCTTGGCGCCTGTGTGCGCCGCACACTTCGCACATATGGACGGCGCAGCCCTGGTTTCTCTACTATATTATGCATGTATTATAGGTACATATTAACCTCCCTCTTGAATCACTCTATCTATTAAAAAAAACCGCATCAAAATCCGTTGCGTAGTTTTACAGTTATAAGATAAGATAAGATAAGATATTTATTTTGTAAAACATGAGTGTGACAATAAAATTGTACATGATGTTCCGTTTTTTTTTTTAAGTAGCTACATGTTTTGCCTTTTGTGGCGTACAAAATTTATATTTAGCGCATAGGCGCATAGCTTATAATTACCATAAAAACATGCTAATACAATATAGTTATTATAATACAGTTCTCAAAACAACATTTTGTAGATATTATTATGGTTAGAAGAAACATCGTGATTTTAATTAATTTAAGTATTATTTTATATCGAATTGTGTTTATAAGGTTTAATTCTCATCATATAAAAATTCTGATAGGTTGTAATAACATTTATGTATAAGGTATTTTTTAAGGGCGACTTTATATTGTATGGTCGATAGTTGTTTAATACTGTTAGGGACTTTATTATAAATTATTGGTGCCAAACAAAATATACTTTTATACTTTAATGCTGTGCTTGATTTTACAGTACATAATCTATTTTTGTCGCGTAGATTTCTTATTGTGACTTCTGATAGTTTCACAAATAACTTCGAATTGCTGTGGACAAAACTAGCTACTTCATATATAAAAAGGGAAGGCAGACTTAAAATGTTATATTTAATGAAGTACGATTTGCAACTTTCAGTTGTTTTCAGGCCGAACATCGCTCTAATACACCTTTTCTGTGATTTAAAAATCATCTCTTTATTGGTGGAATTACCCCAAAAAATTACGCCAAATCTTAGGATAGAGCCAACAATACCGTGATATGCAGTGATGAGTGCGTTAGTGCTGATTATAGGTGCCAGTTTATGCAGGGCATAAGCAGAAGAACAAATTTTTTTGTTTAGTTCTTCTGTATGTGCTTTCCAGTTCAGATTTTTGTCAATTGTTACACCTAGAAATTTGGTTGTATTTACTTTTTTAATAATTGTTCCTTGGTAATTAACATTAATGGACGGTTCTGCTATACGTTGACTAAAGAACATAATTTTTGTTTTTTTCTAAATTAATTTTTAAATTATTGTTATTCAACCAATTAATTATTGATTTGACAGTATTATTAATTTCATTGTCATAGGTGTTATTATCGGTGGAGTGTATGGTAACAGTACTATCATCAGCGAAAAGAGATATTGGATATTTTGATATTTTTGGTAGATCATTTATGTACATAATGAACAACAGTGGGCCCAAAACACTTCCTTGTGGGACACCATATTTAACAATACGTTGATTAGATTTGGATACTTGTTCTTTTTTTGTATAAAAATTTATATTAGAAATTTCTGTATATTGTTTGCGATTCTTGAGATATGATTCTAATAGTTTTAAAATATTTCCTCTTATACCATAAGCTGCTAATTTATTAAGTAAAATATCATGCTCAACATAATCAAATGCCTGGGTCATATCGCAGTAAATAGCGCACACAGGTATCTTTTTGTCTACATTATCCATAACTTTACGTAAGAAATCGAAAATAGCCATATTTATAGATTTGTTTTTGCGAAAGCCTTTTTGATAATCAGTAAGTATGTTTTTTTTTTTCTAAATAATCGTAAATTTGGGAATAAATATATTTTTCAAAAACTTTAGAGAATATAGGAATAAGTGCTATAGGCCTATAACAGTTCATATTTTGTTTATTATCTTTTTTGAATAATGGCTTTACGATAGAGATTTTTAGACTTTCGGGGTATGTTCCGCTACTTATACTTAAATTAATGATATGACTTAAATGATCACAAATGTTGTAGGCTACATATTTTACAATTTTAGTGGCGATTCCATCATATCCAACACTTGGCGTATTTTTTAAGGATCTGATAATTTTTAATATTTCGTAGGGTGTACTTGGTGCCATAAACATTGACTGGGTTGGTTTGGTTATATTTGAAGTAACTTGTCTACCAGAGCCTGAAATTGGTTGTATTTTATCTATAAAAAAGTTGTTAAAGGCGTTAGCAATTTGCTGTTGCCTAGTTATAGCTTTATTGCCTATGTATATAGTAGTAATCATGTCTCTTGGTATATTCATTTTAGATTTATTTATGATTGCCCAAGTAGCTTTGGATTTGTTAGTTGCTGACATTATCTTATGATTATTTTGTGCTCGTTGCGTTAATTGAATAATTTTTTTAAATAGGTTTGCATACTTTTTAAAGGTGATTTTGTTTACATCATTTCTATTCAGCCTATATTTCCACAAAAGCTCCCTCTTTTTTTTACTACATATTTTTATTCCACGCGATAACCACTGGGATTTTACTTTGGATTTAATAGTTATTCTTTTAAAAGGGAAGCATAAATTATATAATAATGTGAAAGTATCTATGAAAGTATCGTAAGCTATATCTGAGTTATCAGTGTTATAAATTTCAGAGAAGGCAACACTTCGTAAGTAGTCTTTAAATTTTTTCATATTTTCTACACTATAGTCACGTCTTTGTATTTGCCAACTGTTGATTAGGAATATTTTTTCCACTGGTACTTTTAAAATTTGTGCTGTGTGGTCTGACAAGCCAAGATCGATTACCTGGGATTTGGTTTTTATCCCTAGATTGTGTGCAAAGTTGTCAATACATGTGCCACTTATGAGTCGTGTTGGCTGCTTCAATTGTAATTTTAAATTAAAACTTAAGAGCAATGATTCTAACTCTAAGAAAATATTATTACGTCTAAGAGAGTCAATATTAAAGTCACCTGCAATCACGATATTTCTACTTATTTTCTTTTTACATATAATTAATAATATTTTTTCGAGTTGTTCAAAGAACACACTTAACGCATTAGTAATAGGTACTCTATATATACATACAATAGTCGTATTATGTTTAATTAATTCAATGGCGCAACATTCGAATATGCCATGAATAGATAGTTGAGCTATATCACGAAGTTCATTATATTGATATCCTTTTTTAGTAAGAATACATGTTCCTCCTCTTCGACTAGTTTTTCTAGAATAATATGCGGCCAGGGTATAGTTGGGAAGAAATAATAAATGTTCATTACCCTCCATCATGAAGTGTTCTGATAGACAAATTACATCTATTTCTATTCCCTTATTTGACATCTCTTCTACACTAATAGTAAGCTCATTACTTTTGTTTAATAAGCCTGCGATATTTTGGTGTAGTATGTTTATATGTCTATTATAGAAAAAACTGCTCGTTTATTTGTGTTTTTTTAACATTATTAGTTTGTTGGTATTCTGTATTTTCTGGGCATTTTTGGTTTTTAATAATGTATTTTACAAATTCATCTACATCTTCGAAAATAATTTGCATGCCATAGTTATTTAGAGATCCTATATTCTTTTTGTACATTTTGTAATCCCAAGTTAGATTCTTGTTAGAGTCTATATAGTAGGCATGTTCATAGGTTAAAATATCCTGGTAAAGTAACTTGTTAAAATGTTCTACTCTCCAGTTATACATTGTTGTATTTTTTACACACTTTTTGTACGTAGGCATACAAATAATGACATTTGTGTGCTGAGCCTTTGCAAGTATTTTCCTTATATTAATAATTATATCAGAGTAGTCTTTTGTTGTTTTAAAGTCGGTTTCACCAATTAAAATAATGCAAAAATCATCTAGAGTAAATTTTTGTATCTTGGATTCCAAGTTACTTATCATATTATTTATGCCACAGTTGGGTGTTAAGTAATGGCATAATTCACAGTGTTGAAACTTTTTGTCTGCAATTGCATATATTTTATTATATTTATTTTCACTTAAAATACATATTTTCCTTTTTGGTTTTTCTAGACGTTCAATTTCATTTTTTGAGCTATGAATTGTTAATTTTTCTGTAGAATTTATTTTATTTAGTATTTTGGTATCTGATTTAGTTTGTGTACTTTTATTATGTATCTTTGCATTTGACGGTAACGTCTGTGTTTCTTTGCTTTGTGAGACTTCTTTTGTTCTTGTGCAAGAGCATGGAGAAGACTGTTTAGGATTCGATTTTTTTATAGGTGTACAAGCTATGTTTTTATAAAGTTCATTTTTCTTCATTAACTCCTTATTCGACCGTTTGAGTGTGTTGTTTTCTAAGCTAAGTATCTCAATTTCCTCCTCTGCACTACATAATTGAATAGTCAATTTCTCGATTTTATTTTTGAGTTCACTGATTATTTCTTGATTGCATGTATCATCATAGCTCACATCAGGGAGGCTAGTGCCAGTGCTATTCATTGTTTGATTTAATACTTCATTGAATTTATTGACATTACTTTGTGAGTCTGATTTAGTACGAGTACGATTCTTATTTTGTCGGAGTGTAATATTTTCAAAACTCATCGTAGGTAATTATTATTTATTTTAGAAACTTCACTAAACCTTTTAATATGAAATTAAATCTCACAAAAACTAATCAGCAATAATTTCCAACCTGTTGGACTCGAACTCACACCCGGCGACGCGACGCTGCAACCTGTTTCCTATGAGTCTATCTTGCCAGTAATTGTATTTGACAAAATTAAAGATCGTATTCTTTATATTTGCAGAAAAAAATGTTCGTTACAGTGTTTTAAATTTTTCTGTATGAAGCATGAGTAAAATTAATGTCGTTTTATTAATATACACTGTTTTTGTTATTGTTTTTAACACTGTTTATCACGGTTTGTTATTGTATGTTTGTTAGATCGTTTTTATAACACTTTACACATATTTTAGACACTTATTACAACAGTTACACTTCATGGTTATAGATTTGAAGCGCGGTAGAAAAAAAGTGAATTATTTATATTGTTTGTTGAAATTGGGTTTTGAAAACACTTGTACAGACGTTCACTGCTACACTCGTTGTTTTGAACATGAGATCTTGTAGATTTATATGCTTTAAAATTTTTTAAAGAATAATTAATACGGAGCTGCTATAGTAATGTAAACATTCATCTACCCACACTTCTATAAGCATACATAGGGACAGACAGCGAGAAGCGACTTTGTTTTATACTATGTTAAGATTAAAATAGTAATTCACTGACTATGTAAGAAACCTTGAATTATATTACTATTTTGAAAATATGTAGTCTACCATCCATCATAATATAATTAAAGATGAAATGTATAACTCATCTAATCAGTAGGTGTTTGTGATCAATGGTCCAGTACATAAAATAGGGCTGATATTAAACTACCTCTTGCATTTCGCTAAAACATTATGGAAAATTAAAAACTTACCAGTGTAAGTGCTATTAAACATAAGCATGATATATTAAAAAACCCAACATCAATGAACGAAAGCCTAAAAGCCAGAGCCGTGGTTTGCAGATTGGTGCAAGTTGACAATTTAACATATTCAGTCGGTTATTTCAAACAGCGGTATTGGAAGCTTTTTAAAATTAATAGAACAAACTTGTTGATACTGTAGGTACGTAAAAAGACATTACATATCAAGACTTTTCAATAAATTCGTCAAAGAAGCAACAACTGCCGAAGTATTGCGGAGTGAAACACAATCGGGAATAAACTACTTTTGCAGTAATGAAAAATGTTTACAAACTCCATTCTAGATCTCAAACAGAACTACACAAAGTTAACAACACTACCATTGGAAGTTGCGAGCACCTGTTATAAATCTTAATATTCCCTAAATTATGGTTTCGAAAGACTTCGAATGCGACTGCGAATTAAAACAGAACAATGGGGCCTAGGCTCGGGATCCTGGGGGGTAAGGCAGCGTATCGATCGTGCCACCGCATATTTAGTTGCATATTGTGCTAACAATGCGCTGTTCACCGGGCGAGAATGTAGGTGACGTTCTCCGCATTTACTGAGCTTATATTAATTTTAGAGTCATTTAATCACACAAACTTATAGAGCTTTGGCCTCCACTCTGTTAGATTAAGGGCAGTATTAATAAACCAATCTCACGTTTGATTAAAATCTTAAATGATGTATTGAAATATTAAACCAAGCTTAAGGTGCAATTTAAGAGCTTGTTCTTAGCTGAGTAAGCGCTGTTACACAAACAAAAGTTAGGTCTGAAAATCCGTCACATATTGTAACATAAGATGTCATTTATTTAATTTATTAAATAGGGACTATCTTACGATGCTGACCTTAATTTGACGTCTCAGCTGATATCGGACTTCAGAGCGACATTGAGTTGCATCTATTAATACTGTCTTAGGGACCCGTTACACAACCTCTGGATAATGCTACTACTGACATAACTATATAACCTGATCAAATACAAAAGTCAGACTTTACACTCCCAAATAAACGGTAATAAAATGAGTATCGTGTTTCGTTGTACTATTTACTTCAGCTGCGTAATACAATAACTGTCAAACAAAATTTACTTGAAACTCGCGAAACAGGCTCTAAGTAGTACACTGTAACACTGTTATTGGCGATTTTAATAATAAAATACGTTAGTATTACTTACTCTATTCACGCGTTTTTTACTTATGTGTCAATTATAGCTGGCGCCTGTTCTTTATTGGTGGAGAAAAACGTTGCGAGGAAAGCGGAACACTTATGAATTCTCCATTAGAATTTCGAAGGTATGTGAAATCGAACCCGCAGTAGGCTAGCCGCTAGCGAGGTGGACTAAGGCCAAACCTGCACTAGGTCAGTGTGGACTGAGCCCTAAACCTAGTAATAGAGAAGGTACGGCAATGGGACATATAATACCAGCCTAGTCTTATGTTTATTGACGCAGCCTCAATGATTTTTATAGAGAACCGTATGTAAAGTATGCAACCAGGGTTGCTATACTCCATCGGCTTAGGTATTCAACTAAATGTAAACAAAAAATGAGATATGATTCAGGGGTAGTCAACATTTTCTTACCAAAGTATTTACGAAGAATGTTGTGTTAATAAAACTACGGCGTACAACAACTTAAAGTAATTAAATTCACTTTAGAGGCAAAATTAATAACTGACAAAAACATATTATCAAAAACAAGGCGAAAACTATGATAAATAAATAAATTTCTACATTGCGGGAATTTATGGATAGTTGGCGTCTAGTTAACCGATTAAATTGAATAGAGGTCAGTTTTAATGGCGTGCTACGTGATAGTCGTACTCTTAAATTTTGTAGGGCTATCTATTACGATCCATTCGAAAAATGTTTAGCGTGCCTGTCATTAGCTCTTTTACAGTTGATAGATCGAGAAATTTCATGAAAGTATTGTAATTTATGATAATTGTGTTCGCGCTTATTAAGTAATAACTTTAAGTTTATAATAACCAAACAACTTTAATAAACGAGAATGATAGTGGTAAGTGTTGTATCAAGTTTTATAAAGAGAAATGGACAGGTAAAATATCTTTTTTTATGATTTGTTTACATTTAGCCAAGTACCTAAACCGATGGATCATAGAATTGCTTACCGTCATTAAAGTTTCATTTGCGTCCAAACAGCTTGGCGTGGCTACCTGTAAATGCAGCTTGTGACTGCTCCCTCTCCCCATCACCTTATTCTCCCAACTCCTCTGTAGTTAACGATTTATTTCGGGATGTTTATTTTTGTTGTCTCTAATTGTATTGCGTTACGGTTTAATTTGTTCTGTGGAATGAAAGGATTTTCTGGAAGGAAGCAAGAATATGATATTAAGCTAATTAATTATGTCATTAATCTACACTAATATACGGAGGTATTGTGAGTTCGTTTGTAGGAAGTAATCTCAGGAACTACTAAAGCGATTTCGATGTAATTTGGTATGGAGATAGTTTGATATCCTAGGAAGGACATAGGCTACTTGTTCCGGAGAAAAATTAAAACGGGTGTTTCACCCGAGAAAACGCGGACTTTAACACGGGCGGAGCCGCGCGCAAAAGCCGGTAATAATATAAATGTGATTTCTAGATGCAGAAATGTCAATATTAGTCAATCCTTCTTTTGCTCTAAATATCAACCAGATAACACAAAAAAAGAAAAACATTGTTTATGGACCCGAGAGAGACATAAGTTACGTTTTACCTCTAAAACTCGCACTCTCTAGGATCTATAGGATTATTAAAAGAAAAACCACTAGAACAGATAAAACCGCCTGAAAAGCCAGTCAAATAAATCTCATCTCTATTTTAAAACCTTACGAAAAATATGTTCAAAAATAGCGTGGGGAAAATATGAAGCCACGTTACTTGAAGTATTGAAGGTAAAAGGATCCTTTGTGTGGTCTGAACAGCTCCATCCATCACTGTCTCGCCCACCAACTTCAAGGAATACCAACAATTAACAACGAAAAATCCTCTTCGCAAACAATAGGAAACTGGGTCTTACGTAATGGCCTTAGCAATCATTTTAATCCGTCATTAATCTAGTCCATTAAATTGTTTGAGGTAAGAATGTGGTAGCTTTTTTTTAGGTTTTTTATGCTTCATGGCAAAGATACTCTATTGCAACTGATGGTAAGCAAAGAGAGATCCACTTAGAATGACGAGAGATGTAGCCCTTGTCAGTCGACATAATTATGCCCGTTTGAACCGGATTCATTAAAAAAGCAGCGATACTCTAGTTGGGAGTGGAACGGACTGCCGAAACGAATGTCTGCAGGTTCAAACACCCAAGAGCACTCTCTAACTTTTCTAAAAATGTATGTGTGTGCTTTTTGTGAATTATCGGTGAAGGAAAACATCATGAGGAAATCTGTATACCTGAGAAGTTCTCTGAATTTCGAAGGTATGTGAAGACTGCCAACCCGCACTAGGCCAGCGTGGTGGACTAAGGCCTTAACCTTCTCTGTTGTAGAGGAGGCCCGTGCTCAGCAGTGGGCAATATATAATACAGGGCTGGGGTATGGAGGTATGGTATGGAGCCGGATATTCACAAATCACAGGTGATCCCGGAATGCCACACACGTGGGCCAGTATGGCGCGCTTTGACACCTTTTGCAAGTGGTCGCCAGACGTAAACAGAACGTATCCTACCCCCAGTTCATTGGTAAATAGATCACATCCCACAAATCAATCTTGATTGATATCTTCGGATCCACCATAGAAATGGATCATCCGAATAAAATTTGATTGTGATGTTTAGATATTACAAGTACTAAAACATTGATTAATTTATTTTCAAGATCGATCAAGAGATGGGATAATTGTGAATTAATTTCGGCGATACAATATTATACTATTTTAATTATCTTTGACGACTAATGATTATTTATTAGGCGCCTTGGCCAGTAAATTTCAAATTCCCGAAGGATAGATGGCGTTAGATACAGCATTAATTTCATTATAATAACCCCTTTACTCGTTCGTGCCACTTGTCTTTTTGCAAACTATAGGAGTGTTCTTGAACTACTACTGCCAGCGACTATATAACCCCTAGACTCCTAATAACAGACGATCGGCTTCGGGCAACACATCTGACAAATAGATCCAATGTAGCTGACCGTTCAAAATCTTCAAGTCAGTTGCGACCACAACTGTGAGCTGTAAATACTTCCGTGTTTGAGAATAAATAATTGTAATGGCCCCGTGCACAATAAAATGGTGTGGTATAAATAGCCATAATTAAAATTTTCAGAAAAATGGCATTACATTTCACAGGTAAGTCAATAACGACACATAATCACATTTTATTTAAAATTTTACGGAGTTCATCTTAGACTGGCCATTTGGGTGTTTACGCGCCATCTTGTTATATTTGCATCTCTTTCCGACGAAAGTAGTTTTAACATTTTCTATTTCGTTTTGTTTTTTAACATGAAAAGTAAGTGATACACCAAAAGGATTTGTCGATAGTTCTATCGATAAAATTAAAAATAAGATAAACTATCACCCGAATACTCAACTAATCAATTTATCTGAAGCCTATTTAATTTTAACAGGCTTCTTATTTTAAATGGTTAGTTCATTAGTAATAGTTAATTCATTTTAAAAATGATTAGGATATATTTTTGACTAGCGGTATCAGAAATAAATGTTATTAGGATAATTTTTTATTTTGTTTGTTGATTATAAGCTATAACGATTGTTTTGAGTTATTCTTTGTGTTATTCCTACAAGTCAGCTCTAATATTCTTGTTAATGTCGATGAGACTTACTAAGCGCCATCTGTCATTTAATAACATAAATAGTTTCGTTAAAATATTAATATGTTTAATAAATAATAATAATATTTCTATAAAACTTTATTACATAAAAGTAATATCGATAAAAAATCGTGTTTTCATTTAACTCGTCCCATCCCTATGCCTATGTTTCCAAGGTTATATAATGCGATAAGGTGTTGGAAGAACCAATCATAATGCAGTATCCCGCTTCCTCAAACCTCCAATTGGA
This sequence comes from Lapara coniferarum, assembly GCA_949316025.1. Lineage (NCBI taxonomy): Eukaryota > Metazoa > Arthropoda > Insecta > Lepidoptera > Sphingidae > Lapara > Lapara coniferarum. Next base: position 3,711,009 of record OX438919.1, on the reverse strand, counting down.
AGAGCACCGGCACGGTACGCCGGAGGTCGTGGGTTCAAATCCCGCTTTCGACTGTTTCTTTTTCAGGATTCTATAAAAATATAAAATCTTTAACCAGGCACTACATGGCCATTGACATGTATAAAAAATCATAATATAAAACTAAATAAACAGGATAAAGTGTCCTCCTACCCTCTCAATGCGCAACGTCAGTGACACGTTCCATTTTATTACTCACATTTATGGTATATTGCGAGGGTATACGTCAGATTTTATGTTTAAATTATTCACAACCAGCTCCGGCTTGTCTCGGATTATCGGTTTTTACGCGGACTCAAAAAATTGAGGGTTTATTGACAGTAACTGCAAACCTTAATGAATATTTCTACTTGGCGGTTGAAACGTTAGTCATGCATGCCCCCCATATGATATCACTAGATTTTGCCCGCGGCTCCGCTCGCGTTAAAAAGTTTTTCCGGGATAAAAGTCCCGCTTTTTATTTTCCCGGGATAAATATAGCCTATGTGTTAATACATGACATTATCTACCCGTGTGCCAAATTTCATCGAAATCCGCTAAGCAGTTTTTGCGTGAAAGAGTAACAAACATCCAGACATCCATACATACTTACAAACTTTCGCCTTTATAGTATTAGTAGGATGGGGTAGAAAATTCACGCCGAACAGGGGCTGCGCTACTGTCTATCCCTACAGGGATGATAAGGCGTTATTGCATGTATGTGCTAGACTAAAAGTTGAGCCCACCGCCTCTACATTCAGGTATAATTATTGGAAGTCACCAGTCCTGTCCACTGTGCTGGCTCAACCGCGATGGTATAGGTAATGGTCGAAGTTAAATAACAGTCTTTTTCTGTCGCATTTCGTAAATTAGATTTCTGGCGCCCTAATAAGTTCTAGAATTATAAATGATAAGAAACGGTCATTATTTTTTAATTATTTTTTTTATTGCATTGAATGACGAGACGAACATGCCGTTCGCCTGATGGTAAGCGATGCGACCACCCATAAACAGTAGAAACACCATCCACCACCTTGAGTCACAAAGTACTGTTTGGCATTCGACTGCTCTCATCATCTTGAGACAAGATATTAAGTCTCATTATGTCCAATAGTTACACTGGTTACAATGTCCTTCATACCGAAACACAACAGTACATGCATACCTACTGCTGCTTGGAATTATACACTTTTTGGAATTATACAGTTAACATAATTTTTGGCATCCTTTATTCAGTTTTATTACCACGTACATTATACTTCCAGAATCATACATGAAAACAGCGTGCCTTCCGAAGGTTACCTTCAGCGAATACTTCATATTTCATTTTAAATCTACCTTTAACGACTTGTTTATTTTCTTTTTTGTACCAATCCTTTTATGTAGCGTCTGTAACATTATAAAAAAGCTACATGACACAATCGGTTTCTACTATCTAGACTCAAAAAAATAAACACCAGTCATAATTTGTAGAGTAGGCGCGTGCTAAGCGGTGGGCAGTATATAATACAGGGCTGGTAAAGTATGGTATAATTAGTTTCACTTCCAGTGCAAGAGTAGACTTTGTTTCAGCTACCTGCCGGTCCAGATATGATTTGACCAACTTCCTGTATCATTTTATTCATCATTCATATCATATCATTTTATTGTCCCACTGGACAAAGTTCTCCCTAGAATTCTAACGTTTAAGAAGAGTAAGCCTATAATCCTGAACGCTGGCCCAATGTAGATTTGCAGTCGTCTCGTCTATTAGGTTGCAGGTTACCTTCAGTTAAATTATTTTGGGTCCTTAGGTTCTTAATGGGGCACATCATATTCACGAAATATAATTTATTCAATATACATACAATGATACAATAATAAATATTAATAAAACATTATGATCATTTGGGAAAATATTTGTGTTTGTTAGAAGTAAACGCAGAAACAGCTTAACGAATTTGGATAAAACTTGGTTTAAAGGTAGATCATGTCTTGGATTGACACATAGGCTACTTTTTAGTCAGTAATTTGGTCCCATGAGAAATAATGGTCATTTTTACCCGACTGCGAAAAAAGGCGGAGCGAGCAGATTCCTCCGACAGCGTTTGAAAACAATGTCAACTAAGATTATTCAAAACCAAAATAAAATATTCAAATTAAAATCTTGTTTCTATCTTTTCAGTTCTTCAATGAATTTAATAAATATGGCAGATATTGACGCAGTCGGGTTTTTTGTTTTTATATATATTTTTTAAATTATTAACTTTGTAAGTAGATGGCGCTGGCATCGTTTTGGGGCTTGCTGACACTGTTTTAGGGACCTTTGTAGCCAGAAAGGCTTTTCCCGCGGGTAAAGCCGCAGAGAACACCTAGCAATTAATAAAACAAATGAATATCGTCAAACTATCTCCACATCGATTAATGCACAAGTATAATGCCAACCGGCTTCCTTTACTTTAAGAACTTCTTAATTTCGAATTATTGCCCTTATCCCATTGCAATAAGGCCTTACGCTTTCGGATCCAACACGTGTGGTGACGTCACACGCACGTGCATCCACAGCAGCTGTAAGGCTGACGTGTTAAGGCCCAGAATGGGACTAATAACATCTGCCGAGTTCACTGCACCGGCCAAGACATGCGAGTTCTTCTGCCGGCTCAGTTTGCTCATTTTTAATTGTCACGTGATGCGGTTTTTATGTTGAACATCTTTGATTACTTTAGTGGGTATAATTAATTCATTCAGAGATTGTGGATATGGTGTTGTTCCACATTCTTTTCCACTTTGCATAAAGAAGGAGTGAAGTAATTATATATTTTATTTTATTTAGATAGGTAACTATCATTTCCATAATATAATATGAAAATATTGTTAATATAAAATACATTTTAAACATGCAACGCTGTTTTAGTTACAATAATTTTAATGTTATCTAATGTGCTACAGTCATAAACTACAAAATAGCACAAAACATACACTCTCATTATTTCAATGTCTTAAAATCACAATGACTCGTGCTTTAAAGAAAAGAAATTCTGCCCTGAGGATAAAACAATTAAATAAGAGCGCATGCAACAATGGTGCGACTTCAATGTTGTTTTAAATTCCATTGTTAAAAATTGAAATATATTATGGTCTGAAGCAAAGGTGGCAAGGACGCAACAAGTGCTGTTTCCCAGTAGTACATTCTTCTGATATAAGGGGATGCAAGCCAAAAACAAAACCCAAAGGCCTTAACCCCCTCAGTAGTAGAGGAGGCACGTGCTCAGCAGTGAGCAATATATAATACAGGGCTGGTGTGGTATGATAAACCCAAACTTGAGAAATCCTATAAAACCAAAACTCAAGTATAATTATCCCTCCTGGAAATTTACATAACATAAAAAAAGACGTGTGGCACTCGGAGACTGCCATGGTAAAGCTATTGCATAGCATTTTTTATCAACTTATGTAATTATAATTATTTATCTCTTTTATTTTTTTTCTATTGTGCAAATTTCACTCGTGCCCTAACGCCGAAACTCTAAGCAGGCAATTCTAAAATTTATAACCTCTTTGAACAAATATAAAATAAAAACTTAGAATCACGTCATCCCGATTCCCGCCACCACGGGACATTCTCATCAACTGCGCGCGTTTGACATTTCGATACGTTTCACTGACTGGAACAATTTTTAAATACACGGTAATTTCGACCTTTGATCGTTTAACATTTAGCTCATATCCTCTTACATATTGTATTCTTACAAGACTGCGATATTAAATTTACTTATGGAATTTTACACTCTACGTGGTTGTGATAGAGTTGAAAATAAAATATAACCGCTGTGCCGGTCGAAGTGAGGGGTGTCAGATTATTTTTCGTTACGGAATTTCTGGATTCGGTCTCCACGCTCAAGGCCCGTGATAGAAGCTATGCAATAGCTTAAAAATTACGTTGTTATTTTATAAGAAACAATAGGATCACCCCCTGGTAAATCGAACAGGAGAGCTCACAACGGCCAGAAGTTGTCATGATACACTTTTGCCAATGACAAAGGCTTGATGCTCTGTGTATCTGTTGTTTATAGGAAGTCTCAACATAAAGTAATTGTTAAAATCGGGCTATGTTATCATGAGAGATGTTTGCGCGAAACTGAGAACAAAACCTACCTAAGTATAATTTCTTATTTTATTACGCAATTTGCGCATCGAGCTTGGATGTTAAAAGTTAACAAAACCAGTTCTGACATCCAACAAGGTAATTGATTTACGCAACGCAAGTTGGCTCTCAGAATAATAACTAAAGGGCTGCAAGGGTATATATTTTGTCCATTGCTTACAATGCAATTGGAAATTTTGTCCCTTACCTTGTTGCTGATGCGTTTTAAAGCCTTACACATTACAACATGCAGTATTAACGAAGTTTGAACTTTAGTTACACTCACGATAAAGTTAATTATTACTCTGTAGAAAACCTCAGTGTTATACTGTTACTGATAAACCTACAAGCTACTACATGTGAAATGAGACCTCCACAGACGAGCCGAACCATTCAAAATAAACAAAACTGACTACAGTAGACCTCTTCTACTCAAAAACGAGATATCTACATAACTAGCCAAATTCGGGATTCCTAAGCATATATTAACTGCGATCAATGTTTGGATATCGGCCTGGTTATTTTGATGGCATCATCCGGATTCCAGAACCTGTTTTGGGCCATGACGAAGGGAAAGGGAAATTGGTATCGACCCAAAATTCCGTCTGATGTATTGTGAGTTTTTTGCAAAACACATAGATTGCTTGATATTTTGTTACGTGCAATAGGTTTGTTTACTTAGTTATAATATATGTAAAAAAATTATGAATATGTAAGAATATAAACAATAGTCAGTTACTCAATAATGCAAAATAAAAAATTTAGACTGCCTCGGTGGCGTAGTGACTGCCTCGGTGGCGTAGTGACTGCCTCGGTGGCGTAGTGACTGCCTCGGTGGCGTAGTTGTATTACAGTACGACTGCAAAGCTGAGGTCTCGGGTTCGATCCCCGGGTCGGGCAAAGTGATATTGAGTTTTTCTATTCAGTATCAGTCCGGAGTCTGGAATTTGTGCCCGATATGGCGATGGGCTCGCCCCCTATCACATCATGGGACGGAATGTCGGCGAAAAGTGGGTGCACTAGTTGCGCCTCTGCCTGCCCCTTCGGGGATAACAGGCGTGAGTGTATATGTATGCAAAAAATTTAAACTATATTTTAAAATGATTGACATTTTAAACAAATTACAAGTCAATAAAGTACTTATAGTTAATATGATTATTGTACCCTTTCTTCAGCCTTTGTAAGTTCACTGCTGAACATATACCTCACTCAAAGATTTTCAGGTGACAGTTCAATCTATTAGAAGCGGCCTGGAACCAGCGGGTTCCTGCAACCTTTACAAGGTCGTCTGTCCGCCCATTGTAACCCACTAAGGTATAGGTACTGAATAATATTATTAAACACTACATGCATTACACCTATACGCAACTTTTGAACAGCAATTTGCTATAGAGGGCTTTATAATTTACCTAATGAAAAGGGTGTGAAACCTCTTTTGTATGATGTTCTATTAAGGCTCTCGTTTCAGTGCATTCTGGTGCATGCCTTTGCCTCTGCCGAATATGCAACATGCAAGCACTGTTGTTGTCAATATGGACTTTGTAACCAGTGTTATAATCGGACATGAGACTTTCTAAAGTCTCAGAACACTAGTGTCATCTAATGCTATGCTTTAAAACGTGGTTTCGGGCGTACAGAACAGGCGACTTGCTCGTCTAAAGCGGGGTCTGGATAAACAAGAAAACTGCGGACGTAATTTTCCGCAAGCGATTTTTAACAGTCACGGCAAGCTGATTTCTAAAATTTTTTAAGTTTGCATGAGTTGCGGCGAGTCGCATGTGTATATTTATGTATGTGTATATGATTGATATATTTTCGTTAGTATCACCGCATCTGTATTGCTGCAAGAGCCAACCTGTCTAACCTTAGCTTTATAAAACATTGCATATCATAATAAAAAAGGCCATTGCCATTGACTCAATGTACGCTAACATTGTCGATTGTTGGATGTGCGTGGATTTTTTGCATAGACATAGAAGTGTTTGTTTTATAGTGGTACTGCGAGGACAAACTATGGCATGAACGTATTCATTAAAAGAGCTTGTCGATTGTATAATAATATTACATCTGTGGATACTGACTTCCTCTATACAAAAAAAAATTGTAAAAAAATATTGGAACTACATTGAAATGTATTTGAGCAATTTTAATTGTTGGTTTCTGGGTGTGGGTGCGCACTTATACCGCACCGCGCCACCGTTGTCTTTGTTCTTGTTTACATGATACTGATATCTGTGGAAACTGTTGTGGATAATGTGTTGTTTAATCGTTTTTAATTTATAAGTGTTATGTTTTTCTGTAGTTTCCCAAATAAATTAAAATAAATAGACATGCACAATCGACGTCAGTCAAATATCCTCCCACGCGGACCACGGTCGATTGACATTTAAACCTGTGCGCTCATGTGAAGTCTAATATAGACTTACATGGCTGTATCATAATCAATACTCGATACGGTATAACTGTTAGTCTAAGGGTATAACAGGAGTGTAATTCTCACGTAGGAGATAGAGCTATGTAAACTAAAAGAATTAAGGTCGAATAAATTATGAACATATAAGCGTGATTCGAGATGGAAACTTATAATAGCCGGCAAAAACTATGAGCACACTACCACATGGTATTTTTTGTACGTGTTATATTTGTCGCGTAATAACGAAAATAAGATGGGCTAACCGTGCGCTCTGCTTACCCCCTAAAATACATACATATACACTCACGCCTATTATACCCGAAGGGGTAGGCAGAGGCGCAACTAGTGCACCCACTTTTCGCCGATATTCCGTCCCATGATGTGATAGGGGGCGAGCCTATCGCCATATCGGGCACAAATTCCAGACTCCGGACTGATACTGAATAGAAAAACTCAATATCACTCAATACCCCCTAAAAAGTATGAACTTATTTATAAAGCTTAATGCGTTTCTAGAAAATATTCCAATATAATTTTTTTCAAATTAAGGCATGAAAAATATTCAAAATTTAATATGTAGAATATCAGTAATGTTCACATATAGACAGATAAAATTTAAAGGTGTTCTTCTTTTTACAAAAAAAACTATACATGCAGCACTGCATAGTTTATAAGTGCATAGTCTAATGTCACAAAATACAATTCTGAGAGACACTTGGTTTCATAAGTTATTCACGTCATATCCGGGTAATTTGATATCACCATGTTCTAGTGCTATGTTTTAGAGTGTTATTAAAATATTTGTAGCTAAATAAAAGTTTTTTTTTGTTGGGCTAGCTCTTCTTTGTTTTCTTGAATAGATTTTTTGCTCTGATTTACTGAAATTAATTTAATTGTGGTTTTATGGCTCTGAGATTTCAGACTGAGTTCCAATTTTAATAACACAATCCTATTTATTACTTAACTACCATCTCGCAAAACCGACATAACATCTTCCCCCAAAACTCCTATAGTTATAATAATAACAGAACCCCACATAAATTACATCACCTGCGTTGTATTTTTTGCTTCGCACAAACTCGAATCCCGCACGCTCAGGTAGAGTTCAGGTTGTTAGCGGCAAAAAAAATGTCGCATTGTAAGAGAAAGCTTTGTGCCAATCACAATGGAGGCAGGTAGATAGCGAACTAACAGATGGGTCTACCTCACATAGACCGTAGTGCGTGCAGTGCGCAAGAACGATTTTGCACCGGAATATGTTAATTGACGAAAAAATGGAACACACTTCGTCCAAAAAAGCCTTAATATCTAAGTTTCATGCACAGTGAAAGTCCACGAATCTGTGTAATTAAACAAATACCTAGTCAGCAGCGATGGCTTACGCTCAACAGAAACAAACACACATCACCTCGGTAGGATTAGTCAGAGATGCAAGGGTTTAGCACCCAATCTTCTCCATATACGTTCCGTCCCATGATATGAAAGGGAACGCGCTTATGGCCATATCCAGAAATATCTGACACAAGTTCCAGACTCCGGACCGATGCTAAGCAGAAAACAATATTACTTTGCCGGACCCGAGTTTCGATCCCAGGACCTCAGAGCGGTATAGTACTTACCATGAACGCAATACGACACGCCACCAAGATAGTCCAGTGTCGAAGCTCAACAGAAGAAATATTTAACACAGAATAATTTGTAAAATGACGCAACCCTATAATACATTAGTTGATTAAATATAAACAATTATATTAATTTAAGTATTTGATCTTTGACCTACACTAAATCGTATTGTATTAAATTATTGGTCAGTTCGAACGTACCCTGTGTGCCTTTACTTTCCCAAGAGCGATATCTCATGTACATAGAACCAGTCAACATCCGAACTATTGATTCTAATCTATCAATATATCAATTTAAAGCAAACACGTCTGTCCGTGTGACATAATCGATAGAGCATGTCCGACTGATCATATTTACAGAATAAGTTAACAGAGATAACCGGCGCTTTGTCGAATAACCGTTAGTGGTATCAATATAGAGAGTATATGCTATAGATATGGTATCACGATAGGTAATTAAATAGCGGTGGACGCAACTCTTAGTCTAGTGCAAACATAAATACAATAACGTCTTAGCATCCCTGTTGGGATAGACGGAAGCGCAGCCACTGTTCGGAGTGAATATTCCATCGCATGATGTTATACGCTATATCAGGCACAAATTCTAGAGTCCGGGCTAATAGTAAACAGAAAAATGCAATATCAATTTGCCCGACCCGGGATTCGAACTCTTAGAGCAATAGATAGACCAATATGATTCAAGCATGCCACTCGCGAAGAACCGACAACCGCTGGGGTAAACGTGTTCTTGAGTGGAGACCGCGATTGGGCAAACGTAGTGTAGGACGCCCTCCGGCCAAGTGGGATGACGATCTGCGAAAGACTGCAGGCAGATGCTGGATGCGGCAAGCTGAAGACAGGGCGCTATGGCGCTCATTAGGGGAGGCCTATGTCCAGCAGTGGACTGATAAAGGCTGATGATGATGATGATGATGACGATTGCAATGCTGAGAATTCGGGTTCGATACTCGGGTCGGGAAAAGTGATACTGGATTTTTCTATTCAGTATCAGCCCGGAGTCTGGTATTTGTGCCCGATATGGCGATAGGCTCACCCCCTATCACATCATGGGACGAAATACGTACGGTGAAATGTGGGTGAATTAGTTACGCCTCTGCCTACCCATTCGGCGATAAAAAGCGTGAGCGTCTGTGTGTGTCATAGTCTTAGTTTAAAGTAAGAAAAATCTAATGTTTTTGCAGACTGCAGATATTGATGTTAATGAAATAAGTAAACACAGAAAATCTCTAAACGAATTTGAACGAAATTGGGCACACAGGCCATATCTTAGTTTAATGTATGTAATATGAGTAAATTTTGTCCTGAAAGGATACATGGCAGAACTGTTCAACATCTCCAAAATATACAGCAACAAATTAAAATAAAACTAATTAGTGAGAAAGACATTTATTTCCTTATCGTCATTCAGTTGTGTGTTGTATTTACACAATACCATATATTTATGAAAATAAATATTTGACAATTGAAATGAATTCACGATTATACAAAAACTTTTATTTCGAGAAAAGTCAACTACGCAAGCGTAGCCACGAGCATCATCCAGTTTATAATAAAAGTAAACAATTCATAACAAAGGAACCCTTTTTATGGAACCAAAACTCGACCAGACTTTACACAAGCCTGATATTCTTTAAGGCCTGTAAACACAAAACAATATTTCTACACGTCTTAGAAACTTTGGAACCATCCCTTCGTAATGTGCCCCAATTATGGTTTCGCACAAGAAACGCTCCGAGATTGATGAACTTAAGAACGAATTATTTACGACTTAAGCAAGTTGTTTGTGAACTATTTAGACCGTCTCTGGCAATACTAGTAATTTTAAACTAGTATTGTCTGTAGTCGCATTTTGAATATTTATATTTCAGTGTGACGTGGCCAAGAAATGTGGGTCATGCAGCCATAAACATGAACAAAATACTGTCATTTGACTTGTTAAAGCTTGTTTGTGATTGTCGACGACATTTTTCATACTTATTATCTTTAATCAAGTAACTTGTATTACACAGATTTTCATTCCCGCTACACAAAAATGTAAGTAATAACTTTCAGTGCTTATATGTTAATAATATGATATGGTATGGTATATATATAAATAGCAAAAAACGTAATGAAATGAATACGAGAGCAATTTTCGATAAATTATGAATCCGCCCGCGCATCTCCCTATGGGACGCGAATAATTAATGCTCGCGATAAATAAATTGGATACTGAGACAAAACACGATTAATCGTTGCTTTTTGTTAATTTATCTCGAATAAGACTGGTAATTGTTTTGTTTGATTAATGTATTTATTTTATGCGATCGTTGCCTCATTTGATTTGTAGGAAATTAATCAAAACATCATTACCTAGAAGTTATAAAAGACTCTCCTAAAACGACCTCACCTTGGTTTAGATTTAGAAGGCTTGGGTATCCCCTGACTTCCTTCAAACTAAAATACATTATCAAAATGTTGACCTAAATCAATGAGCAAAATTATCACCCCTGTTTTATTTTCCATCTGATTGAAGATAGGTAGAATATTTTCACTATATTCTACACAAACTCGTTTCGCTGACTCTTATAAAGTGTATAATTGCATGTTTATTGTATTCGTGTATATTTCCACTCGGATCCGATACAAGTTTGCAAGCGTGTTCGTACCTGTTCCAACATGTCTTCAAGGCACAAATTCATCCCCTCGACCACATACATGTTCAACTTACAAATGGTACAATTTTATTGCTATCTTAATAAGATAAATAAAATTAGGGTGCCTATAATTACTAGGTATCCACCTTATTCATAATTCATAAAAACATGAAAGTTCATACCCGTTTTAAGTTATTTTTTAGGTTTGTAGAGTCAGTCAGATTTTCTACCATTTAATGGAAATTAAATGAATATCCTGGGTTTTAAGTAGGTAGTGTCCTGGGATTTCAAACAGACCTGAGACGTGAGGTTCTAAAGAAACCAGCTGTACTTCTATAACTTTGTTATTCCCCTTTTTGAAAGTAAGAAACGTAGGCACATAATATTTAGTTAATAAGCACTAGTCAACTTAAATTAGATACATGTATAGTTGTAACTTATAACTAACTCACCCGTATATGGCAGCGGCGCCGGCGATGGCTCCGCCACATTGCGCAGCGACGTACAGAGCAGCACGCAGCGGCGACACGCGCCTGCGCACGCACAGCGCCGCCGATACCGCTGGGTTCACATGAGCACCTGTACAATAAACCATTATGAGAAACAAGGTATAATAATACCGGCCGTACCAGAATACGGGCCTCCTCTACTACCGAGATGGAACAAGGTATGATCAGCATCATTCTCTAGGTTTAGACGGTATAGATTCACTCTGGAATGATTTTGAAGATCTCTTAGTTATACTATATTAATATTGTCCCTACGGTAGGCAGCGGCTTGTCTGTGTCCCCGGCATTGCCGAGTCCATGAGCAGCGGTGGCCGCTTATCATCAGGTGGGCCGCTCGCTGGTCTGCCTATACCGGCAATAAAAAAAAAATAACAGCATCATGCCTTTTTTCATTTTAATTGCTAATCAGTGGTGTAAGACACCCACCTTTTCCTGGTTATTTAGGGACCATGTATTAGGCGGCGACCACGTGGCATTTTACCGGACGCATCTCCAGGCTGGTGTTGATCATAAATCCCTACGTAAACCCTAAGTATATTATACTAAGTGATATGCAATGCAAGCAGCCCTGTATTACATACTGCCCACTGCTGAGCACGGGCCTCCTCTACCATTAAGAAGGGTTAGGCCTTAGTCCACCCCGCCCTGTAGACTGGAGGCGTTCAGAGAATTCCACCACGGTATCCCCTGCCTGTCGTAAAAGGCGACTAATAGGGGCCGACGGGGGTCGCGGGTGGGCGGAAGGGGCCGTCCACCTATTAGTCTAGCCAACTTTTGTGACGTGACCACGCGGCCGTTGACGCCGAGGGCGTCCTTCGGTGCGCGGGGGCTTCTTGCCTTTTCGCCGTGTGTATTCCGTCTCATAATGTGATAGGAGGCGAGCCTATCGCCATATCTGGTACCAATTCCAGACTCCGAGCTTATACTGAATTTAAAAACCCAATATCACTTTACTCGACCTGGAAATCGAACCCAAGACCTCAGCTTTGCAGTCATATTGTAATACAACTACGCCACCGAAGCAGTCAATACCAAACCATACAATAACAAGACATTATTACATTACAGAACACGGAATAACCCTTGAATTACTCGAGAAACCATTCCGTAAATTAAATTGCAAAATGACCCTTCTCAAGTTGGGCAAAAAGTTGCAAAATTAATAGCAAAAGCACAAATCACGTTGGACCTTAACTCAAAACGTGCGGTTGTCAAGGCAAGCCGGGTTTTTGCAGAGAGTATTCGGGACTCGTACGAAGTATATTAATCTGTCCCGTATATTTGAAGCCATCTGTTGCCTTCTATATAGTAGCGTATTATTGCGGACTTGTCTAGGATCATGTGGTAAGCTTAGTTGGTTTTAGACGAACGTCTGCCGTGTGATGTTGACATCATTCAGAGTAATGAATTGAGTTAATGATTTTTGTTATTTAAATAATAGGAATAAGCAGCGATTGTGTCAACTCTACGCTAGAGTAGCTCTATCATTTACCACGTAAACTTTACAGTCTAGCTTTTGATCGTAGCTCTATCTACGTCGCCAAATCATTACCCATTGTAAATATACAATTTAGATTTATCAGTGAAAGAACATTAGAAATCGTATTTAAAGAGTTTAATTTCCTTATCTCTTTATAATATACTAGTAGTCATCTAAGAGTCACTTTATGGGCCGTAATTCAACCGTCGAATTTAATGTCATCATGATCATCATCATCATTATCAGCCACATGACGTCCGCTGCTGAACATAAGCCTCCCCCAAAGATTTACACAGGTTTTCTCGAAAACCTACATCAGGGACCAGTCTCTCACAAGGGCGGAATCTAGTTTAAGATACAAAATATTGTTACTCAAAGTTTGCCTTTGTAAAGAGAAAATAAATGATATCATTATTATTATTTCCATATGGACCTGTCAAAAATGGCCCGCATCCAGCGCGCTCCTGCCACCTTTATCAATTTAATATATCATGCAGGAATTGTGTTTTTTTGCACTCCTCTATATCGTCGGTTTACGGGGCTAATGACTTAAGCGATATTTTTAGCGATATTGAGTTTTATACATATTTGGGAGCAACACATTATTTCTGTTTTTTTTTTAAGATAGTTTTCATATTTTTTAGAAACAAAATGTCGCTTAGGTCAATTAGGACGCCAACCGTCGATATGAACTTTAATTATACCAAATTGTAATCCTCCGTAAGCGCAATGTGCTTAAAAAAGTACAAAATCATAGGCATTAGCTTACGCGATCAAAATGGACGGAAACTTCCCATCGCCCTAGCTCTACATTAAACCGTAGGGCATTCTAAAAATATTTTAAAAGTTAGCACCGAGCACTCACAGGATACTTTGTGAAGTGTTGTACTTATGCTGACAGCCTGAGGGCCATAAAACTCGGCAAAAGAAGGGGCATCGTAGGTAGTTTTTTCTAAGCAACCGGTTAATTGTGCTTTGTTCTTTCGTTAATGCTGAAAGCTGTTGTCATAGCTTAAGTGGGACTAAGTGGGTCACCTGATTACCACCTAGACCCACCTTTTAACCCCGAAGAATAATGCATGTGTTCATAAAAATAGTAATTTGGAAAGTGATAGGGGAAGCTATTTACAAAAGACCGGACAAGTGCGAGTTGGACTCGCGTACCGAGGGTACCAAAACTAAGGTAGGCGGGTAAGGTAGCTAAGTTCAATAGTTCGCACACACCCACAATCACGTCTGTTATCCCCGAAGGGGTAAGCAGAGGCGCAACTAATGCAACTTTTCGCCGTGCGTGTTCCGTCCCATCATGTAATAGGGGGTGAGTGAGCCTATCGCCATATCCGGCACAAATTCCAGACTTCGAACCCAAGACTTCGGCATTGCAGTCGTGTGTACAACTACGCCACTGAGGACACATAATAGTTCGCGAAAATTAATTGAAAAATTTCATTAAATTTAAAAAGTTTATAAATTCGCTTGTTTTGTTATTGGAGTACATAATTACGGTTTTCAGATTTCTACCTTTACATGTGCTTTAAGACCTTGATTTTTGCCAAATTTCATGATTCTAGACAAACGGGAAGTAACGGCTTTGATTCCCTTGCGAAATCGCAAAATATGCGAAAATATGCGACAAAAACGGTCATATCTTTTGATCTCGTTGATTTACAAGGTTGATTTTTTCACAACTGAAAGAGACTGGAGGCCCGAGTATTTGGTATAAATTTCAACTTTATATTTTTTCGCGTTCCTGAAAAACAGGGTCTTGAAAGACGGACAGACAGGCGGACAACAAAGTGATCTTATAAGCCAAAAGGGTTCTTTTTGAGGCCCGGAACCCTAATGAAATCATAAAAAATTAAAATGACAAACTGTAGAGCTATAATATTAATAACAAATCACAAAATGATATCCTCGTAAGAAACATGGATATAAACATTCAGTATTATGCTCAAAGCGTCATTTACGGAAAAAGGAACGAAGGGATTCGCGTCTGTCTTAATATAGGGTGGGGTTGTAACATGTTATTTAATAATGCTTACAATATGAACATACGTAGCGTAACGCCATTTATATTTATCCAAGAATTATTTCCTAAAAAATATTCAAAAGTTGCATAAGTGCTGCAGGGCATCAGTTAAATGTCTTCAGTCTTCACGTGATGCGGACTGAAATCCACCCACATGAAACTCTATACTAATATTGAAAAGAGGTGTTTCAAGTTTAAATGTATTCCAAAACTATAACTCTGTTTCAAACCTAACTATTAATATTATAAATGCGAAAGTAACTCTGTCTGTCTGTCGCGCTTTCACGCCAAAACTACTGAACTGATTTAAATGAAATTTGGTACACAGATAGTATAGAGCCTGAGAAAGGACATAGGCCATTTTATAAAATATAAAACGGGACATTTATCTTGGAAAAACTTTTCCACGCAAGCGGGGCCGCGGGCAATAGCTTGTAATGAATAAGGTACATTATTCCTGCATGCTTCAGGCTATTTTTATAAATAATTCGACGCGTGAATTTTATGCTAAATAAATATAATAATTATTATATTGTACGCAATTCTGCGTTTTATTGACCAATGTTTATAATATAGTACTTACCTAAATGAAAGCTTTTTCATTCCAAAAGATTTGATTGTCTGTTATAGGTAAACTAAAAAACTACTGGACCGATTTTGAAAATTCTTTCACTAATAGGAAGCTACCTTACTCCTGGTGCTATAGGCTTTTTATCCCGAGAAAAAATTGTGTCATATTGTGATACCTCTCGTCAGTCGACATTCTATCTGGAGTCTGGACCCACTCCGCTCACCGTTGAGGGTAGTGGTCATAATGCCGTGGCCGTATAAAAACTCTCCAATACAACTTAACGTTTATTCTACGAGATCGATTATGGACCTTATCAAAAGAACATTAAACAGATAAAAAGAAAAATTAAAAGATTTTATAAAAAGGATACCCTTTATGCAATTTCCGATGAAAATTTAAAACTGTAGTCTTAAAGAATGCTTAAAAAAAATATATTTTGAAATCTTTATAGACTCCTTTTATTTTGCTTCTTCTGGTTTCAACCTTTTAATGGTCTAAGACTAGACCAAACAAATTGACGGACTGTGTAACCCAAACTATTGACAGCCCAGAAGTTAGGAATATATATGGATTAAGTAAGTACCTACTCCATAGTAATAATGTAACAAAACATCATTTACATTTACTGAAAGAGATTAAATAAGTACATATAAGGGGGATAGGTACAAAAGATATCATTTAGATAACCAATACCACCCGTTGGGGGTTTATTGGCAAAAAATACAAGCCACATATTGAACAAGAATCCATTATAGTCCAACACAACAAAAGAAAAAAGTAGAGTCGCGCTAAGAAATACTCGAAGACATTCAACAGTATAGTTATTGAAATACAAACCCGAAAAGAATATCCAAATCCCACGTGACTTTATGCTGTCTACATCCAAAACAACAACTCCTAATGTACCGAAATTTAATTAGGTTTCTTTAGAACACACACGCCCCTACCTGCAGCCGTGTGCAGAATAAAAATCCTCAGATAAAATCAGTATTCGCGATAGATAAAGCAGTCGTGACGGGAATGCTCCGGGAGCGCGCCTAAATCGACAATATGGCCGCCAGATCATTTGGTGTGTTATTTTGTAACGGCGATTCTGGTTATTTAAATTGTTGCGGTTGCAACTAAAATAAACTGTTTTCCATTACGGTTAATTTGTTAGTTATGTTCGTTAGATACAAACATCCTTTCCTTTTGAAATTTACAATAAATCGAATCTCGTCAACATAGAAATGTGAAGAAGTACAAATTTATAGTTTATTTTTAAGAATGAAAATCCAAATATCCACGGCATAAATATTACGAATGAACCGGAAAAAGTGGTCTCAAAGAGCCGTCTCGGAGATATAAAGAGTCAGAATTAAAATACATCAATGTAAAAGGTTCGTTTGACGGCGAGAGGCACTTTTTATGCGAGTGCAGATGGGGTCCGACATAAAAAATATCGTTCGCGTAGGTGAAATCGAAGGAATAATGTCACTCTTCCATTTAAGAATTTGGTTGCTATGTGTTTGTATGTATTGTCGGTATTGAAATTTATGTTTTATAACATCAGATGAGGAAAGGTGGAAGAGGGGTTTGCTAATAAAAAATTTCACCTGTAATGAATACAGTTGTAGTGGAATTGTGCGTACGCTGTTATTCTTGAAGATGACGTGGGGGTTTGAGGAAAGCTTTTGAGTTTACTAGGGCTTGCTTCATCGTGAGCATTAGTGATCATTAATTCTGCCAAAGACTTTATTGTCATTCTTAAATATGAAACGTACGCTACGCGCTTAATAAAGAATGTCGGCTATGTATGTCCTCACTAAATTTCTACGAAAAATATGTGCGTAATAACTTTTTATTGTTAAGGAAAATTACAAAATACAAGATTTTGACACGAAGTCTTAAAATAGTGAATAAGTACAGTCTAAAGAAATATCAACTGAAAGACGCAAGATGAGAGCTTATATTTGCGTTGTTTAAATTACGCTGCTATCATGAAAAGAATTTTTAATAACAATATTTTAATAAACAAAACTCTGTTGGTGTGAAAATTTTAATTTAACACTGGAATATTCACAACCGAGTGTGCCAGTAAAGTCGCGAAACAGAGCAAAAAAGCTCGATGTGCCACTGAAGACAGAAGTTCGCAACTGAGAATACGCCTTGGTTTTATAACGAATGATGAGACGGTCTCATCATCGTCAGCCATATGACGTCCACTGCTGAACATAGGCCTCCCCCAAAGATTTCCAGATGGACCTGTCAAAAACGGCCCGCATCCAACGCGTTCCTGTGTTCTTTACCAAGTCATCGGTCCACCTTGCAGGTGTACGGCCGACGTTGCGCTTGCCAGTACGTGGTCTAGTCGCTAATATCTTCGACCCGACGGAATATTTAAAATTTCTAGAGTTATATAAATTATATTTTATGCCCGACCTAGGTAACGTTTACAGCAGACGATTTAATCGTATTGTAAAGTCAGTATCAACTGCAAATAAAACTACGTCACAAAAATGTTTCAAGTATACAACTCCATAAATATTACTGACTTCAATCGCTAAAATATTACGATTTTCTTGAACATTACGATGACAGAACTTATGAACCATCGTATTAAGCTATGACAGAAATAATACAAGTTGGGCCTCATGGGCATAACAACTCTATATATTTCCAAACACCTGTCAAAACTGCTGAGCGACTGACGGGACAAAAGGAGATCGCGTATTGTTACTCAGTTATTGCGGCAAGTTTACAATGATGTGTAATAAGATCGAAAAAGATATACCAAACTGAAAAATAAAATGATAGAGCTGCGCTTTAGGCAGTTTTGTCTGCAGCTTAAATACCACAACCGGGCAATGGACTGTCTCAAAGACTTTTCCGTTAAGTGAGATAACCTTATATATTCATCTCCTTTATGTGTTTTTCTAACTATTATATCCTTTCTTTAAAGGCTGATTTCTTCGGTGTTGTATGAATTAATAGGCGTCAATCATGCACTTAGGCGCCGTTGTCACAACCGTGGTAAGGTAAAATTAAGGCTCTCATCACACTGGCGAATTGAAAGAGAATTCGCAGCGAGGCGCGTTCGTCCAGCGCAATAAGAACTTTACTTAACCATGTTTGAAACACGTGGTTTTACTTGTTTCCTGTAATTGGGCTTAAAATACGGAAATACGGTAGCGCATTCTGAATTGGGTAGCTTGTTTGGTACGTTGACACTTTTTTTTTTTTTTTTTTTTTTTTTAAATGGCCATCTTCGGCTCATTAGGGACGGCTGCGGGCTTCCTCCGACTCACGTCTAAGTTGTCGTCCGCAACCGCCCCTGCGCGTACCGCGTTTTTGCGGTCCTTTTCCTGTTGCGGGGGCTCAGAAGCCCCCGAAACACCGTGCCGTGTCCACCTTTTGGTGTCCGAGGCAGCGTGAGACACGCTGCCTCGGACATGTCCATCACGGGGGCCACAGAAGTTGGCTAGACTAATGGGTGGGCGGCACGTCCCGCCCACCCGTGACCCCCGGAGGCCCCTAATAGTCGCCTTTTACGACAGGCAGGGGATACCGTGGTGGAATTCTCCAAACGCCCCCAATCCACAGGGCGGGAGACGTCGGTCAGTCGTCCACCCGACGCCTCCTACGTCTCGTCTGGCGGCGGGAGGGATCACCACTGCGCTGGCGATCCCTCTCGGCACTCTCCTTCCGCGAGAGGACCGCCTCGCAGAAGTGGGCCACCGCCTGCCAGGCCTCCCGACCGCCGACCATGGAAGCGACCACGGCCGGCAGCGAGAGGTCTTCTCCGACGACTGTTCTGAGAGCGCTGCGCTCCTCATCCCAGGCTGGACAACACTCCAACGTATGTTGGGCCGTGTCCATTGGGCAGTTGTCACAATAGTGACACACGGCCGACTCCTCTACACCTACCACCCGAAACAGGAACTCACCGAAGCAGCCATGCCCGGTGAGCACCTGCGTCAGGCGGTATGTTGCCGCTCCGTGGCGCCTGTCCAGCCATTCGGCAAAGACAGGACGCACTGCCTCTATGACCCGGTGCCCCCACGACGGGGCCTCCAGCCTGAGACGCCACTCCTCCACGGCGGCTCGCCGTAAGGCGGCCCTCTTGGCCTCCACCTCCTTCAGGGCCGGACGCTCCCCGCGACTGAACGCCTCCTCCCGCCAATGGAATACATCGGCAAGGGATTTGGCGTCCAGGTCCCAGGGCAGAAATCCGGCCAATAGGCAAGCCGCCTCGAAAGAGACCGTGCGGTACGCCCTGACCGCCCGCTGCGCTAAAGCTCTCTGCGGGGCGCGCAGAAGGGCGACGCAGGGGCGGCCCAGGGAGTCAGCCCAAACGGGGCTGCCATAAAGGGCTATGGACCGCACGACTCCGTGATACAGCCTCCGGCAAGGGAAGCCGGGACCTTCCAGGTTGGGCAGCAGGCGGGAAAGAGCGCCCGCTGCCCGGGACAATTTCGTCCTCAACTCCTTAAAGTGGGTGCGGAATCGCCATCGGCTATCCAGAACTAAACCTAGATACCTCATGCTAGAGCCGATGGGGATCCGCACCCCCCCAACGACGATGCCGGCACCGGCCGGTGGCCCTCTCCGAGGTCCGTGAAAACACACGGCCTCGGTTTTCTCGAGGGCCACCTTCAAACCTAAACGTTGAATTCTTCCAACTACTTGGCCGGTGCCCGCCGCCGCCAGAGTTGCGGCGTCCCGGAAGGTCCCAGCAGTCGCTGTGACTAACGTATCGTCGGCGTAACATGTCACGCCGACGCCCCGGAGATTGGAACCACGGAGCACCCAGTCGTACCCGATGTTCCACAGGAGAGGGCCCAAAACCGAGCCCTGTGGAACACCGCACGACATCGCTCTTCGGTGCCACCCATCGGCGCCCGGATACACCACGTGCCTGTCAGACAGGTACGCGTGCACCAGACGCCGGAGATAGGGCGGCACCACGTGGTACCGCAGTGCCTCGTGGATGCAGGGCCAGGGCAGCGAGTTGAATGCGTTAGAAATGTCTAACGACACTGCTATCACTACACTGCCCGTGGCCACTGCATCCTCCGCCTGTGCCTTCACCCGCAGAATCGCGTGGACAGTGGAACGTCCCCTCCTAAATCCAAACTGCTCGTCGGCCAGATTTGGTCCGACCCCTTCAAGGTGCTCGACGAGGCGGGTATGAATGATGCGCTCGAAGAGCTTTGCCACCTCGTCGAGCAACACGATGGGCCGGTAGGCCGACGGCGACTCTGCGGGTCGTCCTCCCTTCTTCAGCAGGACGAGCTTCCCGGTTTTCCAACGCACCGGGAAGACGCCCTGCTCACGTTGACACTTTGAAACTCCGTATTCAAAGTTTATAATAGATTTTTCTATGTTTGAGATTATTTACTTGAAAGCTTGATCGTTGACTTCTTGCGAAACCACAAGTGAACATGCTACTTTTTTATTAAAACATACTTTTGTGTACAATTTACTACTATTTTTTGAATTTGCGTGCCCAATTTCATTATGGCTGAAATCGGCTAGGGGAAGAAAGAAGAAGTCAGCGTCATCTTTTGTTAAAAGAGGGTATTATTTGTATGGGATACTTATAAGAACGTATCTCTAGCAACAGTCAGGTATGTGTTCTATGTGTATAATAATAACAAAAAATATATTATCACCAACAGGCCCAAAGGAAGACCAGCGCTTTATCGTAACCATATGCTGAACCGGGAGCCGCTTTGTGATAGTCTTAAACTGAAGTTTTTGTATTTTTAAATTAAAATTAATAAACTCACGCCTATTATCCCGGAAGGGGTAGGCAGAGGCGCAACTAGTGCACCCACGTTTCGCCGTTATTCCGTCCCATGATGTGATAGGGGGCGAGCCTATCGCCATATCGGGCACAAATTCCAGACTCCGAGCTGATACTGAATAGAAAAACTCAATATCACTTTGCCCGACCCGGGGATCGAACCCGAGACCTCAGCTTTGCAGTCGTACTGTAATACAACTACGCCACCGAGGCACCGAGTTTTTGTATTTGTTTGTCACAAATAAACTGATTTGAATAAACTGATTTTGTTTGTTATTGCCCATATCCCCTTTTTTCATCCCAATTTTTATTTCTCACCTAAATCTCAACACATCCATGAAGAGGGAAACGGAAATCAACATGTTGGAGAGAATCTATTAAATAAACAGAATAATAAGAATCTATTAACTAGATGGTAGAATGAATTTGGGAACATTGCTATAAGTATAGCGAGTCAGTGGCAGCAAAAAAATCTGGTCCCCCACTGTCACTAAAATAGCATGCGATGACACCTGCCTTCTGCCCGAATGCCGGAACTCGTCTGTAGTCTCTACAATTAGATTTTAAATTTTAAGAGTAAATTTTTTTTCGATATTCCAACAATTTTAGCCCATTGCTATGGTTGTTATATTCTGCATTTGTTACCCTTTGGACCCATTTTTCAATCATCAGATAAACACGATCCACGACGTAAATCATAACCTAACTCAATATTAAATAAAAGCATGTTTAAAGCGAGCAATTGCGTTTTATTTATGGACCCGACACATTCAAGTTTAAATTGTACTTTATGTTATGAATAACATATCGGACAATTGAAAAATCGGCCCTTAGGGTAACAATATAAACAAATTAAAAATCCAGTAAATTCGAAGCATATCGCTCATATACGCTATCGATGTTAATAATAAAGACCCTAGGCAATAAAAAATATATGGGTATTAGTTTCAACGCGTTCATTAGGGCTATAACTTTCTTAATCCGCTTTATTGAAAAAGACAAATAAAAAAAAGCCGTTTATTTCTTATTAACTACTTAATTTCCAATTTCCATAAGATACTTTGAACTTATCGACGGCTCCGTAGAACAAAGTCGTATATGCAAAATGAAGCTTTTCAGTAGAGCGCTTTGAAAGACTAAGTTAATTGTGAAAATCACAAGTTATAGTGAACAAAACATTATATTCTATAGGGTTGAGTAACAATTTTGAACTTAATGTGTGAAAATAGCACTAATTCACACATGAATACAAACTAACGACTTTCAAAGCGCTCTACTGAAAAGCTAACATTTTGCATATACGACTTTGTTCTACGGAGCCGTCGTTATTCTATCTCTAATATTATACGTATATAATATTAATTAATAACTAATAAGAGCCCCTCGTTTTTTACGCTCTGATTTATTTAAGCTTGATATAAAATAATAGAGACGTTCTGCAGATTGCAATACGTGTTCTTTCGAATTCTTACGCGATTACCAGTTCTTTTTTATAAATAAAATATTATCATCTTCCCTTATCTACGGTTAGCTTTGACTTAATTTACGATCAATTTCCTGTCAGACGCCAACCCTCTTCAGGATTACTTAGTGGATATCCGCTAGTCGATTTACAACATACTCGAAATGTATTTCCAAACCTTCTAGATTCAAACCCTAATCTTCGATATGAAAGCATACGTCGCAATATTTTGAACAAATAAAAAATCTTTTTATATCACGTAGATAAATAATAAACATCTTTATATAGAAAATATCGATCTTACTTTAAACGGAGCGTGAAATTAGGGATGTCCAGCCATTAAAGCAAATTATCGCGCGGGCCGATTCTAAAATTCACCACGCGGATGTAATGTGAGAATTAGCCGATTGTGAGAGGATATTACTATGATATTAATTTAAAATGTCATTGTCCAGCCATTGTAAAAGGAGCAAAGGGTGAAGGGCCCAACACGTGCTGTCATAATGCCGCCTTAATGACCCTCGATAATTCACGTGTCTTTTATGGTTTATTAGAACAGGCGTGAAGTTCGGTATAGTAGGTGTATAGTTACTATCAGCTTAAAAGAGGTCCTAAGGTTTCACCACCAAGGTCCTACACTTTCTCATGTCATTTGTTTAATTTGTCTTTACATTATGTAAGCATTAAATTAAACGTTATATAGATTTGTTTCATTTGTCTGTTTTACATTATGTTAGCATTAAATTAAATGCTATATAGGTAGGTACACTAGCTTTTGCCCGCGGCTCCGCCCGCTTTAAAAAGTTTTTCCGGGATAAAGGTCCCGCTTTATATTTTCCCAGGATAAAAAGTAGCCTATGTGTTAATCCAGGACATGATCCACCCGAATTCCAAATTTCATCGAAATCCGTTCAGTGGTTTTTGCGTGAAAGAGTAGCAAACATCCATACATCCGAACATCCATACATTCTTACAAACTTTCGCCTTTATAATATTAGTAGGATACGTACTAAGGTAGTAGACAATAATCATGTTTCAGGCCCATAATTCAGAGTTTTTTAGGTTATAATTTAAAAAATATGTGCCGTTCACCTCACTATTTACATTATTTTTTTGAAACAGCATTCAATGACTGATATGCATTATTTTTTTACACTCATGCAGATATTAAAATATTAATTACTAGCGGCCGGCCCTGGCTTCGCACAGGTAGCAAAGCATAATATTATATTTATGTAACATACTCATAAACCGTCCTCTGGAATCAATCCGTCAACTGGTGAAAGACATATGAAAATACGTTCGGTAGTTTTTGAGTTTATAAAAAGATTAAAAATAGTCTGTCCTTCCCTGGATCTCAAACTATCTTCATACGTATTCTCTCGTAGTTCCACCTGCAAGAAAATATTTGCCGGGATAAAAGTCTCGGGTTATGTTTTTTCGAGATAAGAAGTAGCAAAGGTCCTTCCCAGGGTCTTAAACTATTTCTCTTTCAAATTTCATCGCAATCAGTTCAGTGGTTTGACCGTAACGGCTACACTCGCGACAAAAAAAAATCCGAGATAAATTTGCCTGTTTATGTTCTTCCGAGATAAAGTAGCCTATGTCCTCTGGATCTCAAACTATCTCCATACTTATTTTCTTGTGAAGGTTCCACACGCAGAAAAAGATTTTCCGGGATGAAAGTCCAGGTTCATTTTTTCCCGTAATAAGATATAGCGTAGGTCCGTCCCAGGGTCTGAAACTATCTCCTTATCAAATTTCATCGAAATTGGTTTAGTAGTCTGTTTGTGAAAGCTCCACGCGCGAGAAAAAAAGCGGGATAACAGTCTTGGTTTGAATTTTTCCGGGATAAAAAATGTTTATTGTGGGCTATCCCTAAGAGATCCGGGGGTCACTGCCGTCCACCTATTAGTCTAGCCAACTTCTGTGACCCCCGTGATGGACGGCAGCGTGTCTCACGCTGCCTCGGACGCCAAAGGCGTCCTTCGGTGTACGGGGGCTTCTGAGCCCCCCCAACAACAGGAGAAGGACCGCAACAGCGGTACGCGCAGGGGCGGTTGCGGACGACAACTTAGACGTGAGTCGGAGGAAGCCCGCAGCCGTCCCTAATGCGCCGAAGATGGCCACCGCGGAGTTTTAGTTGGTATGCCGTGCGGTGTACATAGGTTAGGGACTCGGGCCGGCGGTCGCCCGACGGTTTCCATCTTTCCGGGCGGCTCAACGTCGGGTCGTAAGGCACGGTGAACCCAACATAACCGCTCAGTCGTTCCCCTTGAACACTGGGCGGTAGTAATAAGTCACTTTCTCCGCGCCAACAAAAAAAAAATCCCTAAGAGATAGACATATACCATCGCGCACTTTTTGTAGACCTTTTTAAGGTATACAATACTGTAGTACATTATTTTGATCTATCTCCTAGGGTTTAGCCAGCGTTTGCAATGTAGGCGCAAAGAAATGTGTTCATTTACGACATCACATTAGAAACCTCTAAAATTATCAGTGTTCCAGTACTATATTGTTGACAAGCTGATGGAATCATCTCAGTAATCGTCTTCTATTTTATTATTAGGTATATGTATTTATATATTATTATTATTATGTATTTAATAATAAATTATTATGTATTTTATATATTATTATTATTATTTAGATTTATATATTTATATTGTATTCGTTAACATGTTTAGTAGTGTATTCGTATTGTGTACTTTTTATATTTATACTTTTTTTTTTCCTTGCTCATTTTATGTTGATTATTTATTACGCCTACCTTTATTGTTTATCTCTGCATCACCCTAAGGTTGACTGGTAGAGAATGCCTTCGGCATTAAGTCCGCCTTTATACATTGTATAAGAAGTAATAAATAAATAAATAAATAAATATATTATGCATGTATTCTACATGAAAACCTTTCTGTTGAATCACTCTATCTATTAAAAAAAACCGCATGAAAATCCATTGTGTAGTTTTAAAGATCTAAGCATACATAGGGACAAAGGGACAGACAGCGGGAAGCGACTTTGTTTTATACTATGTAGTGACGACGAATAAGAAAACATGAATTCAGCATGAATTCCAACATTATTTTTGGGACATTGTTCTCAAATACCATAAACAATTATAATTTAAATTTCGAAGAATTTTTTAACAGCACAAAATCATAAGGCGGATTTGTGTTACGGTCGTCAAAATAAAAAAAAAGTCTCGCTACACAAAAGAAGCGTATAATTCGTGTGCACATCTGCAACTCGTAAGTGAATCGAACGCGACCGCCGCGAGCGAACCGCTTTACGAGAAAAAAGTAAAATGATATGTTGAGTAACATTGTTAAAAAGGACCCCGATTTTTTACTTTATAAATGATTAAAATGTTTGAAAATTATTATATCTTATTAAATCAGCAAGTGTGTGGGAACAGGTGGCCTTCGGTAACAAAGGTGTTGCGAAAAGTGGCACAGCAGATGACCAGCCAGCTGAGAAACGAGAATAATCTGGTTCATTTTCGTCTCTATAGAACATATTAATGTTTATGTTAAAGACAATCAACATATAACTAACATAAACTTATTCATAGAAGCTCTTTTAAGAGAAGATTTTAACAAAAGTAAACCTTATTATATTTTATCTTCAGAAACCCGGTAATCAGTAGATCCATAAAGCATAAAGTAGGTGCTACCTCTAATTAACAAATTGAAATCGACAGAGTCAATGAATCATAAAGATATTTGTGTATTCAAAAGCCTAATAAGTGGCGAAGCCAAACAAACTAGATATTTAAATAATAAAGTAGCACCACATATAACTACAACCGAATACCAGTATTTATAGCTGATTAATTTTGATTCATTACTATAGCACCTGACAGGAAATATAAAAAAGTTTTACAATCAAGTAAAAAGTCAGTGGAATTTGAAAGGTAACTTCCAATTACGCCCTAATATCTTTCGAAGAAATTACTTTTCACAAGATTTTTGAGGTCGCGGTCGACTGGATTTTTCCATTACCTAACATATAAAAGGTAAAAAAAAAAACAACCACTAAGCTAATTCGTGTTTGGTACGAAACTTGCAAAAATAAAACAATAGAGCGTAAACTTACGGTTTTGTGAAGATTTACCTAATTTCTAAACCCTATGGTTTTAGAAGGAGAAAACAAAATAAAAAACTCAATGGTTTTGAATAAATAGATATAACGTCACTCACTTGAGTTAAAATGCTTGTTTGATTCTGTATAGCACAATATATGATAGGTTTTTACACAAACTACGAAACAGTAATATAGTAATACGAGTGCGTTTGACGATAACGTAGATCCATATCAACCACTCGGGTAGGCAAATAAAAATTTTGCATAGGTACTCAGAAATTTTAATAGGTAAGTTAACTTTTGTATGAACAAATAAAAAATGATCTATTCTAAAATAATTAATTATTTTACTCATTTTTTTCATCCCTCTTGTTCATTAATTTTCAATATCTGCAATCAGAATTTTTTTTTATTACTTTGTATCTGGATTATTTTTAGTTATTTTAATCGTGTATTTATATGTAAAAATACAATAGGAATGGGGAGACTGTCTTAGCCGTTCGCAAACAATCCCAATTCTAACAAATAACAATTTAATGATCGTACTAAAAGTAGTAAAGCAAGTTATCTCTTGGCCTAAACAATAACTTGGTAATAATATGTTAGCAGTTTAAGTACAGCCGGGCTGCATTATATATAAAAAATCGGAAGTAAAACTATAAACAAAAGTAAGCATCCATCATACATCCCGCCTTCGACTGTTTCTTTATCAAGTTTCCATAAAAATATATAAACAAAAGTAAGCATTTATTACAAACAAAAACCATAGACGAATGGGCTACCCTTTTTATTATAACTGTTCCACGCAGAGGCGGACTCAAGTTCCCACAGTAATGGACCTGTCTTTATTTTATTTTTACTGTCGAGTGCTATTTTAGGACGTTCGCTATTATTTTACTTGGCTCCCATAACGCAGAGAGCTATTGATTACGTGAAAACGTGTTTGAGTTCGGTGTATTGGGAGTTGGGACTTAGGACCCTTTATAAGGGGATAGATAAAAATATTATGTTTTACCTGCATGTGATTAATTACTTTGCCCTCGTTTTGAATTCTTTTATTTTGAATTTAGAAGGACGTTTTTAATGTTGTCAGTTAATATTAACGATTTTTCCACATATTTTCCCATCTGTCTTTGGTTAGCTTCGGCGTGTCGCCTTTGGACTCGAAGGTCATTGTTTGGTCCAACATTTCTTATGAAAAACTAAATGTGCTGCTTGACTTCACTCTACAATATAATTATAGTTTACAGTAAAATATCATGTAATAAATCATTCCACATGAAAACTCACCAGATATATTAGCAAAACACATAGTGAGCGTGGCTATGGCACAGCCGGAAGCGAGAGCGGTGGACAAAAGCACCGCGGAGGCGGAAGCTCCCACACCCGCTCCTCCCGCTGCCCCGCACACTATGAACACGTACAGAAAAGACGCAGCGCATTCAGCCACCACGGCCTTCCATAGCGAAAGAGTCCGCACTTCCAGCCTAGCAGGCACACGGCCAGACAAAACATCACTGTTTGAACCACCATCCCTCCTCAAACACTCCAATTTCTCAAATAAAGTCACTATGTGTTGTTCTAAATTGTCATCCGGTATGTTAAATGTTTGTTCACCCATTTTAAATACTCAAGAAAACAATATTATTCTCTATACATTTCTGACAAAAAAAAATTAAACTTTTTAAAAATCGAATTGCGCGCGTAAACTCGTCGTTGCTTAAAGTGGCGCGGAGCACCCACGCGAAACAACCGGCCGATTCGCAGTGCCGGCGAGCGAATGAATGAACGGCGATTGAATGAGCGGGGGAGGCTCACATGTGCGTCTCTGACCCCGCCACTTGTTACACCCCGGCCCCCGCGGACCTGTTCTGCTTAGCGAGGGTCTCATCAGATGGCCAACCACCCCAACAATAGCGTTTAATTGGATTAAAGTTATTGCTTCACTTTTTATTTGTTTTGTGTGGTCGAGATTGCATAGTAGTTATCTAACATGTGTTCTTTTTTAAATAAAACTGCAAACATGTTCACAATAATTATGCATTCTGTGTGATATTTAGTTTGGATCTTCAAGTTCTAAAAGTGCTACGCCATCTAGATGCGTTCCCAGATTTTTTCCACTCACAGAAATAATATTTCCGTGACACTATAAAATTAATTTCAAATACTAGATACGCATTTCCAAATAAAAAGGGTTCCGCAAAGAATCTTGGATTTAATCTTTCATTACCTTTAATTAACCACGGTTTATAGAATGCTATAAATATAATATCTACCCATAGGAAGTGCTGCATGTGCCTTTGGCGGTTGCTCTATCTATCTCTATAAAAATTATAAATATGATGTGGCTATTTTAATAAATATCTGACGATGGGACATTGGACGTCCCCCTGCAAGGTGCACAGATGACTTGATAAAGGTCGCAGGAACACGCTGAATGTAGGCTGCTTTTGACAGGTGCGTCTGGAAATCTTTAGTGGAGGCCTGTGTTCAGCAGTGGACATCATGTGACATCATGATGACGATGCAAGGGACACTAAGAGCATTAGTCAAAAGCAGGCTAGCAGTAGTAAACTGATAGATTTATCAAACTCTACGATATTAGTATGGACAATGAGCTTTACCACACCCCAAGCACAAAAGAGAAAATAAAATATCAAGCACTAGAATTGTGATCTTTCCTGATTGAAATCTGCAACCATGATATTGTAGTTTTTTTTGTATGGCATGGAATGACGAGACGAGCATGCCATACACCTGATGGTAAGCGACACGACCACCCATAAACACTAGCAATACCATCCAGCACGTTGAGGTACAAAGCACTGAGGGGCATTCCACTGCGCTCATGATCCTGAGACATAAGATGTTAAGTCTCATTATGTCCTACTGGACATAAACACAACAGTCCTTCAAACCGAAACACAACAGTGTATGAACACTGCTGCTTGGCAGTAGAAATAGACATTGCGGTGGTACCTACCCACCCAGACAGACTTACATATAAGAGACCTTCCACCAGTTGGTTTGCAAGTAATTTCTAACGGGGTCCGGAGACTGTTGAAAATTTGTATTTAATAAAAATGTAATTTAAATTGACTAGGTAGGTAAGGTTGCGGACCACGGTCCGTATCCTGACCATGGTCCGCCTGTTGCCGACCGACGCGACGTTCTAAAACATTGATGACCAAGCAGTGTGCAAATTCTAGCGTGCAAAATAAATAATCCAAAATCATTTGCTTTCTAGATTAATTATGTTTAAACATTAATATAAATAGATCAGTTACTTCGCTTTAACAAAATCATTTATTATTTTTACGATATAAAACGCATATTTTATAGATATCGCAATTCAATTTGATAATTGATAGCACTTTGACTTTACATAAATAACAACCAATCGACGTCCCTTCACCTTTGACCTTAAATGTACGTACCTAAACATAAAATAACATGTTAAAACCATAGGTTATAAATTAAAACTTATGACACAAATGTCTATGGTCATGCGATTTCAAATTTCGACTTCCAACCGAGCGCGTAGCACAATTTACGATGAACTTAAAATGCCAAGTCACAAATCTTACAAAGTTGCCGAAACACTGGGATGTAACTCACTTTGTCTTTCTTGATTGCATTACTTTTCCTTTTCACATCCAATGCGCTTCATTATCGCTAATGTAATACCAGCGCTGCCATCATAAAAGAAGTTCGTTTATTCCAACTTTTACTATAAATGAATCATGGTTCTGCTTGTGTATAGTATAATTGCGCTGTTTTAGGTAGGTTCTTTTTGTCCATGTTTGCTGGCGAGCCGTTGCAATAATTGTTGTTTTAAAGATATAGTAACTAATTTAATTACTGATCATGATTTGAAGCGAAAATATTAACGGGCTGGAATTCGTAAAATATGTGCGACATTATAGTGAATATCAAATATAAAACGCAGTACGGAACCCACAGTCTGAGAAATCTACTCTCATTTGGCAAGACGTACCTACACTTAGAATAGGCATCAAATATTATCTACATCATTATCATCATCAGCCACACAACGTCGACTGCTGAACATAGGCCTCCCCCAAAGATCCCCCAGACGTACCTGTAAAAGCAGCCCGCATCCAGCGCGCTCCTCCGACCTTTATCAAGTCATGTGTCCACCTTGCATAGTTAGGTACAATTCGTACATGGCCCTCCGTTATAATTCTTTCCATAAATAATACTTTTGCGTTCCTCACCTCCTTAAAAGTACGTAGACTTCGGCATCAGTCACAATAACCACTCATGTGTAAAAATACAGGACAGCGGGTTTATCAATTCCAAAGACATATTATAGCTTCATGCTCATACAAAGCTCTACACTATGCTATTTGGCATTTCCGATATTTCTAGACCGAAACTGCATAGAAATATCTTTTGAGTAAATCAATGAAACATGAAAATGAGAGTTATATTATCACTTCTTAAAAACATATACATACATACTCACGCCCTTATCCCATAGGGGTAGGCAGAGACTATTGAGCGCCACATGCTACGATCTTGACAAACCTCTTTCGCCTCTTCTACATTCATAGTTCTTCTCATACAATTTCGTCGGCGAAAATGTATGAGAAGAACTATGAATGTAGAAGAGGCGTGAAGAAGTGTAAGTACACTTACGTACTTCTTAAAGAGAAATCAGTGTACATACATAAAAAAAAATCCAAACACACGAATTGAGAACCTCCTCCTTTTTTAGAAGTCGGTTAAAAACTGAAATCAAATCTTGTAGTAGCTTTGAATCAGGCGTACATACCTACTCATTTTTTTTTTTCATACGGGCTACAAAGACGTCTTAGTTATGGTGCCGCGAGCCACAACGTAATTTCATTGACCTACTTAAGAGTCTAAAAATTTAATTATAATTTCAAGTTTTATTTATTAAAATAAAAATTATTTACAAATAACTGAATATTTTCAATTTTATAGGGTTAGCATACAGCTCAAGCAATCTTGTGAAAAGTTTCTTTAGTTTTAGTCAAATGTTTTGAACTCAGAAGGGTCGCTTGTAAATCTCACCAGGTCGCAGGTTGAGTTTAGCTGCCTTACAGGTACAGGTCTTATTGCCAATAAACGTTTTTTAATTATTCGCAAACATGCGTCGTAACAGTTTTCTGTGTATAATGGTAAAGGCCAAAATAATAACAAAAAAATATATAATACGTATAGACAACCGCATTAGAATTTAAAATCCTTCTTTTAATATCACGGTTGCGCGACAACATACTTGTTCGTTATCACAGAACAGGGATATATTCGTTATGATATCTAATACAGGTGTAAAATTACGACCCAGTCAGCCGACACGGAAGATAATGCATGCAAAATCATAAAACTCATATTTATATGAGTTCTGTGAACAGAGATGTTTTAATACCTTGGCCCCAGGGAATTAGATCTAGATAATAGATAGGTGAAGGTGAACGATGAAGGAAAACATCGTGAGGTATCCTGCATACCTGAGACGTTCTCTGAATTTCGAACGTATGTGAAGTCTTTTTTTTTCATCTTCGGCGCATTAGGAACGGCTGCGGGCTTCCTCTGACTGGAGTGTCTAAGCTATCGTCCGCAACCGCCCCTGCGCGGTGCCTCTTAATGCAGCTCGTCTCCTCTTGTGGGGGGACACACATATTATCTTGCGGCGGACAGCACCCGTGCCGACCAACCCGAACCCCCCGGGTCCCTATTAGTCGCCTCCTACGACAGGCAGGGGATACCGTGGTGGAATTCTCCAAACGCCCCCAAACCACAGGGCGGGAGTTATGTGAAGTCTGCCAAGCCGCACTAGGCCAGCGTGGTGGACTAAGGCCTTAACCCTCTCAGTTGTAGAGGAGGCCCGTGCTTAGCAGTAGGCAGTATATAATAGAGGGCTGGTATGGTAAGGTATTGTAATAGATAGGTGAATCTTCCTTGTGTAAATCAATAGCCAAAGGTATGCAAAATTTATTTTAAAAAAATATACATTGCTCAACTGATATACTGAAAGTCTACGAAAACACTTGCTATTGCGTTATGTGCCTTCAAACTTCAAATATATTGTCTGAGACTCAAAAATCACCTTCATGTAATATTCCTTGAGACAAGGTGCTCACAATTTATCCATGATAGCCTTGAATAGTGATTGTAACTTAACATAAGATGAACCTGTTAATTTGCTTTAACGAATAAATAAAGACGAAGTTAGTATCTAAAAGCCACCAGCTAACACACCGACTATAGACAATTATACTTCAAATTGTAACTTAACAATTCGATTTTATGTCACCCGAGAGCTTGTTTACAAAGACGAGTTGCCTTAATTGCTCGTGCCTGTAATTTAGCCCCAACACTAATCCGTCTGTCGTAGCACACATGTGCTCAAGATGTAAGCTGAGCGCGGTTGTCGCGCTCCAGTTAATATGTATTAACTTATACTTGCGACATTTAACCCCTACTATGAATATCAAAATGAAAATTTCTCTTTGGTTGTTTTTCATAAAATAATATAAATCCTGCAGAATCTGTCACCGTGTCGATTTGATTCGCTTTAACAGTGCGCAAGAACTTAACAACACTAAGGGCTGATTTCACCGGTGGCTGATAAACGCTACTTGTCACATAAATATATAAGACGATCAAATACAAAAGTTACATTGTAATCTTTGCTCCTAGGCATCAAAATAAGAGCGATAGAGCTTCGCAGCACGTACATGTAGTAGGAATACTGGATATTTCATCATCACCCACATGATGTTCACTGCTGAACATAGGCTTCTCCTTAAGATTTCCAGACGGACCTGTCAAAAGCGGCCTACATACAGCATATTCCTGGAACCTTTATCAAGTCGCCTGACCACCTTGCAGGTGGACAGACGGCGCTGCTCTTGCCAGTACGGGGTCCCCATTCGAGAACTTTTTCGCCTCATCTGCCGTCAGTTCTTCGAATTATGTGCCCTGTCCATTGCCACTTCAGCTTGCTAATCCGCTGGGCTATGTCAGTGAGTTTCGTTCTTCTACGGATCTCCTCATTTCTGATTCGATCTCGCAGAGAATCGCTTAACATAGCCTTTTCCATAACTCGTTGAGTAACCGTCAGCCGTATTAGGCGGCCCATAGTCAGAGGCCACGTCTCAGTACCGTATATCACCACTGTTAACACACATTGAAGACTTTAAGACTGGATATTTAAAATGGGCCAACTTGAAGGGCTAGTAGGAACCACTTTATTCATTATCTCACCGAGCCGCAAGTCAACCTATTCTTGCTGTAGACAAATAAGTATGTCTACAGCGTGGCTCTACCACTTTAACGTCTAAATATAGTATAAACAATACATGTCATTATTTCGCATAAGTTGAGAAAATGTTAAATATTTGAGAATTTTACGAAGAAACCACTGAATTAGGATAAATTATCACAAAAATATTTGCCATTTCCTGAGATAACATTACCCAAGTGTAGGTCCTTTTTATTTCCGAATAATATTATTTACTTCCTTTCGCACGGGCGGAACGGCAGGCAACACCCAGTATTCATAAAGCTCAGAGTATTATAATAATATGGAAACCCGAGTAGGTACGGCACTAATCACTTGCTGCGTATCTGTATCTCACATTAGTTCGCAAGCCTCCGCGTCTCGGTGGATTTGTTCAAGTTTCGCATTCAGCCGAGGCTGCGACATTAATGGCGCGAGTTTACAACTCCTGGGAGTTGAAAAGTGGTGAATGATTTTTGTACCAACTTATAAATGGTGCCAGTCTCGATAGTGCTGTTTGAAATATTGAGTTTTATAGAATACTAGCTTTTGCCCGCGGCTCCGCCCGCATTAAAAAGTTTTTCCGGGATAAAAGTCCCGCTTTATGTTTTCCCGGGATAAAAAGTAGCCTATGTGTTAATCCAGGACATGACGTACCCGCGTGCCAAATTTCATTGAAATCCGTTCAGTAGTTTTTGCGTGAAAAAGGAACAAACATCCATACATCCAAACATCCATACATTCTTACAAACTTTCGCCTTTATAATATTAATAGGAAATAGGATAGCCAACCCGCACTAGGGACCAGCGTGGCGGATTAACGCCCAAACATAATAATCTATGGCCTTCTTCTTTTATTGCACCGAATGACGAGACGAACATGCCGTTCGCCTGGATGTCGACTCTGATAATCGACAACGATATATCGGAAACGATGCGATACTGCTCCGAAAGTATCGCAAATACCCTACTCTAACAATTGTTCGGATTCTTTATTGTTTATCGTGTACTACCAATATCTAAACGATCAACGAATGAACGAATCATTATTTGCGAATGTCGTCTATGAAGCTACTCTAAATGGTAACCGTCGGTGACGAACATTTGATTTTGACATCGCCTCAAACGTCATTTTTGCGATAATCGCAACGAGACCTCTTAGGGCGTCGTCAGCATTATCGTTACGTGTTATGTTTGTGATTTTCGAGTAAATTCTCTCGAAATTTGGTGTACAATAAAACAATCTTAGATCATATACCTTGTAGCAACAATAATTATCACAATTGATGCTATTTGCTTTGAGACAATCACAAGATTTTCTTTAAAGTTCACAGGGATGAAAATGTAGCCTTCCATCAAAGAAGAAAGCAGCAAATAAGTTCATATCAGCGATTTTATTGTTTTAAATGTTAGTTACGTTTACTGAGGATGTATCTAATTAAAATGAGTAAATTTTCTATAAGGTATAATACTTTGTAGTAAAGCAAGAATAAAACAAGAATATAATTAACTGTTTATATTTTTTGTATTATTAGCTAAATTGTATAAGTAAAAATAAAACTTAACTAAATAACATTCACTTATTCATTTAAGACAACCAGTAGGTAGTAATTACATTAAAACTTATATATCTCTATCTATATGGCTCCAGTGTTGTATTAATTAATATTATATTATGTGACATTAGAACTTCTACAGGCACAATAAATAAGTTCTTTTGATTATATATATATTATAAATTTTGTATCATAAAGAATTTCTAATTTCTATATTATATGGGTAGGTACAATAATTTGACATTTTAGCAATCTAATAATATAAGTAAATCTACTTTTGACATAATTTTATTGTATATTAATGTGCGATTATTTTGTTACAATATTATTATATCAATTCCATTTGTCTTAATGATTATCTTATAGTTAATATATTTAAAGCCACGCTTGTATGCCAATATGAGGCTGATCATAGAGCACTTAGCATAAGTACTTATTAATATACCAACAATGTAACCACCTATGTTTCACAAGCGAATAAATGATTTGATTTGATCTATATTATGGTACAAAAAACTTACAATAGTATGTTAAATGCTTTACCTTTAAATGCCACAGTGTGCATTGAAATGTAGAAAAAATATATCAGAATATTGACAATTTTAAACTATAATATAAAATTTATATAAATTAAGAACACAAGTACTAATATACATAATTAGAAATATAACAGACCCAAAACCAAGTTTTATTAATTCAGTATTATAGATTTCCAGATTCTCATTAATATCACATAATTCTATTCAAATTGTTTATTTCACTTTCCACGGGGAACAATTGTTCTTGGGCAGTGCTTCTTTGAACTTGAGCTGGCCGCAGTCCCATTAAGCACCGGGTAGGACCTAAACAATATAATTGAGTATTGTAATTAAAATATGTATATATGAGAGACAATATAATATGTAAAATTATCTTAAATTTATTATAATACACTTTCATGTGTTTCATTATTGAAACGCCAGGCCAGGCATCTTTAAGGGTTTAGAATACCCAGTTGTCCTCTATGTTATTCAAACCACCATTATATTCTATATGGTCTCTGCGCACAGCTAATTATATTGCAAGATATTTCTTGTCAGTCTACACACTCGAATTTAATTTATCATAAATTTGCACAACATGGAAATAAAAGTAATGTATCAATAAAACATTAATTACCTTTAGCCTCAACTTTATTCTTCCATCCAAACAGTTCAAAATCTAAGCAACTTCCTGCCACAACCACTGTGCTCGAGCATTCCCATCAATTATCCAAAGTATACCTTTTGCTATGTCTTTATGCTCGTGAAGGAAATTCAATGAGACATATAATTGGTTGGTACTGCATGATTGAGATACATACTAAAAACATAAAATATGTATGAGAAAAAAATTCCCATCATGCTGTAATAAATTGTATGAAACCTTGCAATTTCCTAATGTTAAATATATAAACGTACCGTAAATGTTCTTCTTCTCCTTCTTTGGTTACTGGCGACATGCATGATTATGATGCTATTCCGCCAATGTCACATTGTTGCAGATTGCAAAGTTTGTTGATTGCTTTTACATTGGAGACTTTGGTTGGTGGGAGAAGACAAACGAAGGAGATTGACTCTTGTTGTGTGAGATGTTATATTGATTTACTAATCCTTTTTTTTCAACTGGCGTAATGAGTTGATGTTTTAACAATGTTAGTAGTCTACAACAACACAAGAATAATTATTTTTACATGTATATGATAGTCACATAAAACAACACAATCAAACAAATTGATACTTATGATACCGTAAATTGTTGTATTTTGATTTTTGAGTAAACATAATGTTTACAAGTTTGATTATTTGATATTTATTAACTTTTGTGAACTTCACATCGTACTTGACAGTCACTCCATAAAGATTTTTTTTTTTTTTTTTTTTTTATAATTTTCCCTTTAGGGAAGGCAAAGGGTTCGAGCCCATACAGCCTCGTCTTAAGTAATATTTTTGGTTGACTTTTTTTTTTTCCTACGTACTATGTCGTAGTAAAGCAGTGGCTACCTTACCAAGACTTTATCAAGGAGTTTTGGCGGCAACGAAAAAACACTTGATTGGCACAGTTATTTCAATTCACTTCATTTGAGCACTTTAATAGAACTATATTGGATAATATACCACCATAATTATGCAACATAACACTAAGTATCACCAAAATAATGAATTAAAACAAGAGCACCTCATGACACTTCTACGTTCCCGCCAAAACTCTCACTCCATAAAGAATGTTTGTTATTTTTGTAAGTTTTGCACAATATCATTCACTCCGATATACGAAATAAAAGACATAAAATTAGTCTATGGTTACGATAAATGATAAAAAATCCGTACATTTGTTAGAGTAGGCTGTGTGCGATACTTTCGGAGCAGTATCGTATCATTTTTGATATATAGTTGTCGATTACGCGCCATGGTCTCGGACGACAAAATGTGAAATCGGTAGAGTTGCCATGAAAATTCGGTATATTTGGATAAAAAATCGGTATATGCAAAAAAAAAAAAACAAAAAAAAAAACAAGCAATATTCAATAATATCTCTTTTTTTAAACTCTAAGGACTATTATTCCAACAAAAGAAGGTAATTTGAAGTAACGAGAGTCACGCATATACACCCCCCCCCCCTGTCGTCAAAGTAAAAATATTAAACAAAGGAGACGGAAAACAGTGGGCCCAAAATGTAATAAGATGAAACATAATCTAAAAAATCAGGCATATTTTTTTATATTAGAAAATGAAAAATCACCTTAATCGTCAATCTGGAAGCGGAGAAATATGAGAAAGAATGTTTTTGTGAAATTATCGATTTTTTATTTATCGATTGCACAATAATAAAAATAAAACTTTTTCACTAGGTAATTAACTCATAGTAATTAAATGTACTATATATACAAATGTACGACATAGTGCATTTAATTAAAGTCATATTAATAAATAAAATATCAGTTTGAAAAATCAATATTACGATTATCGATTTCATATCGATTAATATTAATCTTTAAATATTTTTAGTCTATCACTGGTACTGCTCTTGTTAGTTTTGTCACCAATGTTACAAACTTAGTGGATTTCCCTCTAAAACTTGTCGTTTTTTTAGTGGATTATGTTTTTAGTCTGTGGGAGGTAAAGGAAAATCCACTGAAACATTATACTCGTTTTGATATATAATATAGGTAAAATAGTAAGAAACACTATTGCAAAACTTTTTGTTTTTTTTTAGCTCTTCGCATCCCCACGCAGTTGAGCGACTTTAGGCTACTTCCAATTTTTGGCGAGTTGGGCCAGCTTTCATTTGAAATTAAGGACTTTTTTTGCTCCTTTGCCTCTCCATATGCGATGCGGCGACTTTAGGCTACATCACGATGAATTTTCGGTGACTTCAACCATCATACATCTGGCAGCACTGGAGTTGTGACAAACTTGGGTGTTTTGGCGGGAACTTTGAAGTGTCATGAGGTGCTCTTGTTTTAATTCATTATTTTGGTAATATTTAGTGTTATATTGCATAATTATGGTGGTATATTACCCAATATAGTTCTATTAAAGAGCTCAAATGAAGTGAATTGAAATAACTGTGATAATCAAGTGTTTTTTTTGTTGCATCCAAAACTCTTCGATAATGTCTTGGTAAGGTAGCCACTGCTTTACTTCGACATAGTAGATAGGACTTAAAAGTTAGGACTAAGGATTCAAATTTATGAAAGACGGGCTCAATGGACTAGTATCCAGAGCCGTAATATTTAAATAAATTATAAAAAAAAGAAACTTGGCATAGTCACAGATAGGCGCAGTGTCGCCAACTTAACGGATTTCCCGTCATTTCTAACGGATTTGGATACACGTGTAACGGGAAAAATCCATCTAACGGCTGACGGGATATTTGACGGGACGGAAAAATAACATTTTTATGTGTGAAGAGGGGTGTACATGTCAAAGGAGGTCTTCATGGGGCGGTGAACACACGCTTGCACCCCCCCCCCCCAATGCAAAAATTATAGCTACACCCGTGTCAATTGTTGATCTAACGGGTTTTTGACGGAAAAATACGACTAACTTGACGGATTCTTAAAAATATTGTTGGCAGCACTGGATAGGCGGAGTTTTGGCGGGAACGTGGAAGTGTCATGAGGTGCTCTTGTTTTGATTCATTATTTTGGTCATATTTGGTGTTATATTGCATAATTATGGTGGTATATTATCCAATATAGTTCTATTAAAGTGCTCAAATGAAGTGAATTGAAATTACTGTGCCAATCAAGTGCTTTCTCGTTGCCGCCAAAACTTCATGATAAAGTCTTGGTTAGGTAGCCACTGCTTTACTACAACATAGTACGTAGGAAAAAAAAAGCCAACGAAAAATATCACTTAAGACGAGGCTGTATGGGCTTGAACCCTTTGCCTTCCCTACAAGGAAACATTATTAAAAA
The DNA here is from genome assembly GCA_949316025.1 of Lapara coniferarum. Lineage (NCBI taxonomy): Eukaryota > Metazoa > Arthropoda > Insecta > Lepidoptera > Sphingidae > Lapara > Lapara coniferarum. The sequence goes on along the minus strand of OX438919.1, from coordinate 3,670,996 downwards.
AAAACACACATATAGGCATACCGCATACTCATAGTTGGGTAGGACACGACATAAAAAAAGAGTTTGTAAGAGTAGCCTCTTTTTCACTTAGTCAATACAATGTCCCACTTCAAATGAGGCGAGGCGTAATGAAGCTTGGTGATACATTTGAAGTAACGAGTACAAATATGACATATTTTCATTGAAGAATAACGTACTATTGTTATTTGTAGCATGCCTTTCGCTCCCTCTCTGTCCCCGTCTTATAGTTTCTCTGAGATAGATAGTGCGTACCACGAATTCGCGACTACCGCGACATAAAATTTGAAGTAGTACAATAAAAAATGTTGAGCCGCTCTTACATTTTGACGTCATGTACGGGACAAATGTACCGCCTCTTGTATGTCCTAACCAACACTAAATTAGTTGGCAGACAGCGCCAAAGAGAATATAAACACTACGTAAGAGACAGCGCGTTAATTTCAAAGTTTCTTGAAATTATAATATATTTAACGACGGGTAATAGTAAGTATTTTTGAGTCGATGTCAAAATCAAATGTTCGTCACTGACAGTTGCCATTTAGAGTAGGTTTACAGACGACATTGGCAAATATGTTTCGTTCGTTCGTTGATCGTTTAGATAGTAAAAACGATGTAACTGAGAGTAGGCTTCGACACGACCAATGTCGCGATATATCGAATATCGATTTTGGGAGTAGACACCCTGATGGTAAGCGATACGACCACCATAAACAGTAGAAACACCACCGATTACTCGAAACTCGATTTACGAAGTACTGTCTGGCATTCCACTGCGCTGTCATCCTGAGACATAAGATGTTAAGTCTCATTATGTCCTGTAGTTACACTGGCTACAATGCCCTTCAAATCGAAACACAGTGCATGCACATTGCTGCTTGGCCGTAGAAACATTGCGGTGGTACCCACCCAGACGGACAGCGACGGACAGACATATGAGAGTCCTACCACCAGTAAACCTAAACCCTCTCAGTTGTAAAGGAGACCTCTATTCAGCAGTGGGCGGTATATTATCTATACTAATATTATAAAGCTGAAGAGTTTGTTTGTTTGTTTGTTTGAACGCGCTAATCTCAGGAACTACTGGTTCGAATTGAAAAATTCTTTTTGTGTTGAATAGACCATTTATACCTAATATAGGGCTGGTATGATGTTATAGAACATGCAGTTGCATAATTATATGGTGCCATCATGGGCAAAATATCATAGCTTGAGGGGTTCCCTGGCCCGAGTGGAAGAGGGCCTTTCAGGAGAACCCTGAAAGAATACTTTTGTATATTGTGACATAAAAAAGAAAAAAGGTCATCGCAGAGGCGGCCTTGACGGCGCGGCGGGGGACAACACCCCGAGGCCTCACGCTTAGAGAGTCTCTCACCTCCAATGAAAGAAGCTTTCAGGCCACCATCCTGTTTACCCTTGCATGTCATCATACCTACTCATCATTTTACCTACGAAAGTTGCTGTAATCGGGGACATTTTTTTTGCTATCGCCTGAGCCTTGCCTTGAAAGGGCCGAAAGAAAAGACCTCGCGAAAACATATGCCGCCCGGAGCCTCGTGTTGGCTAGGACCGCCACAGGGTCATCAGTAAAAATCTATATAGATTTTGATACTGGTTTGTCATGTTAGAAAGGGCCCCATTTGATAATTTGCCACAGGCCTTTACGGAGTACAACGCCACTGAGCCACATCTTATACTGAAGAAATAGTATGTTTTAAACCACGGAGGAATTGTCTATATCCCTGTTCTGTGTTTTCAACCCTATAGGTATTCAATTTATAATATCTTAGTCTAATGGCAAATTGTAACGTAGATGGGCTGTGCACCGGGAAGATCTGGGTTCGTATCCTAAGCTGCACACCACCTTGCGTAGGCATTCTAAGACTATTTACCCAAAGCTGAAATATTAAAATAGCTCCTTAGGTATCTAATGTGCCTTAAATGAATAAAAATGTGCTTAGCCGTTATTCTTATACTACAACTGAGTCATTGCCATTTTTCCTTCCAAGCTCATCTAACCATGCTCTTTTGGGTAAACAGTAAAAATGTGATATCGGAAAGAATAATATTTTCGTCCGGCTAGCAAAGCATCCCGTGTGACGGTCCAACGAGCATTGCTTTGTTAAAAACGAGGTCAACAGTCAACACTCAATCGAGCGTACCTATGTTACATTATGATTTGATTGACCCGTACATTGTGAAGATATTAATCATTCTGACTGGTAATCTTGAATAACTTATCGAAAAATTTGTCGAAGGGAAACAGGGTAATAAAGGGAAATGGGTGGGTTTTAAAATAGGCATAGGTGTATATAGTGGGGGGGCCGGTCGGGCCGCGCCCTCCTCAAGGATTTCGAAGCAGCCTACTAATTTTCACATCGGCTAGTACAGAAGTCATTTTTAATTTGCAAGCCTAGGACATGGCCACTCAACTCCCCCCCCCCCCCCTTAAGAAAATGACTAGATATGCCAATGAAAATGTAGGATAGTACGACCTATCATATTATTAAGATTTGTTTAGGTAGGTACGAGTTCGAAGAGGAATCTACAAGTGGTTTCATCCTCAGAATAATAACTAATGGCTTTAATTATTATTCTGAGGTTTCATCACTTCCAATAACCAAAGGTAAAAAAGAAATCACCATGCACGACTTTTATTCCAAGTGTAACGTTTAAAATTTTGTTTTTTTTTTTTCATAGATTTATTTCATTCACAATAAATACCACTTATGTAAAAATACAACGGATATCAAGACTGATTTAAATATTTATTTTCAGATGATATCGGGAAAGCTTTTTCAAAAGTTATAATACCAATCAACGATATCGAAAAATAACAATCTCAAAAATGCAACGCAAAATCAAAACGCAGCCAACATTTTGACAAATAAATGACATTTGCAAGCGCCTTAGCGCCCTCTACCACAAAAATCTGCAAATACATCTTAATGGGAGTGGCGGGAACGTAGAAGTGTCATGAGGTGCTCTTGTTTTAATTCATTATTTTGGTGATACTTAGTGTTATATTGCATAATTATGGTGGTATATTATCCAATATAGTTCTATTAAAGTGCTCAAATGAAGTGAATTGAAATAACTGTGCCAATCAAGTGTTTTTTCGTTGCCGCCAAAACTCCTTGATAAAGTCTTGGTAAGGTAGCCACTGCTTTACTACGACATAGTACGTAGGAAAAAAAAAAAAAAAGTCAACCAAAAATATTACTTAAGACGAGGCTGTATGGGCTCGAACCCTTTGCCTTCCCTAAAGGGAAAATTATAAAAAAAAAAAAAAAAAAAAAAAAAATCTTAATGGGAGTTTTGGCGGGAATGTGGAAGTGTCATGAGGTGCTCTTGTTTTAATTCATTATTTTGGTGATACTTAGTGTTATATTGCATAATTATGGTGGTATATTATCCAATATAGTTCTATTAAAGTGCTCAAATGAAGTGAATTGAAATAACTGTGCCAATCAAGTTTTTTTTCGTTGCCGCCAAAACTCCTTAATGAAGTCTTGGTAAGGTAGCCACTGCTTTACTACGACATGTAGTACCTAGGAAAAAAAAAACAACCAAAAATATTACTTAAGACGAGGCTGTATGGGCTAGAACCCTTTGCCTTCCCTATAAGGGAAAACCATAAAAAAAAAAAAAAAAAAAAAACATCTTAATGGTGGTGATTGTAGTAAACTATCGACTGACCAGATCTATTTTTATTTGTATTTTCTAATTAAATAACGTTAAAACGTAATTTTATAGTGTTGTGGCTGCGGCCATATCATGCTTTCATATGTCGGGTATAGCTGAAACTAAAGTTCTTGCCGAAGAAGGCGTTAATCAGTGCAGAAAACGTTCAGTGTCGACCACCGAACATTGTAGTAAAAGAGTGAAAACTGACGATATGAGTGCCAATGAGAAAATATCGAATTTTTCATTGTTAAATCCGAATTCCAATGGAACTGTTAAGATGACGTCGTCGTCGATGAATAAACCTGGTGCAGCGACGAAGAAATTGGTCATAAAAAATTTCAAAAGTGTGTTTACTATGTTATCCGTGTCATCATTATAACCTATGAGACACATTCTAAGCTTGATGTTGTTGCAGGTAAGCCGAACCTACCAGAGAACTACCAAGAGACGACATGGGGCAAGCTTCGGGAGGCAGTTATTGCAATTCAGACGTCCAAAGCGATCACTTACTCCTTAGAGGAGCTGTACCAAGCTGTCGAAAACATGTGTAGCCATAAGGTGAGCTAATTGAGCTATAAACTATGTCAATACCACGAATTTTGCTATGTTTGGGTACAATACTGTAATTAGTTAATGACCTTCACATTAAAAAAAAAACATACATTCCCATAATGAAATGGACACACAAGCATAAATAAGTAACGAAATGAAACAAGATTTTGTATGTCAATAAACTACAATATACCTTATATTGTAGTTTATTGTATTGATGAGAGTTAAAATCTGAGTGGCTTGTTAACAACAGCCACACTTTAACAAAAAAAACTTGCATGAAAACATAATACAGTAGAATCCTCTTATAATGACATCAAAGGGAAATTAAAATGATTTGTACTAAACTGATGTAAAGCATAAAGATTTCTTCGTAACATCTTTTAATGCCCAAATCACTAATTAATAATGTGTTTAAGTTGACAAAAAGATTGGAGCAAAGCAAGTCAATACACGATTCACACATGGCAAGAGTGGATAAAAACGTTATGGTTTTATATTGCTCACTATAGACTATAGTCAAACATATTTCTTTAAACATGGTGTATTATATATATATTTGTGTAGAAACAAACTACAGTGATTACCTAATTTGGATGCCATATCCTATATTCATAAACATAAACAATACTCTTTTTTCTATATGTATTCTCCTAGATCTTGCCATTCAATCTTTGAAACCAGTGTGTTGTTATAACATATTAACCTATTGGTTTATATATGCAGAATTATACTGAACAGATTCTCCTGTATATAGAAAAACTAAATATTTAAACACAAGTGTTTCAAAATTAAATCAATCAGATATAAAATTTCCGAACACCATATTCTTTTCCACCAGGAAAAATTCAAAAACGTTTACTATTTCCTGCTGAGATTTTTATGTGTTGTCAATGGCAGTGGGGTTACTATAAGGCGACGGGCCTCTGTCTTGAGGGAGCCCCTGACCCGAAAGGGAGAGGAGTGTTCAGGGGAATCCTAAAAAAGTCACCAGATTTTGCACTGGTGATAGAGCGCATTCCATTTTCCATAGACCTTTGCACTGGTGATAGAGCGCATTCCATTTTCCATAGACCTTTATGGTTTTAGTTATACCACTGGTCAATGTTATTCAATACTACACATAAAATAATTTATATGTCATAGATAACTTTTATAATGACTAAATAACATAAATTTAGTCATTTGTTTATGAGTGCATCATAATTACTGTTAATGTGTATGTATAGTCATCAAACAATATTTTTTTGTAACTGCAAGCATTAGTGAATTAGAGGTGATAGGCATTGTGGCCTACATAGTTGTATGGCATTATGATATCAGCCTGTATAAGTGGTTCAAAATAGGCCTGCATAATATAGACTGGCAAGGAATGATTGTCTTTCTTCAATGTCTATCTGACGAGATCTAAAATTCTCTTTTAATTTTGATCATAAGTAGTAAGTAACTGTTCAATTTAAAAGTTGTACACCAACAGTTATTACTTGGCAATTGCTAAATTGCTAAATATAGTAATGAAATCATTGAATACCCATGACACAAATGGCTTAAAACTAATAAATTGAATTGAATACAATGTAATTAATGCTATAGTATTCAATGAATTAGTAATTACCTGACTGTAATTAGCCTAAGGATTATACCATGTTAAGATGAAAAGACTTTTAGCATAACAATTTAAAAGTCACAGCACCTTAACATAATTCTTTAGGGGGTTCCAGCAACCCGGTTGAGTTCAGTGCCAAAAAACGCAAGCCTGTGACTTTTCGTGCAAAAAGTCTCTGTTGGCTCCCTTCCCCATTCTTCAGGGCGTTTCCCTCTCATTGCGGAATGACCTGAGTATCCTTGGTATGGATATACGCTATGATCTGAATCCAAGGAATCATATTGAAGGTGTTATATCTGCCACTTCTCGCAGGGTTGGAATCCTGAACAAGGTGCGTTGCTTATTCACTCCCGGTCAGCTTTGTATGTATGTATGTTTTGTGGGGACGTACGCAGTCGCGCAGACGGGTGATCAGTTCGCCTTCATTGGAACTATCTCACCCTTAATCCCAGTTTGGGTGGCACCGCCAGTTTCGCCTTGGGTCGGCCCGCTTCACCGGCATCATGCCCAAGGGCCAAAGTCCGGTCAGCTTTACCGATTGTACAGAGCACAGGTTCGGCCGGGAATGGAATATTGTTCGCACCTATAGGACAGTTCCGCTTGCTTGATGCCTTGGATGGATTACAGCGGTGGGCCATCCGCATTTTAGGTGATGCAGACGTGACGGGCAACTTGGAGTCGCTACAGTTGCGGAGAGATGTCGCTTCTCAAAGTGTGTTCTACCGTCTGTATTATTGTGAATGCTCTGAGGAGTTGTTTAATTTGATCCCTCTCTCCTTTCCTTAGGAGAACCACGCGTGCGCGCATCGAAACCACAGCTTGAAAGAGACAACCATTTCGACCCGAACCAATAGGTTCAACAAATCCTTCTTCTGTCGCACCATCAGGCTGTGGAATAGTTTCCCGGCACACGTTTTCCCTCCTTCCTACAATCTGGGTCCTTCCGCCGTAGCGTAAAGCAGCTGGTCAGGCCGGCATGATGGTGTGGTATAATTGTTCAATGCCATGCCATTGTATTCTCTATTTGAACTGCACTGTGCTTACCATCAGGTACAGTGCAGTCACTATGCTGAGCAGTGAGCTCATATTATAAAAAAAAAACTTTTCTTCCATCAATCATTTGACAATATGCTTGAAGTGCCACCTATTTATATCTAAGCTGGTGCCACCTGTACTACCTAAGCCATTTCTTGCCCTGTAACAATAATCAATTCTTTGCACTAATTGGCATCAACAAGTTTGTCGATGATCAATCAACAAATCAATGATTTATCTACATAATTACATACATTTTGTATCTTTCAGATGGCATCTCAACTGTATGTGAACTTGACAAATCTCGTAGAAGCTCATGTTAAAGCCAATATAGAGCAGTTTTTGTCAGAAAGCATGGACCGTCAAGTGTTCCTGAAAAAGATGGACGACTGTTGGCGAGCCCACTGCAGACAGATGATCATGATTAGAAGTATCTTTTTATACCTAGATCGTACTTATGTACTGCAAAATCCAAGTATACATTCTATATGGTAAGGATATTGTTATAGAGCATATCGGGCCTTTAGTCCAGATTCCAGAAACATCTATAAGGTTGTAGTGTGTTTTCCGATTGCAAAATGAAATACCAGCAATATATTTTAGCTTTGCGTGACATTCTATCTTAAATTGCTTATATTGCAAATCCATAAGACTAAATGAACAAAATTCTGACCTCCTTCAGGTCAGTAAGGGCAGCTGTCATAAGTCATGGGATCTTACAGTAAAAACAGAATGCACGTTAAAATTCTACATAAAATAATGTCTTACGTAAATTATATTGTCTCATAAATGTTAATGTATAAAATATCCACATATGCATTCCAGGGACATGGGTCTAGACCTGTTCCGTCATCACATAGCGATGAACACGTTGGTGCAAACGCGGACTGTGGACGGGCTGCTCCTGCTGATTGAAAGGGAACGCGGCGGAGACTCCGTCGACATATCGCTGCTCAAGAGTCTGTTGCGCATGCTCTCAGACTTGCAGATATATCAGGATGCTTTCGAACACAAGTATGTATTAAGCAAGAACAATACAATTAACTACATAATTCACATGTTATATCGGAATGCCTTGTATGTATGTTTTGTTGGGTCATATGCAGTCATACAGACAGGTGATCATTTCACCTTGTTGAACTATTTCACCCTCACGGAATGCTTTAGAAACATTCGAAATGCAGTGTTATAGATTATTATGATACATACTATAAATACTACTAAAGTAAAAGTATCAACTATGTGTTATATGCCTCGGTGGCGTAGTTGTATTACAGTACGACTACAATGCTGAGGTCCCGGGCTCGATCCCCGGGTCGGGCAAAGTGATATTGAGTTTTTCTATTCAGTATTAGCCCGGAGTCTGGAATTTGTGCCCGATATGGCGATAGGCTCGCCCCCTATCACATCATGGGACGGAATAACGGCGAAAAGTGGGTGCACTAGTTGCGCCTCTGCCTACCCCTTCGGGGATAACAGGCGTGAGTGTGTGTGTGTGTGTGTGTGTGTGTGTGTGTGTGTATATAAGTGTTTAATATTGTCAGTGACTAAATGTTTTAATTTTGGTAATAGTGGCAAGAACAAACTGGTACACGCCACTTTTGACAAGTCCATGTGGAAATGTTTACGGGAAGCCTATGTTCTTGAACTTCATGTGACTGATGTAACGTTTAAGAAGCTTGCATAAATTGTAAGATAGCATTTCTGGTGCAAGCAGTGAAGAATGTCACAGACAACGCACAGAACATGTCAATATTCACACACCTGCTACTTATTCCAGATTCCTGCAAGCGACGGAGCGGCTGTACGCGGCAGAGGGCCAGCGGCTGATGCGAGACCTCGCCGTGCCGGAGTACCTCGCCCACGTCGAGAAGCGGCTTAAAGAGGAAAACGACCGTCTGTTGCACTACCTCGACCCATCCACCAAGTAACTATATCGTCGGCTAAGAATGCTGATCTGCTAACTCCATAGGGAACACTAAGGAGTTAGCAGATCAGCGTTCTTAGCCGACGATATGCTGTTTAATTTAATGTGGTTTTTGTGTACAGCAAATGATGAAACAAATTGTTTGTAAGTAGATGCTTGTCTCCACGGTAAATGGCAAAATTGTTTCAACATTGTTTAATCTTGCATGCTGCCGTTTATGGGCGGTCGCATGCTACTATCAGGCGAGCGGCATGCACATCTCCTCTTCAGTAGTAATAAAAAGAAATCTAACAAACACACTCATCTGCATACATTAACATCCATCTCCATTTATCTAGTAATAAAGTTCATCAACTAAAATGGCTACCAATACGTCAGCGCCGTTCTTTGCGGGCACTCACTACTTTATTCTCTTTCCTTACCTCCCCTACCCCTCCTATTTACTTATCATCAAATTATCAATATCTCTGCAGTAGCCACGATAGGAACCTCCGGTCTTCTAGGAACCTTCTCCTGAAATGCCCCCCTCATAGCTCTAACTTCACTCACTCGTCTTTTGCTATCCAATCTGTTCTTCAATGGAATTCACTCCCCCTCGAAATCAGAACGGCCACCTCTCGGTTCGCCTTTAAAAAGAGAGTACGGCAGCTACTGCTGAACGAAGCAGAAGAGTCATCACATTAGCTTATAATATTACAATATATATGTACCTATATATTATGTATTCATGTAATTATAATTTGTATTTTATGTATTTAAAATTTTACTCATATTATGTATGCATTCAAGATAGGGATTGTCTCTTTTTTTTTATAATTGTTATATTATTTCTATGTATGTTTAATTTATATCAAGTGACCTTGTTGCACCTACCTTATTTATCTCTGCACCACCCTCAGGTTGACTGGGAGAGAATGCCTTTGGCATTAAGTCCGCCTATATACTTTTGTATATTAAGTGCAAAAAAAAAAAAAATAAAAAAAAATAAAGTTCATTCATTTCCAGATGGCAGCTGATCCACACGATCGAGCGGCAGTTGTTGAGCGAGCACCTGACCGGCATCCTGGGCAAGGGTCTAGAGGCTCTGATGGACGGACCCCGGCTTGCAGACCTCACCACACTCTACTGCCTCTTCAGCAGAGTCAAGGACGGACTCAGCGAACTTTGTAATCACTTCAATGCTTATATTAAGGTATGTAAAATAAAAGGTAGAAACTGATAACTAACCCGATTACTTAGAAAAGCTCATACTAGTTAGCCACATAAACGGGAAATGGAACAGAGGAAGAGCACCTGCCCGATGAACGGACACTATCAGGGAACGCACACGATTGAACATCCCAGCAGTCATGCGCCAAGCGGAGAATAGAGCAGCCTGGAGAGCCCCAGGGGCGGGAGTTGTTAATAGTGGTCACGACCCTCAGCCTTGAGGAAGCGACTAAGAAGACGAAGAAAATAACACACACACACACACTCCCGCCTTTTATCCCCGAAGGGATAGGCAGAGGCGCAACTATTGCACCCACTTTTCGCCGTTATTCCGCTCCATGATGTGATAGGGGGCGAGCCTATCGCCATATTGGGCACAAATCCCAGACTCCGGGCTGATACTGAATAGAAAAACTCAATATCACTTTGATCGACCTGGGGATCGAACCTGAGACCTCAGCATTGCAGTCTTTACTGTAATACAACTACGCCACCAAGGCAGAAGAAAATAAAAGTTATATTTTTTTTCCTTGTGCAATGCTACTACTCTGTGCATTAAGATGGCATCTCCATGTCCGTCATAAAGATGCCTAATTCTATCTTTGTACTACTTTTTAGGATTAAATATTATATTAAGTTTAAAGTTTTTGCCCGTGACTCCATCCGCAGGAATAACCTTTTACGACTCACTTTTTAAAGACTCACTGCATATTTTTCCAGAATAAAAAGTAGCATAGGTCTTTTTCTTTTTACTAAATTCCATCAAAATCAGTTCGCCTTGAAAGCCTAACAAACAGAGAGCTACAATCGCATTTATAAGTATAGATAAGGGAAGCTGGCAATTTGTTCAACAGCATGCACGACTACAACACACCGTCAATAAAACGTTTTTATTTTTACCAAGCAAGCCCATTTAATTTCCTCAACTTCTCACATTCAATTTCCCCCATAATTATTCCAGA